>CM060951.1:71227158-71349658 GCA_030765055.1 Mantis religiosa | reverse complement strand
ATACTTTCAATAATGCTTAAAGGGATATGAAATATGTTTGGCACAAGTTTCATGGTTACAACCTTAACAATAGCTTAAACGGAACAAAATTAATGTCGCATTTATATCATTTTTTCTATTTAAGTTGAGCGTCTTCATGAACCCGACATAAATATGTAAATACTTTAAGAAATCCGAATCAATGGTTTAATTGAAAAATTTTCAAACATTTAATTGTACCAGAAATTACTCTAAACTATTTTAATTAAAATATATATATATAAGAATTTTTTGAGCCAATGAACGTACATATTGCAATTTTTCGGAATGGCCTCCGTAGTCCTCTACTACATTCTCAATGACTTAAGGACAGCTAGGAAACCGTAAGTTAAATACAATATCTTATTAGTTATTACAGAAAAGGTGTTGAACTGTTGTAGGACATGTTTTATTTCAAATAATTTTTATTTGCTTTTTTAGTTAACCATTTCTGAGATATTCCTTGTTATTAGCTTGAATTTTCAAAAACTTGCACTTTTCTTAAATGGGAATCTGTTATTTCCCTTTCTTTTTTGCGCCAATTATGCAAATAGAACGAAATTTCAAGCAATCACATAGCGACCCGCTCATAAAAGATTTTACTTCAGCCTTTACTTCCCCTATTTCCATTGTGTCTACAAAGAAATATGCACCTAAAGTTTCTAAAAATGATTGATTAACATTAAACAGATAGGATATGCGTTTATAAAAATTGTTTACACAAGATTGAGTAGAGAGTCATATATTTGCAACGCGAGACTTTCCTTCGCTTCCCTCCACAGCACATACCTACCGCTACTATAATCTCTCTGAACCAAAAAATAAAATTTCCCCCAATATATGAAGACGGAAAAGAAGAATAGAGTTCTCTATGGACTAGTTAGTTGCTATGGAAAACAATTGGAAGCTGCAATACAGAAGTTAATAAGAGACGTGTAAGATAATGCCGAATGCCGAAATATTTTATGGCTTCTATGGGTAAACATGAAACCCAATCTATTTCCGACTTTTATTTTGTCATACGGTGCAATTTGGCTGCTCAAAAGTAAGTATTCTTTATGTTCTTTCAGGCAACATTTCCAGATAGTTCAGGTAGGAATTTAAATTACATTAAATTATTTGTTAATGACACTGTCAATTTCCAGGATTATATCAATGCCTGTGATGTGCCAGAATTTCGTTCCGCAGTTTTTTAGTAAATCTACTGATATAGAGTTGTTAAGAGCCGAGAGGCTAGGGTCGGTGGATAAATCGCTATGGTATCTATCCATTTAGTACAGATGTACCTGTACGATGTAAAAAATAATGTTTTGCGAAAGCACATGTGATGTAATTGCTTTTGAGGGACGCTTAAGAGGCATCGCCTGGGCCAGGTTTGATCCCGTGACCTTGGAATTAGTAAGCCAGTGACTAACCAAATGAGCTACTCAAACGACATATACGAAATGCAAATGAATTTGACACAGAGTTTTATTTCTTTTACCGTGTCCCTCATAAGTTTTTGAATATTTAATCGAAGTTGGAATCGATAGAGTCAACATGGAAATTCAATGCCATGGCCGGGATTTGAACCATGAATCTCCTGGTTTCGATCCAGTCGTTCTAACCCATTGAACTACCATGGCCAACGTGCCGTCCTGACATTAAATTCTCCATTTGACTCGTGTATTTCCCCGGTAGACTACAAGGAACTCTCACATTCGAGATACACCGTTTGTGGCGACTTACTATCGTAAGTACTTGAGTCCCAGGCTTCATCATTTAACTATTATTATTTTAGTTAAGTAATGGAAATTGATTTCTTCATATTAGCAGTATATAGGCTAAGGTTTTTGATAGAGACAACATGAAAAATTCAATGCCATGGCCGGGATTTGAACCACGGATCTCCTGGTTTCCGTCCAGTCGCTCTAACCCATTGAGCTACCATGGCCAACGTGCCGTCCTGTTAAATTTAATCCTGTTATTTAATGTCAGGACGGCACGTTCGCCATGATAGCTCAATGGGTTGGAGCGACTGAACGGAAACCAGGAGCTCCGTGGTTCAAATCCTGGCCATATGGGTTAGAGCGACTGAACGGAAACCAGGAGCTCCGTGGTTCAAATCCCGGCCATGGCATTGAATTTTTCATGTTGTCTCTATCAAAAACCTTAGCCTATATACGGCTAGTGTGGAGAAATGATTAATTTCCATCAATTAACTAAAGTAAGAATTTGGAATAGTTATTAATTCATGAAAGATAGTTTACTTGTTCACTGGTGACTGATTTGTTTAAAACCATGCTTGATTAGTATTAAATAATACCCCCCTATTTTGTAATTTACATCCTCCAACGTTAAGTCATATCGGACGGTGAATGAATTGGGTGATATGATGCACATATGAGTCCAGGCTCTATGGAGCTTACAGTTACCCAACATTCGCCTTGAAGGATAAGGGAAAACCCCGGAAAAAACCTTATCCAGGTAACTCACCCTGACCAAGTTTTAAGGTGCCATTATTGGAGTTAAAGCTTGGATTTAAAAATAAATAAGCTAAAGACAATTTGTACTACTTTTGCCCAATATAGAAAATGGTAAAAATATTGATTAGAATAACGTAGGATACTTCGGAAAGTGTTTTAAGTGTATTGTGACTTTGTGGGTTCGTAGAATTAAAAGTCCAATTTGCAGAAATTAAAATCATTCTTTATTTCCGTAGAAATACACTGATCAATTCTCACATAACAACATCACGTCACATACACACCACAATCTACCAAGGTCGATGACAAAGTTCTGATCAGCTCTCGTCTCAACAGCACTCTTGTTACACAACTCACGACTGGAGTGTCACAATCTCTTATATATCTCATTCATAAATTCGAAAGGTTTCTCGTACAAATCAGAAACAAATTTTTCTCTGTTAATCAAGATATCACTAGAACCTTCCAAACGTGAAATTCTATCTGTGCTGGCAAGTCCTTTATCTTAGCTATCTTCATTTGCCGGCTCTTTGTGTACACTAGCCGCGCTATCGTTAACTGCTTACGCAAGCTCTTTATTACCCTGAAATACTATCCGCCGTATGTTATCTGTTTGCGCCGAAACTTTTATGGCCGTTGCCGCGACAGGTGCAGGTATCTAGCGTACCCACCATCGCCATTTAGGAATAATTCTTTTATAGCGAAGTTATAGTGTGAAGATTGCAGAAAGTGACAGTACTACGCATGTGTTAATGATAGCAAGGGGAGGGGAGAGAAATCCGCGCGTGATTTTACAACCCTTTCTAATTACAGATAGGCTAACATAATTGCGTTGTTTGGACAAATTGTTAACTACCCGTCGATTGCCAGGATGATATGTGCGACCGAGTATGCGGAATTTCGTCCTGCGGGAGTGCTTTTCATACCAATAAATCTAATGATATGGGGATGTCGTTTTGAAGCACACGTAAAAACCATCGGTCTGTGACGGACTTGAACTCACTACCTTGAGATCAGTAAGCCTATGTCACATACTTTATTTGGGAAGGTGTTAAGTAGAGGATGTGAGAATAGTTTGTAACTACAGAGTTACGAAAGAGTATTTAGATGTAAAAAGAAACCTGCAGAGTTACTGTAGTTAGCAATAAAACATGGTGCTATTAATGAAGTATGCGGTTTCACTCAGCTCTTTACCAGTCAAAGCAGCACGTGAAAATTACATACCTTAACGAATCAGGTTAGTTGATAATAACCGAGAGTAATTTCCGCTTCGTTTATTTGCTTTGGTGTAACCACCTAATACTAATGTAAGCTTATACAGACAAAAAACTAAATCTAACCTCACCTCCCATGACTCAGAAGCTATATAAGTAATCAATCATAAGTACCACATCAACATCACAGATAAAGAGATTCCTCAGTAACGTCTTCCGTACTATACAACAAACACAATGTTTGTAACTAGTATTCCATTCTGTAAATATCCTGCGATACACCTGAAACACGGGTTGTAATGTAACCGAACAAATAAAAAACAAATCAATCTTAAGGAGCTTTAAAAAATGCGCGCACGCTTCCTGGTGTGCTTTGGAAACTACTGGTTGCTAATTGTCTGGGGCAAATAGCTTGAGCTTTGGATAGATAGAGTCAACCTGAAAAATTAAATGTCATGGCCGGGATTTGAACCACAGATCTTCTGGTTTCCGTCCAGTCGTTCATACATGTAGCCTATATACGGCTAGTGTAAAGAAATGATTAATTTTCACCAATTAACTTAAAACGTGAGCTTTGTTTATGTGTGGCTGTAATAGGAATTATAATGATGGCTGGCTATAGCATGCGTATTAAGTTTTTAATCTAGCTCTTAACTGTAATTTATGATTACCACCGGTGCAGTGTAGTGTAATCGGAAAAAAGAAGTTTGAAATGGACGATATGGATAAGTGCGTCGTTTGTAGAACATTTTTAGAGTATTATGAAGTGCATAATGAAATTTCAACAGTGAAGAAGGTATTCTATGTAGTAGTAATTTAGTAGTACTTTATTTCCTTTTACATTAAAAAATGGAAATACAAAATCAAGATTATAATTATAAAATCCCTACTGAAATATGCCATATATTTCTAAATCCTGAAAATCCTATCATGTTTTCATGTCGCCCAACACTGAATAGTAATTGGGTTCCCATACACCTAACCCTAGGTTTTAGGTATTCTATGTAGTAAATGAGAAAGTTAATTTCGGCCGTGGACAGAAAACATTCTGGCGAATTTTAAAGGAAATGGGATTTAGTTTTAAAATGTAAGAATATGCGACACATTTTACTGGAACGTCAGAATATAGACTGCTGCCTTATCAATGAGAATTAAACCCCACTGAACTGATACGGGATATCAAAAAGCAAAAAGTAGCAGAAAGATGTGTGTTCTATGACTTCAAACGTACTTCAAGGACTAACTAGACAGTGTTTAGATGACATCACTGAAGATAATTGAAAAATATGTGCATCAAAATTAAGTCCATTGAATAAGAACACTGACATTTAGATGCCTCCATGGAAGATGAAATAGAAAGAATATTAATCAATGTGGGTTTGGATAGCATTGAAGAAGAGGAAACAAATATCTTAGGCTTTATTGATTCCAGAGATGATAACGGCAGTTCTACAGACTTAACAGCTGATATCCATCCTTTAGATATCACAGCTGGAAGCTGTAAAGATACAGCAAGTGAAACGATCTTCACATCCGAATTAAATAAGTCAATTTTGTTGTGCTCCTCCCCTCTGATAGCCAATCGTGCGGTGTGAACAGAAAACAGCGCTTTCGCTGCTAAATGTCCCCGGTAGTAAGCTCGTATACAAAACTTAGCTTAACTCAATCTCCCATGAATCAGAAACTTAAACTTATATAAATACTTAATCCAGGTGTTGGCAGTACATCTTGAGTTTGTATTCGCAAAAGGACGGCAGTGTTTCTTACTGTCATGTTGGTACCTCTGCCGGTGAAATGACGGCATTTTTACTTTCCTACTACATGTTTGCAGTATAGGAAATATTGCATCTATCCAAAAATTCAATACCGAGATTCCAGAGGAAATACAGGTTGGAGATCACATGGATATAAAATATTATATTTTTAGAAAAAAAAAAGTCCGTGTGTATGTGAGCAGCATAACTTAAAAAGGTAAAAGTCAGTTAAATGCCAAACTTGGTGTTTAAGTTCTGTATCCTTCAAGTATGCAATACGAAACATGCCAAACGAAATAAACCTATGTATTGAATTATCAGGGAACGCCTTCACAAGTCCTCTTCTTTCTGGGCGACTTTTGACTAACTGTTAAACGCTAAGAGATTCACAAAATCTTAATAGTAAAAAATGTGGACCTTGTTAAAGGAAAGAGTTTATGTTAAACACATCGGAGGGAATCATTTCAAAGAAATTCCATGTTATTTTTTTGAATTTTACAGGACTTATGCTCGTATATTTCTCAAATGGAAAGTCTTTTATTTTAAATCCATTAGTAAAAAGATAATTTTTGCAAAGTTTTCGATTATAATGAGGTAGATAAAAGTAAAAGCGTTTGTATGAAATTAGAGAAGGATTAGGATTACTGCGGAGGAGATTCGGCAGCGAAATCTTAGGTTTATTATACTTAAGCCCCAAGTGGCGCATTTGCGGAAGAAAGGATGAGGTGCGAGCAGACAGAGGGCGGCTGACCCAAGGCACCGAGACTCCCACCGATACGTCTACCCTGACAGAGACCACCAGAAGTGAGATGATGCGAAATGATATCACAAATGAAATGGAGGGATAGGAAATTCGAAGGACATAGTTAACCTAGCCAGCATTTGCCTTGTGGCCCGGGAAACCTCCCGAAGAAACCCATAGGTCAGGTAGGTCAGCCACAGGAATCGAACTTGGGTCTCCCGAATGCGGATAACAGATGAAACCTGAATTATAGAAAGGTAGAGAAAATTTTGATTAGAGAAAATCATGTGAGTGCAGCACTTCATATTTTTTAGCCTCATACTCTCACGACGTTATCAGAGCATTGTTTTAGTGACATCAACACCTAGGCTACCTGGCTAACGAAATAGATTGGCGCGCGAACTGAAATCAGCGTATCCTCCTAGTCCCGCCATGGACCAATGAAGCAAAATGAGAATCGCCTAATATATCAATTATTTAAACAGTTAAATTGCTCGTTAAATCCATACGAAATATACTGTTATAGAATGATGCTATACATATAATATTAGCCATGTTAGCTATTATCCCGTTAGCTACGCTAATATCAATGTGGTACAGAATGTCAAAATTACTATTTCCTTAAACAGTCAGAGTTTAGTACCGCTCAGGCTAGTTGAAGGCGCTTTGTGGCTGATGTAATTCATGTAGGTGATTCTGCAAAACCGCCAACATTAAAGCAGCAGTTACCGCGATATTGAAGGTTGCATTATGTAAAGTGAGTGTATGTTATAATCAACCTTAAGTGAAATGCAAATAAAAAATAAATAGGTATGAGGTGAGCGGATGCCGTTAGATGGTAGCTAGCAGCAGTAAAAGGACAGGTTGGTAATTTAACGAAATTAGGCTTACAACATTAGAAGACCTATAATCTATCTGCCGCTCTTTTAAGGCACTTTATGTCACGGTAATCGTGAAAAGTAAACTAAGTGCGCCATGTTGTTACTGTTACGCATGCGCAGAAACTGCCAAGCCAACCGAAATTCCGCGAAGATAATGTTCCCCCCGCCTTTAACTCCAATGGTCATATCGGCGGCCGTTTTTCTTTGGAGACATATCAAAGGTGTTAACTCGTATTCGTTGGGTTTTAATCATTAGATCACGCACACATTCCTCATTCATACTTCCAGACTCTGGGGAAGATGAGGAGTTATCTTGGTCGGAGAAAAATCCCCACCACCACCACCACCACCACCACCACCACCACCACCACCACCACCACCACCACCACCACCACCACCACCACCACCACCACCACCACCACCACCACCACCACCACCACCACCACCACCACCACCACCACCACCACCACCACCACCACCACCACCACCACCACCACCACCACCACCACCACCACCACCACCACCACCACCACCACCACCACCACCACCACCACCACCACCACCACCACCACCACCACCACCACCACCACCACCACCACCGCCACCGCCGGGAATCGAACCCGGTACCTATGGCGTGGCAGGCAGGTGCTCTACCGACTGAGCTATGGGGCCAGCCAAAAGTAATCTACTTCTTCGTCTTGAGAGAACGAGTGAGAGGCGGAGTCCCCGAAGGCTCTGTACTAGCTTCCAATCTACCACCCTATTCAACGTCTTTATGGCAGATTTCCTCACAGAGCCACGAGTCGAAATGGCACAATACGCTGACGACGTACTGCAAAGACAAACACATCCTCAGAGCCTTCAACCCCTTATAAAGACACCTCCGTCTCACAGAACTGCTGTGTCGGCTTTGGCGGATGCCCGTTAATCCGCACAAAAGCCACGCCATACTTTTCACAAAGCGCCACACCCCCGCAGACCACCCCAACTTGCTTCCGAGGTCGAAGGATAGTGTGGACTAACTCCGTCCAGTACCTTGGAGTAAAACTAGATAGAAGTCTAACTTTTTGCCAGCACATCAGGGACCTAGCGGTAAGGGTGCAGGGAGCAATTGCTTCCCTGTACCCAATGCCGGGGTCGACCTCGATGCCGGTTGGCCTGAAGTTATATCTCTTCCGAGCGCTGGTAATCCCGGTGATGCTATATGCCTGCGAGATCTGGGGCATGGCCGCAGACAGCTGGCTAGCACAGCTTCAACGTGCACATAATAAAGGACTTAGGTCTATATTCTGTGGGTCGTTACTTTCCAACCAGGTTGCTTCACGAAGCCCCGGGTCTTCCATACGTGGAGGATGAAATTAGGCGTCGGGCATCAAAATTTTACAACACTTTACCAAGACATAGAAGCGCCCTTGTTAGATCATTGGGAGATTATGACCCCACTAGACGCCGTTCCAGGCTGTTCCGGGTACCCCGTATGGCTTGCGGGCACCCGAGATAACCCAGGAGCTAATCCTAACAGAAGCTAAATCTGAGCTCCACATAATCTTCTAAGCTGTTTGGCATCAAAATTTTCCAACTAAATAACAGACTTTAAAATTAAAAAACCAGGGTGCAAGGTATTGTATCCATTCCCACAGCCTGAAGGTACGTAAAATTGTAACCTCAGAAAGAAACTCCATCCTCAAAACACACAACACATCCTACAAAATCCCAAATGATAAACCTTACCTGCGGTAAAACCATCAACGGGTGGGCACGC
The DNA here is from genome assembly GCA_030765055.1 of Mantis religiosa. Classification (NCBI taxonomy): domain Eukaryota; kingdom Metazoa; phylum Arthropoda; class Insecta; order Mantodea; family Mantidae; genus Mantis; species Mantis religiosa. Next base: position 71,340,822 of record CM060951.1, on the reverse strand, counting down.
AGCAAAAACCTTCTGGCTTTATACAGCCAGCCAGCACCTCGGTCGTTCGGTCGGTCGGTCGGTCGGTCGGTCGGTCGGTAAGCTTTAACGGCCGGAGTCAATATTATAATCAATTATTTCCGGGCTGTTTTGCTGTGGTTTTTTGGCGTAATAACTCCAAAAGTTTCGTCTACATCTGCGGTAGACATCTTCACTGATGTGGACGAAACGTTTGGACGTTCTTACGCCAACAGACCACGGCAAAACAGCCCGGAAATAATTAATTATAATACTTCTTCCACTCCTAAATATACGCGTAAAAAAGCCATTTCTGTGCATCATAAGTTACATCGAGGGTCTAAATTTCACTCTGGCCTCTTTTACTGCGCATTTATCATATGCCAGTCTTTTGAATTTAGTTTACACACACCCGCACCCAGATACATATGCACACACACGCACACATACATACAAATACAACATAGACTTTCTTCTGAAAAGCTATTTTGGTCAGGGGATTTTAAAACACGTACTTACAGTGAAATCTCCGTATTGAAGGTTTGGGTAGAATACAATACCTATCTAGCTACTATGTAGGTACGTGGTAAACAAAGTAAAAGATTGTTCATAGGTACGTATAGGTAGGTAAACAAAATCGATTAGTACATTTGATATCGAGGTTTCCCCAGCAATTCGTTTGAATAGTATAACCTCAAAACGAAATGCCCAATACATATCAAACTTACTAATTAGATTCAGCGTCTTTCAAGAAAATTCCCAAGACCCAAATTCTATCGAACGCACGTAATTGCAATTTATCAAAAGCCAGTAGTGAGATATTTACCTCATTAGCTTCTGGTTCCATCTGTTCAATTGACATCAGTACCAGTCCCTTAAATGTAGCGTATTGGTGTTAATTGTGACTGTTAGGTTGGCGATGTAAACTGTTCTGTTTAAATGTTGTGTAGAGACCATTGTGTTCCATGTTCGATTTTCTTTGTTACTGTTTTAACGCTTAGATAAGTATTTCACACTTTCTAACTGTCGCTTTTACAACACAATTTCCTATTAGTACATACAGTATGATACGATATTTATTCCTGGGAAGTGGTTTCTCGAAACCAGATTTGCAAAACAGATTTTACTGACCTGCTTGATGCTACTAGATTTCCATTATAACGTTGGCAGTACAATATAATGCTGGCCATGTTAAATTCTTGGGAACTGCAAGTAAATGTTAACTTCTATACCTTAGTGGACGAAATTTTGGGAAATTTTCGATTTTCTCAATTCTGGCTCTAAGGTGCGCTATGTTTAAAATATTTACGGGATAAATAGCATTTAGGTATATATTGAATGTTTGGGAATAGCCAGTGAATTTCTGTTTATTAGGAAGGAATTTTGTGCGACTTTATATCACTGGTAAACCAAAAGAGTTAAACAAAAACACTACATAAAATGTGTTTCTTGTTTGTTGCTAATGCTCTTCTAATTGGATTTTCTCCATTTTTCTATGGACTTCTCAATAATATTTACTCTGCAACATTAGCATTAATTACTGAGAATGCCACTGGAGTAGGTCTCTATTCATTACTATATTTGCTATTTTTTGTGTAATTTACGTCCTCCAACGTTAAGTCATATCGGAATGACTTGGGTGAAATTATGCTCAAATGAATTCAGGGTCCACCGAGCTTAGAGTTGCCCGACATTCGTCCTTTGGGTCGTTGCAGAGTATACATATTGGGGAATTGAAGACATTGATGTTGAACAGTTGGGTAGCCAATCAGTCATGTCGAGTCCTCGAGTGAAAAAGGGCCACTGCTGACCTTCTACATAAAAAGAGAAGATCGCATTAAAACCAAAATATATTTTAAATTCACTGTACACAGGACCTACCTTTATAATATCTTATTTTTGGGAATAACCTGTGAAGTCCCCTTCATTATGAATGTAGTAAATCTGAAGTTTAAAAAATATATCTTATTTTTCAATTATTAGGATTATGTAATCGCCGCCGATGTGCGGAGATTCATCCCACATGAATTCTTTTACATGTCAGTAAATCTAATAATATATATATGTGGCTTTAAGCACATTTGGATATCAGTTCGTGACATTAGGATCTGAAGCAAATAGAATGGGTGGCGCACAGGGTTCCACTTTGACGCTACAGTTTGAAGCAATAGTGGTTAGCGCAGGGTAAAGCAATGAGGTTTGTCTCAGGGTATGCGTGGGTATGTAAGAGTAAGGATGGTTCTAATGACACTGGAAAGCCCGTTTCAAACTGGTTTAATGACTGCTTCTTTTTATCATACCATCAGACTCGAAGTTGCCGACCAAGGGTTACCAGTATATCACGGTTTAGAGTCACTCTAGGTGGAATGCTTATTACCCGATAATGCTTAATTCGTTACGTATGAACCGACAGATCTTCCCTCCGGTTCTAATCTGCCTTCGACCAAGACAAAAGAAGATAACCTTCTTAAACGGCCGCAAGCCGCGGACTGTCTGTCTTCACACTATGCAGAGCTGTGTGTAACTTTCACTTTCTCGAAACTCTTTATTCACACAAAGATTCCTTTTGTGAGTATTTTGTCCATTGTGATTATTAGTCTTGGTCATGCCATTATTAAGGGTCCGAAGAATACCTTTTCAAAGGCAAGTGCTATCCCTTAGAATTCTGTTTCTCCCGTGTCTTTTGTTACACGATTCAACTCAACTGCCACTCAACTCGGTGCACCTGCATGCACGATTTGTAACAAAGATACAAAATTTCTTTGAAATCCATTACTATTGTTTACTTACTGCATCCCTTAATTTCGGTATCAGATCATAGAACAACACTTAACCAACTGAAACACCCAGACCGACGAACCTGAAGAAATACGCAAAACCTTACAAAGCAAAAATACAGATGATGAATTACATAATGCATGTGACACATTTCTGTTTGTATCGTCAACTATTTGGAGATATTTTGAACATATAACATAAAACATAACTTTTTCTACTTTTTCTATTTTTATAGCTTACACAAAATATTGTCAAAAGAATTTTTTATCTACTTCCGTTAATCGAGAAACTCCTGTATTTCACTTTTATACATTTCTTGCAGGTTTAACGAATATTTGTAAAACTGCTCGCCATGTAATATCTTTTAAAGCATTCCTTCTTTACACGACCGTAAGTGGAAAAGAAATAACGAGAAGAATATAAGTAGCTGAAAATTCAAAATACACTTAACTCGACATCTAAGAGCATTAAAGTATGTCTCTCTTTGTTGTCTCCCATATGTTTGCAACAGAATCGTTCAAGTTTTATAGAGATTATAAGAGCTATATATTTTCCACTATTACAAATATGTAACATTCTCATGCTACAAGAAATGAACATGGTAACTGCGAAGGTTAAAAATTACAAGAAATAAATTACAAAAAAATAAATACTTTGTATAGTATAGCTTATTTTTCTCGCTGAGTAATTCAATTGATTTTTATGTTGCGGAATTAATTTTAGGTTCCTCATTACTTCAGAATTAACATCTGACTTAAAAATAGCCATGAAAAGTGTAAATTTATAAATAGATTTGTATAAATCTATTTTATAATGTATAAATTTATTTATAGATTTCGGTCTGAGATATGAGCCTCTACGTGAACATAACCTCAAGAATTATTTTAAGCTTAAAATTACATAGCATTAATATTGTCACCCAGTTAGCGGAAGGCACGACCGGCGACAGCTGGAAGGGACCAGAGGCAGCCGAGCCACGCCCCCCCATTAATCTCAGTCACTAACTGAGGGGTGATTAGGGAAATGTCACTTGTCGCTGGCCGCATCTTTCCCCCCTTCCACTGCCACCTGGAACTTTCGTGGTAATTCACTGAAACAAGAGACTTCTAGAAGACGGTGATATTCCTATAAAAAGGGCTGCAGTGAGTGAATTGAGTCAGTCAGTCAGTGAGTGCTTGACGAGCTAGCGAACGGACGATAAGACTGTGTACGTGCATCAGAACGGTAACGGACGAACTGGTGAATTGTAATTGTGTGCATTGCGTAATTCTGTGTAATTGGCAAGTGTTTAACTGTAAGTCGGTGGAAATAAAGAACATTTTTGAGTGGTGCAATTGGACTTTTCATTTCACGAACCCACAAAGTCACAATATTAATTAAGGTCTTTATCTAATTTTGCTTCATAAGCTAGCTTTTGCTTCACCATTCTTAGCACCCTAAATGATTGTTTTAATTACAGCAATGATTTAAAACACTTGGAGTATTGCTAATATAATAGTTCAGTTTAATTTCTGAAACTACCTTCTAATCAGCAAATATCCTCATTCTTATACGCCTTCTTTAAAACACGGTGATATGATCACAGTGGCAATAGTTTGCATACTAGAACAATACCTCCGGCAACTTTCCTTTTTTTTTCTAACCTATTATAGAAAGGAAACCAGTCTGATTAGGGACCATGGAATTCACTCTCTCTGAACATCCATTAGAAGGTGTTTTGGGATAAATATTTCTCCCTTTTTCATGCACATTTCAATTTATACTTGAACGGTCTAGTTATTTCAGTTATATACATTTGATTAGAATAAATACTCTGACTTACGTTTTAGAAACGGATAAAGTATAATATGGAATACGAGATTAACACAACATCTCCTGAAAGGGATCATTAGCAAGTGTCACTCTCTCTCTCTCTCTCTCTCTCTCTCTCTCTCTCTCTCTCTCTCTCTCTCTCTCTCTCTCTCTCTCTCTCTCTCTCTTCCTCTAGGGCGCTAATGACACGTAGTTAGCGTGGTTAGCATTCTAGCGACCCCTCTCTTGGTCAATATGAACACATTTTAATCCCTTATACTATGAATTCAAGGTATCTATCGTGTGGGAGCAGAACGCCTGCTTAAGATACAAGAGATGTCGGGTTCGAATATCTGTTAGGGCAAATTAAAAGAATTGCAGCATTTTCCTTTATCTTGAGAAGATAAATGTGGGATAACCTTAAGTTCTATGGGCCCCTAGGATCATTTAAGCATTATTTTGCCCATTTCATTCATTGATAGTCCGATATGACTTAATGAGCCACTAAGTTACACAACATTAAAAGAATACTTATTTTCTCGTATCACTGGGAATTCCTCACTTAGAAGGTCCTCAGGTGCTGTTGTTTTAAAACATGAAAATAACCTTTGGTTACATAATCAGATTAAATGTATGTGTTACTTCCTCTCTGAGACTTCTGAAGGCAAAATGATCATGGTAAGGAGTGATTTCATGCCTTTCTATGCCATGAGCTAAACAATCACGATTTTTTAAAGGATAACTCGCACAGTTATTACGTAAAACAAAATACTGGTAATTTATGGCTTGTCCGGTGCGTAATTCACTGTAGGGCAAGTGTCTGTGTATTCATTTATGACGTCAAATAAATGGATAAAAGCAAAATGGGTGTGTGGACATGAAAAGTTGTCCAGCTATCAAATATTTGCCCTTTCATAGGCAGGGTAAAGCACAGGTAGATTGGTGGCAGTCAGGGTTGAAGTTGTTAAACGCTCTCTGGTGTTCGGTCCTTAACCACTATTCGCAAATTACAGTACGCAGAACCGGGCATTAAGAATGATCTATGAGTGGGCGCAGATTCCCACACATATTCTACATGACCACTCCGGACTCCCTTATATTGGGAATATGGCGAGAGAGAAAGAAAGAAAGAGAGAGAGAGATCGTACCATCCACAGTAAACTTGTACTTCAACCAAATCAGCTGGTAAATACTCTAGTTCACTATGAGCATAAAGCTCCTCGCAGGAGGAAAAGCTACAAACTCCCAAAAGATGCCATGAGCCATTAACATGAGCAGGACCTGTCCTTCCAGCTATCCTCATCCACAGACTCAGAAATGAATCTCACATCACTCCATTTCACACAGTTTCCTACTCCCTCTGGTCGAGTCTACCTGCATTTGAGTTTCCTAGAAGTGGGAGACTGAGTGCAGACAAGAGTTGGACATGGACAATACGCGGACGGGCGGCCGCACGCGCAGCAGGCCAGGTGCAGCTAGCATCGAGCGCGGTCACTACGTGGATGTCCAACACCAGAGTAATGCGTTCCCTTACATGAAAGCTTGAGATAAACGACAAACCTCTATGACCGTCCAATAAAGCTGCACTAAAAACACCCCACTCAGTTGAACCTAAGCGACTCGCTCTTGATTGTGAACTGCTGGATGAGTTGTGCTTGTACGTGCAGACAAAGCGGCACAAAAACCACCCCACTCAGGTGAACCTGAGCGACTTGCTCTTGATTGCTGAACTGCTGGATGAATTATGCTTGTACGTCCAGATAAAGCCGCACTAAAAACACCCCACTCAGGTGAACCTGAGCGACTCGCTCTTGATTGCTGAACTGCTGGATGAATTATGCTTGTACGTCCAGATAAAGCCGCACTAAAAACACCCCACTCAGTTGAACCTAAGCGACTCGCTCTTGATTGTGAACTGCTGGATGAGTTGTGCTTGTACGTGCAGACAAAGCGGCACAAAAACCACCCCACTCAGGTGAACCTGAGCGACTTGCTCTTGATTGCTGAACTGCTGGATGAATTATGCTTTTACGTCCAGATAAAGCGGCACAAAAACCACTCCACTCAGGTGAACCTGAGCGACTCGCTCTTGATTTCTGGATTGCTGGATGAATTATCCTTGTACTTCCAAGCAAAGGATTCCTACCTTTTGGTCTTGAGATAGATACTGGCTACATTGCATGAATGAAACTGTTGAAAGGAACTAAGTTTACATAATGTTGACACCTTAACACATAGCTTAAGCACAATTAAACATATCAAAGACTAGCAAGCTTATTTTGTAAATTAGATTATTATTTTACATTCACAAAAATATAAAAAACATAAATTATATAATATTTTGTCACTGCTTAATTAACATAATATATTTATGGTTTTACATTGCAAAAATTTGAATTAGTTTAATAGCTCTGTTGTTATAATATAAAAATGCGCATTATCAACAACGAATAAGCCTATTATCGCAAAGTTATTTATCATTACATTTAAAAAGTGAATGAGTAGCACAGAATAAAACTTTTATTTCATGTAAATAACTTGGAAACATTTATATTATTTATATCTATGTTTTCATTACAGAAATTTGGTTGTTCTGGAAAGAGTACAAAGATTCGGTGCCTCAAGGTAAGATAAAAGAAATTAAAAAGCTTTCTTAAAAATATTCGGATATCGCAAATATACCACTTTTTTCAAAGAGGAATTACAAAAGGCAACACTATTTTTCCAGACATTTACATCAAACATAAAGTACTGTAGAATATTTAGGGAAACAGTTTTTCTAATAATAAATATTTCGACTGTGTAGAGACTTAGAAAATGTTTAATAATGATTTATTCTGACAGACAAAATGAGGAAAAACAATAACGAGCATTTCCTAGAATAAGAACATACCAGATGATAAGCAAGACCTGTCAACATAAGACATATTCAAGTGGTCCATTATGTCCAATTTTTTTTTTTATAATAACCGTTGTAGTATTTTCCGCAAGTAGTATAATTATTAGCTCAGGGTCCTGACTGTAAGAACGCATGAGTAAATATCCTGTCCTTGTTGACCGTGATCCCTCCCTCTTTTTATTTTCCCTACTACGTATTGCTTTCCACCCAAGAATTCCATACCGAGATTTCACTGGAGATATAAGTTTTTGAGATCCCCTAAGTTAAAAGAAAAATCATAATTCAAAATGAAACAATTGATAAAATACCAAACTTGGTTTCAATTTATAAGGGTAATCAATGGTAATTGATGGAAAGTAATTGTTCTTTCATACTGGCCGTGTATAGACCAAATTGTGGAAGCGTAGAGTCAGACTGAAAAATTCAATGCCATAGCCGGGATTTGAACCTCGGGACGGAGACCAGAAGATTCCGTGGCTCAAATGCTGGCTATGGCATTTAATTTTTTAGTCTGACTCTACGTTTCCACAATTTAGCCTAAACACGGCCAGTGTGAAAGAACAATTAATTTCCATTAATTGACCTAATACTGTTTAACTATAAAGCCCGGGCCTTAAAGTACTTACATGTTGTAAGTCGCCATTAAGGTAGTTGTCTCATGTGTTTATGAGAACTGCTAAGTGGTTTACCGGAAAAAATGCGAGTCAGTTGGAGATTTTAATGTCATATCGGCACGTTGGCCATAGTAGCTCAATGGTTAGAGCGGCTGGACGGAGACCAGAAGATCCGTGGTTCAAACCCGGCTATGGCAATTATAATTGATTGTTCTATCACACAGAAATCGTGTGAAGGCAAACTTTGAAAGGTAGAATCAAAATGATTAGAATACCATATCTTTACGATTGATGACAGGTAAAATGTATATCTCAGAAGCCGTCTTAATTCTGGATAACTTTTGCTTAACTGAAGAAAAGCAAAGAAAATGTAGATCTCGTTAAAAGCACACACACCGTTTATGACAAATAGTTTTCTTGCATAATGAAAATTTTCTGAGATATTCTTTATTCTTTAAATTCTCCAATATTTACACTTGTCTCAAATGGGAAGTCGTTATTCATTTCTCTATCTCTTGGAATTTTAAAGCCATCACACATAGACCAGATTTTAAAATATTTAATATCGCTTAAAACCTAAAGTATCCCGGTATTCTATTTGCTCCTATAAGAAAATTAGGAGCATTGAAATAATGACTGATTTTTTTTATTAGTATGAAGTAGATAAAGGAATAGACGTTTGTATTAATAATTTGTACAAGAGAGTCATGTGAGTAGAACACAGAGATTTTTTTCTCGCAAGTATGGATCATTGTCCGAAATGACTGTGATGTTATACGTTTATTGCTGCAAATTCAAGTGAATCTTTAATTCAATTTCAGAAGAAATTGCTGGCAGTATCTCCAACGTCTAGAGTCTTTTAAACTAAGGTCTGGTGGCATGTATAGGTTATAGCTCATGCAACGAAAGGATACGCTTCACGCACTGCCATCTACATAGCAGTACTGAAGTTAACATCCTCCAGGAGGATGGAATGACGGGGAGAAATCACAGGAGACTTAAGTTCTCAGGCAGACGGGTCACAGAGAGGCACCCCTTTCCGGGCTCAAAAATTCGTCTCCGGCTGGAGCTGCCCAGAGAGGGCGATGGACGACCAATCGACCAAGTAGCCCTCTAGTGTCTAGGGGAATACTCTTTCTTTTGAACAACTATCGATGCTATCTGCCCACCACACACCACGAACTCAGAAACACCCCTGAAAGATATGGAAGAGATGGAATAAAGAGAAATTATGGAAAGGAGTCGTCGTAGATGAGAAATTACTCCCACGTTCAGCTAACGACCAGGGAAACACCACGAGGAAGCTTAGGGTCAGAGTGGTTGGTTGACACGAATCGAACCTATTATGTGTTTTAAATGGCAAGAGTTCTCGCCTGTAGCCAATCAGATGCGTTAGAGCCTTTACAGTTGCCACCTCGTTATCCCCACTCTTATATATATATATATATATATATATATATATATATATATATATATATATATATATATATATATATATATATATATATATATATCGCACACTTGTGACTGTTCGTGCCGCTAGACGTAAGGGAATGCAAACTGAATTTTCCAAAGTTTTATAATGCAGTTGTAATCACAGTTGCAACATAAATATTCGTTCACAAATGTTTTAAATATTTAGTTTAAAGTTAATTATAGTTTATGAATTACTTAATTTTCTAATCCAACGAAAATACCAGCGGTGCATCCGTTTAGCTGTGAATGTTACTTACGTTGAGAGATATAATTCGTCATTGTCATTGTCTTCAACGTCTGAGTAATGCAAATTTATGATCATAGGTTCCAAAATCTCCTTGCGTGCTATCTCTTTCTAAAAGTCGTCTTCTTGTAGTTTATCTTATGCCTCACGCAGTTTTCCCAGTCTTGTGTTCCTTGTCAATTTCTTCCTGAATAAGTCGTTCAATGTCAGACAGTTTAAAAATATTACTTCTGTTTGCAACATAATTTGAGCCCACATTAACTCTATTGCATTGCTCTAGCAGTAGTAAGGGGGTAAGGTGGATCGCGTCTTGTTGATCCAGATGATATTCATGGAAGAGTAACTGAATAATGCTGCTTTGAACTCTCTAGAGAAAATGGAGATTACGAACCATTCATAAACAAAGATATAAAGTGACCAGACACGTTCTGCCAGACTAGCAAGAAGTGTGTAGTTTCCTCTCGCCGAATTTAACAAACACCTTGGCTTATTCAAAGTACATATTTCTTTTATCACGTCATGTCAAATGTTTACGTTTCAGTTTCTGAGTAATTCCAAATATACGTTCACGCATACTTGCCAACCAATAATGATATTCATTAGTGCTTATGTCGCAATGCATTGTTATAATGTAATGGTATCTACTTTATTTATTTGTATTAGCAAAACTATTTGAGCTAAAAATAATGGAGTTTTACGGTTATGTTAAATACATTACTCTCCTTCCTCTTGATCAGTTTTGGCAAAATCTGAATTTCTGTCTTAGCGCGAATAGTATTTATTAGAGATTGATTAGTTTGCCGCTCGGCACACACCACTTAGGGGGAACGCAATATGACAACACCGCAGGACTCCGATTGGTTGCTCACCTAGTAGCGCTCAAGGACAAACACCTTCCCATTTGAAACACATAATAATGAATACGATCTCACACATTACTGCGAAGCTACATCCCGTAAAAAATACGGAATAAGCGAAGTCATCTTCCATTGCCCGGAGTAGAGTTCGTAGCTACCTCACTTCCATCCAATAAGAATCGATTTATATCCAAGTTTATCCAATCAGAGACGTCAGAACATCTTCCACATGTTGAGTAAATCATGCGGTATGAGATGGTGTGGCTATACTACTGTGAACACTTTTATGCGATGTCAGTCTAATTATAAAATTGCTTATAAGTAGACACAAGGGCGGTAGTTGGGTTTGCAGACCCAAGGCATTCACAACCTGTAACGCAACAGGACTCGTTTTAATACTGATCTATAGTAAATAAAGGAAATATAGCATTCCAACCAACATTTTCATACCAAGATGTCACGTTTTTGAGATGCCTTGAATTCAGAAAAGTGTTTTTGGTGTATGTGTTTTCGCCTATTTATCTCTGAACAACGAAACCCAAAAACAAAAACTCGGTTAAATTACAAACTTGCTATTTAAGTTCAAGATCTTTCAAGGTTACGACACGAGGCTTTTTAAAAATCAAATGCTTTAACGCCAAATACCTTCGTTAGATCTGATGTTTCAAATGATCCAAAATCATTTTGATTAAAATTGTGATGTTTTACATATTTATTAGGCAAATTAAGTACTATATATCTTGAATTCTTTGGGGATTTCCTGTGACGTTCTCTTCATTCTGAATGAATTTTGCATAATTGGCAAGAAAGCGAGAGAGAGAGAGGGGGGGGGGAGAACGAGAATCTTACTGTGCTAAATATGTAGATCTCCTTTAAGTACACAGTTTATGTCAAATAATATTATTTTTTGGAGTTAATTCACTTAAGAGATATTCTTTATTATTAGTTTGAATTTTCGGATGCTTCTACTCCTCTCAACTGATAAGTTGCAACTCGTTTTTTCTCTTGTGGTCGTGCAAAAGTAATTTGGTTTTTGAAGAAATATATTATACACACCCTTCAAAACTGAATGAGAAGAGAAGCTGTTATAAACTTCAGATGTTTTGGATTATTGTGTACAACAAATCAGTTGCGAATAGTTGACGAAAATGTATGTGAAATTACCATATTACGCAAATTAAATCATCTGGCCGCTATTTTTCATATCATCATATCGCAGTAACGTTGGATTTATTGTCAAATGTCACTTGAATCGTATCTGTTGTTCACGAAAAACAATGCATACAATGTCTCAAAGCCTTTATCTGAAGGTAGCTCGTGTAAGCCACTCACGATAACAGTAACACCAGTATGGACTTATCTAAAAAACACAAAATTCTTAAAAACAATCCTGCAGATAAATGATGTGTTATCTATCTAAACAGCTTCGAAGATGTACTGCAATCAGAATACTGATTAAACATGATAGTAAAGTTAAATAGTTTTACATGTTATAACTATTTTATGTTACTAATGGTGTTTGCATGAGTCAGAATCTGATAATTATCTTACCTGATTGTTATACAAAAAAGAAATCTCAGTGCTGAAATAAATGACAAAATGCTCTAGTGCGGAAAATAAAACCATCACACCATTTGTTTTTATATATTTTGGTCCAACATTTTTCTTCTTCAAGATCCATGCTAACTTATTGAAGGATTCAACATCAATTCCAGCATTTAATGTTAACGACGTTTCAAACTTGGTAGACTAATCAGTTTACCACTTCTCAAAACAAATACCCCAATATATTCCTTTCATTAACATCTGAACCTTTTTATTTTAACATTTGTAGAATGGAAATATCGATCTCCTCTGTATTAATTCCTCACATCAACATTTCCAAATCACTGGACAGTTCGCCTATTACTTTCTTCACAATGAAGTAGAAATAAATGAAAGTTTTTGAATTAAAGATAATATGGTGACGCCGATGATAACAATACTTATTTACAGTCCATCTCCATAGCAACACATTTAGGCTAATTGCTTGCTAAAATGTATACACTGTGACTTTGCGGGTTCGTGGATTAAAAGTCCAATTTGCCGAAATTCTAAATGTTCTTTATTTGCGTAGAAACACACTGCGTAGCAGCAGAATTACATCATATATCACCATCTACAACACCAAGATCGATGACACTAATAAACAGCTTACTCAGCCACCACTGTTTACAACACTCTTGTTACATGTCTTTACAACTGTTTACTTCCCACGACTCACTCTTGGCGAGTCGTCGCTCTCTTAAATACCTCATTGATAAATTCGAGAGACTTCTGGATCAAATAAGAAAAACAACTATTCTCTGTCAATCAAGATATCACTAAAACCTTCCTTACGTGAAACCCTATCTGGGCCGGCAAGTCACTTACCTCAAGCGCTATGTTTATCTACTTATGCAAGCACTGTCCACCTGTTACCTTTATCTGTAGGCTCTTTGTGTACTCAAGCCGCGCTTATCTCTCGGCACCGAAATTTCCGTACTTTTCGCTGCGACAATACCTATAAGTACTTCAGCAAATATCTCAGTTGATACAATTCACTTGATATACTGAACATTGTGCGAAAAAGAATATGCAATATGCAGTGTTAAGTGCATGCCAACACTTACAAAATGATATAAAAAACACTTTTGTCATTTTTTCAAACTTTTCCTCATTTACATTAACATTAGTATCCCAATGTATTTAATTTTCTTCTCAGACTTGTTCTATTTTAGTTATAAGCACATTCTTTTGAAGTAAGGATTAATGTAACAAGAATACAATCCTTTAGATTAAGGCAAAAGTGAACAACAAAAATCCCAACAAAGATCCACACTCACATAATTTTTTTAAAAGTAAACGCCCTACGGCCCAGTGAGCCAGGGAGCTTCTGAAACGCCGTCTCTATACACAGAACGGAGAAGAACTGGACGGTGTTCTTGATGGACATGGGCGGGGAGTTAATCACTTATGAGTTCTAGAAGGTTGGGCGAAGCTTAGGGATTGTGTTGTGGTTTGCTGAGTTGTTTATTTCCTGCCTCCAGGTAAGTTTCTCAAAGGAATATTCCCACAGTCGATTCAATTTATGCCAATTTCTTCTCTCAAAATCCAAGATGCTATTCTTATCCGTATGTATAAGTTCGCCTGAAAAGTCGAACTGTCTATTTCTTTCATATTTCCTGAAATTAGAGAAAACCTAACAGCACTAACAGCATTCTCTGTTCGATGTTTCAAGCCGTTCATTTGAACTAGTTACCTGCAGTGTTAGCGTACCTGTTGCACTTATTTCATATTTATTTTAGTTCATTGTTATTTTATCTGCAGTTATTTTCTATTTAATTGTCTGTTATTGTACATTGACGTAACATTTTATTTATAGATATTCAGTTCTAAGGTAAGTTTATATATGTATTGGAGTCACGTGAATAATACGAATTATTTTACCCCCACAATCAATTAAAAACTATTTTAAAACACTTCTACTAAAGACTAACATTGCAAGACACCGAACTTTCCAAAGCGGTAAAAGACTGCCTGTTGTCATAAATTTATCCGGATCACATTTTTCTTTGTCGGATTGAAACAACAAGCATCTCTCTCACACATAAGATTGTAAGAATTCATATCAAATTAGAAGTGGACAATTCACTTTCCTGAAAATTTGTTATTCAAATAAGTACTCATACTTATTTTGGATACAGCAACCTGCATGCGTCATCTTAGCGACGATGCAATAGTTCAGGCGAGGCTAATTACCTATTCTTAATGAACTAAGTATTTTCATACAATCATTGAAAAATCCCCCATAGAAACCTAGTCACTAACAGGTCTAGAGGATTTATTCTTTTTATTTTGTATTATACATTTGCTAGATGAGGAGTAATTGGTTCGTTTAGTATCAAATAAATTATCCTACAAATTTTATATTCCTGAGAGACAGGGAATTAGTTAATTGTTATAAATTGCCAACATACCTAGCGCAGTGGACTTCTGTATACAAGTATTCGTAGTTTACCACTAAAATAGAGCAGCATCCAACTCGTTTAAAGAACAGGTAGATTTTGCAATTGTAACTTCCACCCTTCCACATTCTAATACGGAGGAAGAAATGATATTTGTCAGTTGAATATTGTCAGAGCTAAAGAATTAACTTCAATTCTCTGAAGCAGTTGGATGCACTGTACTGCGGAAATGTTAGGATTTTATGAAATACGCATTGCCACAAAGCTTGGGTGTAAAATTGTTTCCATATAAACGTACACAGGGAGTTGTGTCCGTCCGGTCATTTACTAAGAAAGTGCCTGAGGAGCAGTTGGAAGATGAACTAACTTGCTCTGATTATGAAATTAAATTTTACTTTTATAACTACCTTTTAATTACTTTAGCATTTATTTAGATTTAGCGACTTTTAATTTAGAATTTGGGAACTTTTGATTAACTTAGTTGACAACACTGGTTATTAGGAAGAAAACTATTTTATTGTTCCATGCAACCTACCATAGTAACAGTTTCATTTTTTTCATCCTGTATCCAAACATACCTGCTGAAGACTGTTTATTCTTGAACACAAGTCTGTAATAGGTGTAGATATTTAAATAAGCTCGGAGGACGGGGCAAAAGTCCAGAAACAACGTTCTGCCCTTTGAAGCCCCATGGATACAAAAAGGATGTGTATTAGTTATAAGAAATAATTGAGTATCAGAAACATATTTATTAAAATAGAACTTTGTTTGCTACAGTGCTATATGTGAATAAAAACTACGAGGATTCTGAAGACTCTGATATCGAAGATGATTCATTGGAAAAGATTGACAAAAACGAGGATATTATACAAGAAGACCCGAAGCAGCCTGGGAATCTTGGTAAGGCTTTTCTACCTGAACAATTTATTCTTAAAACGATAGACGATAACTAAATGTATTTTATATATTTATTTATTTATTTTGCGTGGGGAGTCAAACTAAATCAGACTGAGATTAAAGAGGGGCCCAATGGACATATCTTTTGAAATCCTCCTTATTCTGAATGACTTTTGTATAAATGTTAAAACATAAGAAATGTGTGTAATCTCACTACATAACAATGATCTTATTACGTACCCATTTATATGAAATAAAGGATTTGTAGGTCTATTATTAGTTTGCATTTTCAAATGTTATTTATATTTTCTGGATTACAAATGGTTGTTCTTTTATTTACGTATTTTATTTCTTTACTTATTGCTCGTGATGATGCAAAGAGAACGAATTTCAAAGCCATCATTCTGTCACCGATTTTGAAAAGATTTGACTATTTCTTAGCTTACCGCATTCTTCTTGCAGCTACATGAACATCGGTACATAAATGACTAATAAAGGTTTATCTATATTAATAAGAAGTAAATAAAAGAACAAGCTTTTAAAAGAACAGTTTGTGGAAGAGTGAGTCGGAAAGGTCATGCAAGTGCATTTTTTGTCATGCAAAAGAACTTAATTTAAAGTCATTACCTTGCGAGCTTTTCTTAAAAATATATCACTTAAGATTATTGCGTTCCCCTTACAAGGAAATATGTAATAACAACATTTCTGAAACTGTTTGTCTCAAATGATAGGAAGCAATTGGAAGGAAAAATATTGTAAAACGTTTTTTTTTTTTTTTTTTTTTGTTGAAAAATTGGTGAAAGTCATACGAATGTAACACATAAACTATTTCTGTGCAAGTTAGTTATTAAGTGGAAGCTTACTTATTTACTGCTTCCCATTGATTAGATCCATTATCTAGAAACTGCAAGGCCCAAATGGGCCTAGTTGTCGAAGGGCCTTAAAACCCTACACACACCTTCACTCGAGTTTCATGCAAGTGTTTCATAGCAAAGCACTAAGGCGAGAATTAAGTTTCTTTTCTGTTTTTTCCAGATCTACATTCCGCGCTGATTGCACTGGCAGGCATAGACCGTAATCGTGATACTTCTGATGCCCTGATTCCACTCAAAAGGGCCTCTATGCAACTCTATGGATCAACGTCCTGCGAAACACCTTCGGAGTCTCTACCATGAACTAATAAATTTTTGTAGAGAAATAAAGATCAACCTCCATAAAAGTAATTTGTTTTTCATTTTGTCATATATGACAAGTAACATACCTGATTACTTCAGATATAGTTAGTAGCATTATTTTGTAATAGTAAAGTCACATACACTGTGATTTATCTCTTTCAGTTAAGCTTTAGATGTGTCTACAAATGTTCCTCGAACACTTATACAAAAAATGCGAAGGCAGTTAATGTGGCGGTAATTTCCTCCTCCCTAAAAAGTAACAAAATAATTGTCTTCTAAGAAAAAATCCCTTTTTAAATTACACGGTGAGAGAGTGTCTTTGTGACTGCGATTTTTTTCGGAAGAAAAGCAAATGCTTATGAAACGAAATTATACCCTTAGGACAATACTGTAGTTATGTTTACATGGCGTACTCTTCGGAGTTTGAGAATGTAACATCTTTGATTCGAGGTAAAACGAAACATTAAACTTAGAATTTGATATTCTACCCGAAACTAAGATACATTCTGTTTATTCTATGTAAGAAAGTGCAATAACGAAGTACAGTTAAATAAAACAGCAACTTGACAAATAAAATAACCAATTCATCTCCTCTTTGAATAGAGTCGAACAAAATATTCAACACAACCATAAAAGCATGCAGTTTGTAATAATAGTGTAATCTCCAGGATCCACAAACATTGCAATGAAAAAATAAAAGACAAAGGCTTTAAGACAACTTATAGTTCTCCGCCTCTGATTGCGTAGATGATAGAATGTCCCCTCATGTTCAAGAGGTCCTGAGTAGAATCTTGGGCAGTATAAACTACCTAGATAAATTTGTCCAGAAGCTTTTACTTATACTAAAAGACGAATGCCGGGTAGTTCTAAGCTCTACGGACCGTGGGCTCATTTGAGCATCATTTCACCCATTTCATTAATCGTCCGATATGGACTAGCCGGTTAAGACGTTAATTAATCAAATAATAATAAAATCAATCAATTAATGATAATGATAATAATAATAATAATAATAATAATAATAATAATAATAATAATAATAATAATAATAATAATAATAATAATAATAATAATAATAATAATAATAATAATAATAATAATAATAATAATAATAATAATAATAATAATAATAATAATAATAATAATAATAATAATAATAATAATAATAATAATAATAATAATAATAATAATAATAATAATAATAATAATAATAATAATAATAATAATAATAATAATAATAATAATAATAATAATAATAATAATAATAATAATAATAATAATAATAATAATAATAATAATAATAATAATAATAATAATAAATATAATAATAATAATAATAATAATAATAATAATAATAATAATAATAATAATAATAATAATAATAATAATAATAATAATAATAATAATAATAATAATAATAATAATAATAATAATAATAATAATAATAATAATAATAATAATAATAATAATAATAATAATAATAATAATAATAATAATAATAATAATAATAATAATAATAATAATAATAATAATAATAATAATAATAATAATAATAATAATAATAATAATAATAATAATAATAATAATAATAATAATAATAATAATAATAATAATAATAATAATAATAATAATAATTAATAATAATTAATAATAATTAATAATAATTAATAATAATTATTTATAATAATAATAATAATAATAATAATAATAATAATAATAATAATAATAATAATAATAATAATAATAATAATAATAATAATAATAATAATAATAATAATAATAATAATAATAATAATAATAATAATAATAATAATAATAATAATAATAATAATAATAATAATAATAATAATAATAATAATAATAATAATAATAATAATAATAATAATAATAATAATAATAATAATA
The DNA here is from genome assembly GCA_030765055.1 of Mantis religiosa. Taxonomy (NCBI): domain Eukaryota; kingdom Metazoa; phylum Arthropoda; class Insecta; order Mantodea; family Mantidae; genus Mantis; species Mantis religiosa. The sequence goes on along the minus strand of CM060951.1, from coordinate 71,322,203 downwards.
ATAATAATAATAATAATAATAATAATAATAATAATAATAATAATAATAATAATAATAATAATAATAATAATAATAATAATAATAATAATAATAATAATAATAATAATAATAATAATAATAATAATAATAATAATAATAATAATAATAATAATAATAATAATAATAATAATAATAATAATAATAATAATAATAATAATAATAATAATAATAATAATAATAATAATAATAATAATAATAATAATAATAATAATAATAATAATAATAATAATAATAATAATAATAATAATAATAATAATAATAATAATAATAATAATAATAATAATAATAATAATAATAATAATAATAATAATAATAATAATAATAATAATAATAATAATAATAATAATAATTAATAAAGGTTCAGATCTTAAATGACAAAAAGGGGTATTTTTATTTCATTTTTATAGACCACGGGGGTTTTGAATTCAGAATCAACTCAAATTGACTAATTTCTTTAACGTTGGATTTTAAACACACATTCACTCCTATAAACATACGTCTTAATTTTGTGCTGGGAGGGTAGGGAAAGGTTCTACTCATAGAAGCATTCCCCAACCAAGGACCAGGTTGGAAAGCCCAAATGCTGACCACACGATCACAGAAATAGTCGAAAAGTAATTTATTTACAGGGCCAGGACATTACAATAAAAACAAACACATTGCAGATATAAAAAATACCTATTTGCGAACACGGTTTTGATTTTTTGCCTAGAATAGCATGGGTAGAATGTGTGCAATAATATAACAAAAGCCGAGGATTTTATATTCAAAGCAGTACACGAATAGTCGAGATTTAGCACACAAAAAAAAAAAAAAAAAACAGATGGCAGCAAAGCAAGATTCATTCCGATCCTCATTATGTATGCAGTAATTATTTATTTAAGATTATTCAAGTATTGCAGATGTGCTCAGTTTTAGAATCCAAATCTCAGATTAACCTTAATTTAAATGTAACTTATTCACGTAATGAAGCTTTTGAAAGACAAAACCTTCTAATAATCCTTACGTGAAAAATTCCTGCATTACATCTCCATGTATTCCTTACCAGTGTATGCAAAGAGAAAAGTGGTCCACCTTAATGTATTGTTACAACTCCGAAGATACCTTTTATCAATTATTACAGTATATGATATGCAATTTTAAACTATGTAAACTGATGGCCTATGGTGACGAATTTTAATATTCAACAATTTTGTCTTTTATTTCGTACAATGTTTATATCATGAATTTCGATATTATGCGAACACTGAGGAGGATGTGCGTTACTAAACAACTACAGTACCAAAGAGAAGAAAGTTTAAAATTTTATCTTCTGTGATTATTATCTAAAGATTGCTCAAACATTCGTTAGTTCCTGCATTGTTAAAAGATATGTCATATAACATTTACAGAATTTGCAAGATTGTTGGATGGCGACTTATAGGTAAAAAAATATAACATCTGCCGACGTTTCATATTTATGTCATTTGAATATTAGGATTTCTTGTCCGTTAATATCATCACGATGGAGCTATGAAATATCATTGATTAAATTAGACAATAATTAAAAAGAGTATAAGATTAAATCGTTATTTGAGGTTTAAAAAGTCATCTGTGTGAACATTGGGTAAGACATTGTATATTACCTACCTAATCTACGTAATTAGAGTTGATACCGAAATTAAAGGATTGCAATAAGTTAAGAATCGTGATGGATTTCAAAGAAGTCTTGTATCCTTGTGAAACGCATGCACGTGCAGTTGAATAGTTGTTTTAACAAAAGAAACGTAAGAAACAGTTTTCTTAGCAAATGGTTCTAAAGGGATAGCACTTGAATCCGTTTGAATAGGTATTCTTCGGACCCTTAATAATTGCATGACCGAGACTAATAATCAAAATGGACAAAAAAGTAACAAAGGGAATCTTTGTGTGAAAACACAGGGCTTCAGAAGTGAAAATTACACACCCACGCACAGCTGTGCGTATTGTGAAGACAGGCAGTCCGCGGCGTGAAGCCGATTAAGGCAGTCTTCTGTCTTGGTCGAAGGCAGATTAGAACCGGTGGGAAGATCTCTCGGTTCATACGTAACTAATTAAGTATTATCGAGTAATAAGTATTCCACCTACAGTGACTCTAAACAGTGATATTGGTAACCGTTGGTCCGCAACTTCAAGTTTGATGTAATGATAAAAAGAAACAGTCATTAAATCAGTTTGAAACGGGCATTGCAGTGTCATTAGAACCATCCTTACTCATACATATCCACGCATACCCTGAGAGAAACCTCATTGCTTTACCCTGCGCTAACCACTATTTGCTTCAAACTGTCCCGCCAACGTGGAACTCTGCGCCACCATAATTTTTCGTACCAGAGTGTTAGCATTGTACTAGTACACTTTTATATTTACGTGCAGAGGAACGCATTTCTTTGCAAAATAACGTTTTACACGAAGAAACGTCTACGATAACACTAACAGCAAATAGGATACCATTAAAAGATGAGAATAAAAACTGGACAGAGGTAGAATCCAAAGAAAAGATATTCTGATTTCAGTGCCGCCACCTATTGAGAAATGGATAAATCATTAGTAGCACTGACAAAATGTAAGTCTTCTTTTCTAAGGACTATAGTTGTTTGCAGGATTTAAATGATTAAAGTAAACAAATATTATAAACAAAATAATTACCATAAGGCTTCCTAATTTAGAAAATAAAATACTTATCGGAGACAACTTAGGTTAGGTACTGTTAGGTTACTGTTTTCTCTTCACTGATGATTGCGGTTACTTTTCGGAGTTTCCGAATACCATATTTTCTGTGTCAGTCTAAACGTTTCTTTAGGTGTCGTGTAGAGAGTAAGTATATTGCAGAGAATATTAAAATGGGGAAATGTCAGACAGACACGACAGGCATGTGACGTATGCTACTACCGAACTCTCGAGGTCGGTTTATAACTTGGGTTGCTTTGTGGATCCTTGATAGATGTCAGGAGCGTACAGCAGACGGCTGCGGGAAGTGAGTTCGAAGCGACCACCGCAATTGTCATGTGCTAAGGTGGGTAAGGATGTTGAAATTGTGTTACAGTACTATAGTTATGTTTGCCTTTATCATTCCTTTAGAGCTACTCTGCTTCATACATAAGTCTTCAAATTCACGGTTTCAAAACCTGCCCTGCCCACCTCGATAGTGTAGATGGTAGCATATCTGCCTCTCGTTCCAGAGGTCCGGAGTTCGAATCTCCGTCAGGGTGAGATACCTGGATAAGGTTTTTCCGGGGTTTTCCCTTATCCTTCAAGACGAATGTCGGGTAACTTTAAGCTCCATGGACCCTTACTCATTTGAGCATCATTTCACCCAATTCATTCACCGTCCGATTTGCTTAACGTTGGAGGACGTAAATTACAAAAAAGAAGGGGGGAAAAAAACCTGCCCAGGCCGATGGTTTGTAAGAGCAGGTAAAAGCGACAGCCCCAATTTAATAGGTGAATTGGCAGGGAAATAAGGGGGGGAAATAGATTTTTTAAAAATATACCTCGATGCCAAATTACATTATCCAAGATGGAATTTATCGCGAATACAATAGGTTTTTGTAGTCCATTTTCACATGTAGATTCTGAAAATGATGCTTAAAATGACACATCACGTCACAATTTTTAGATATTTTAGATATACATTACCGAAAACGTGTTCACCTACCAACCGATAACACCCGTGTCATAGGTTGCCCACCCTTGTCCTGTACAATTACAAAAGATGCTTACGAAATATAAAGATGAAAACATATACAATTTATCAAGGCCTCTACTTCAAAAGATCCTGATTTTCAACCATAAAATTCTGACATTTTGTACAGCAAGTAGACTTGATATGGCACGCAACTTAAATTTGTAAAAGAAGAATCTGAAGGCTCCAGGCTGTAACAATGGAAATTACTTGCACTTGGTACAGAAATTACCGTTTCGAGATAAATATCATACATTTGGAAAATATTTTTCTAAGGAAGAAGAACATATGCTTTTGTACAGACATCAATTGTTTAATGAGCAAAATTCAGATGACAGGCGATTGTTTATAGATCATCAAAGTTCAGCTTAAAGACTGCGTTACTTCATAATGGTAACGAGCTTCCCATCTGTTTCAATTATTCCATTCTGTAGGTCTTAAAGGACGTTATGAAAGTATGTCCAAGTTTATAGGCGTTCTAAAATGAGGTTCATTTGTTGGAAAATATGTGATGACCTTAAGGTAATTGGTTTGCTGCTTGATTTACAAGGGAAATTCACAAATTATTGTCTTTTTGTTTGGGGATAGCTGTGATACCCAAAAACATTGTGGTGTAACAGTGGGACAAGCGGTAGGAGTATGTCTCAGGAATGAAAAAACTTTTTTTTAACCTGAAATTCGAAACTCGAGAGAATGAAATGTTTGAAAAATCCTTACAAACGGTGGAATTAGCAGCTTGGCAATCATTTACAAGGGTTGTGTGTGTGGTTTTCCTGGAAACACAAAGGAAAAAAGAAGTATAAAACTACGGTGTCAAATTTTTTGAAATGCTACAAAGACATAGGTTGTAAAATGTCTTTCAAAAAAGAATTACCTCTATTCAGATTTAGATTTTCTTTCGGAAAATTTGGGTAATTATTAGCAATGAAGAAGGGGAACGGTTTCATCGGGACATTTCCGTCATGGAGAAGAGGTACTCTGGTTATAGGGATCCAGTAATGAGGGGGCATTATTGTTGGTTTCTTGTAATGGAAAGCAGACAGGTGTACAAGGCGCAATAACATGCTACCAAGCACTTATAAGCAGAGTTACAGATATGGCTGTAAAATATATAGTAAAAATATTATTGCATGCATGTAAAACAACATTTTGAATTAATCTTAATTCACCATAATATATAGTACTGTACAATAAATCATTATATCATAATAAATGTAACATAATATCTTATCTGAAACCTGATAGGAAGAACCTAAATGTCTTCATATCTTTTAAACCTGATGCGCTAGGAGATTTCTGTAGTGATTTTCAAAATCAGCACACTTTTCTCCTTAAGAAGCGCATACTTTTATCGTGGATGCATGAACAAGTTTTTTTTTTAATGACAAAGTTTTTTCGTTAATTTTATTTTCTCATTCGAATGACTTCTGACTGGCATGCAGAATTGCTTAGCAGTAAAAATAGACAACTCTTACTAAAAAAAACAAGTGCAGATTTCGTTAAAGCATACAATTTCTATCGAATAACATTTTTTTGGTGTTAACCATATCCCACACATTCTTTATTGTTGGTTTTCTTTCAAATTCTTTATCCCAGATATCACTATTCTTTTTTTCCCTTTTTCTTCTTCATTTTCTGGTATTCAGATAGCGACGGGCTTTCAAAAGTTTCGAACTTCCCATAACGTTTGTATCTCAATGTTACTCTCAAGTCGGAGTTAAAATTGTATTATACCATTATTGTTAGATACAGTAAAGATGTATTGTGACTTGAATTGAGTTGCTAGTCAGTGAGCTAGGAGTGGTATTAATGTAAATTAGTATCAGATACGGAATTAAATGAATATTATAAACTGTTAAAAAAGTATCTGGTTACCCAAAGCGGCATGTATATTCTAAATGTTTGTTTTAATTGCAAATAAAAATTAAAAAAAAAGAAATAAAAGAAAAGCGAAAAGCAAACAAGTCTCACTTTCTTATATTGTACAGAGATATAGGTGCCTGAAGCTTTAAGGTTTCTTCTCAAATAAAATACACCATTTCCCATTTCTGCAAATAACAGGTGCCACATTTCAAGCTATTGTGCCAGTTTTATTTCATTAGTTTACTGCTTTTGGACCTCCCAGAAGATGATTATTTGGTAAAATACTGGGGAATAATAAAAGGTTAAAGAGAACGTGATATACACTCACATTACTTTCTGTGCCGTTATTAAAAATGGTTATTACAAAAGCATATACTATATACTTCTTGTTGCTCGACACGGATATTTATAAATATTTTTGATTACATATTTACTGTAGGTGGAAGGTGAATTAGGGAATACGTAGGCTTAAGCGTTAGTACACATTTATGAGCTAGTTACTATGTGAAAGCTTTGAAATTCCGTTTTGTTTGTATGACCGCGAGACAGGGGAAAACTGAGGAGTGAAATCCTCTTGAGAAAAGTTAAAAATATTTGAAAATTAAAACCATGATACTTGATTTATTTATTGGTAAGTTCAGTTTTATAAGGAAATAACAGGATAATAGATAAATAATTTTAATAAGTAGATAAGTTGTATTTATTAAAATCCATACATAATGTAAGAAATGTCAAGGGATAAGAAGTCATTAGCCAAGCAATTTAAGTGTTGAGGAAAGTAATTATTTATGCCAGAGTAACTAAGGCAATTAGATGTTTCCAAAACAAAACAAAAAAAAAAGTTTACACCTACACAGAAATTTATAATGGAGAAGTAGAGAAAATAATCATATGTAAGATTAGCTTTTAGAATGAGTAGAACAAATCATGTGAGTGTAACGCTTAAGATATTTGTGTTGTTGCACATCATATATATATATATATATATATATATTCATTACATAAGTATACAATTTTTAAACATTCTGCAATATTACACATTGCTAGGTGTAGTGAGTGATATTTAGCATTTTGATTTTTACATTTAGCATTTTATGGCATTTATACATTTGCAATTTAGCACCTAAAAGTTTAATTTGAGTTAATTTTTTAAATGATGAATATTAACATTATTTATATGAGATTTAAAACACATTTATGGAGGGTTATTAATGACAGTGAGTTAAAAGCGCTTAAATTGTCCACTTTACATTAATATAGGTAAAAGCAATACACAGAAATATAGAACAAGTTGTTGTTGTTGATGATGATGATGATGATGATGATGATGATGATGATGATGATGATGATGATGATGATGATGATGATGATGTTGATGATGATGATGATGATGATGATGATGATGATGATGATGATGATGATGATGATGATGATGATGATGATGATGATGATGATGATGATGATGATGATGATGATGATGATGATGATGATGATGATGATGATGTGTAAGGGCGCTCAACTACATCAGTCATCAGCGCCCTTTAAAAAACTAGTCATGGCAAAAGCCAGATATAAATCGTTCTAAAAATCTATACAAGTGTAAATAAACTTATAAAAATACACGTACATAACAAAAAACAAACAAATAAAAGTAAAAAAGAAATATAAATCAAAACCTACCAAAAATTCCGTTCAATAAATCCTAAAGTCTAACCTAGAAAAGAATCTGAAAACCTTCTCCACTACTTTATTATCATCCGCTAGCATTTCTGCAAAGCTGGCCGGCAGCTGCAGAGACGTCCTAAGGTGTCCTAGGCAAAAACACTAGCAGCACGTGTCGGACAGATAACTTCGTTGCAAAACGGTCACAGTGGAGAAGGCTCCTTTTTAAAAAGAAAACTGTGAGTAAAAGAGCAGTGCCCAATACGCAACCGAGCCAAACTCACCTCCTCACGAAGAGATGAACGACAGGAGGTAACCCAGGCAATCGGAAGTTCTTTCACAGATCTAAGTTTATTATTGCGGGGAACGGACCACTCTTCCTGCCAGCAGGTTTGCACAGATCTCCGCAACACAGCCCTAAAATCATCCGATGTCACTGATGGTACTCGAACCCTGGGCTTCATGGTAGCCGTCTTGGCTGCTGAATCCGCCATTTCATTCCCCCGCAAGCCTACGTGACCAGGAATCCATGCACACACAACGCTAACGCCAGAAGCGTGTAAAACGTGGAGGGCAGAACAAGTCGGCACAGACTAAAGCATACTGCATAACACAAAAAAGATAAATACATACTGATGTAAAACTAACGCAATAAAAAGAAAATGCACAAAATTAGTCTCGCTTTTACCGACGTGACCTACGCATAGAATGAATGGAAGTTGCGCGTAAAACCGAACAGAACAATGGAAATCGGAACTTTGGCATCTGAGAACTCCAAATGGAACTAACATGTGTTTATCACTTCCTTAAGTTTAGGATTGCTTTTGGTTTTCAGAGACAAGGATTGAAATTTTGCGTTAACTGGGTTGTGAAGATAGATTTATGACAGGCATTAGGCGTGGTAAGAGGGGTCTCTTTTGTAAAACAAGTGAACTCTCTTCAGTACCAAACATGCCTCATATGGGCAAGGTGGAACAATAAGCTAATTTAGCAGGAAGGGTTGCTTTCCATATTCCAGAAGACTGGTCACTTACTTTATAACTTTCTAAACATGCAAACATTCTACAGACTCTTCAGTTGAAGTTTCCAGAAGAGAAAGCATTGGGAAAAAATAATTACTTGGGCAAATCGATTTCGCATTTTGAATCAATTTTGCACTTTATCGCGCTATATCACATTTGCGAAAAATCACCACCCCTACAAATTGCTAATGTTATTTTGAATATTCAGGCTTCGTGGGTAAATTAGAGTATAGACTCAATACAGAACGAAAAGGGGTAGAGGTTAATAACGCATGGAAGTGTGTGGTTATTTACATTAAAATGAGTTAAAAATGCATTTTATGTAAGAGTTCAAACATCAGTTACACAGCATTGTTTAAAGCAGAGGCTCAAGGACGTGCAGGCCTGGCCTCCAGGGATGACAAGTGAGTTCTTTGTTCTAGGAAAGCCACGATCATGAAATACGAAATAAAACTCCATCGAAAACCTTGAAAACATGAAAACAAAATGGATCTGAGAGAATGCATTAAATGAGTATTCATTATAGAAGACTACGCATGAAATATTTATGTTAAATTGTTAATTATTTCCATTTCAGGTACCCAGGTGTCATTTCAATTATCACATTATCTTCCAGTGCATCCACAAATAAACAGCTTTCTGTCTACTATCACCTATCATTCCCTTTTCTCTTTCTAACTGATTACAATATTTCTCTTCCTTAACTGCCTTTTAAAATTCAAAAGTTATTTGTATGTCTATTTTACACTTACCATTCCTTTCGTATCCAATTTTCCAGTGCTTCCAATTGCATTTCCTCTCTTCTTCGTGACGTCAATACGATCGCACATTAGTTCACTCCTCACAAACTTCTTCGCTCTCTTCCATAGACCTTTCCTCAAGGATCTGTAGTAAAGATTTCTTTTTTTTTTTTTTTTTTGTTAACAATCGTTGATTTCCATTGCTAATCGGTAGTGACTATTGAGGATAGCTATTGAGAGAAAGATGATACCGCTTGTCATTTTAATTCATGTGTATTATTATTATTATTATTATTATTATTATTATCATCATCATCATCATCATCATTATTATTATTATTATTATTATTATTATTATTATTATTATTATTATTATTATTATTATTATTATTATGATTATTATATTCTATTTGTATTTCTTAGTAAAGTTTTTTTTTTCAATTTACGTCCTCCAACATTACGTCATATCGAACGGTGAATGAAATGGTGCTCAAATGAGTCCGGGGTCCATGGAGCTTAGAGTTACCCGACATTCGACTATCAGGATAAGGGAAAACCCCGGAAAAACCTTATCCGGGAAACTCACCCTGACCGAGATTCGAACTTGGGACCTCATGAACGTGAGGCAGACACGCTACCATCTACGCTACCGAGGTGGGCTTTCTTAGTAAAGAGGACATGTAAAGAACATATGTACAAGTTCTCATACATATAGTATATTATAGTATTTATCATATTAAAGCTATTTGTTAAAGGTTCCCTTGGACACGTAGTTCCCCAACACAGAGTAGAAGTATAGTACAAAGAATAAAAGTTAAACAACGACAAAGAGTATATGCCGATGTGAAATTTCAAATTTTAAACAATCAGCTGTAGGGCGGAACCTCAAAGATTTTTTTTTTTTTTTTTTTTTTTTTTTTTTTTACGATCTCCAACGTTGTCATTTCGGACGATGAATGAATGATGCTCAAATGAGCCCAGGGTCCATAGAGCTTAGAGTTACTTCATATTTATCTTTCAGGGTAAGGGAAACCGTCGGAAAATCCTTATCCAGATAACTCACCCTGAATGAGATACGAACTCGGGACTCTAGGGACTCTTGAACTCGAGGCAGATACGCTACCACCTACGCTACAGAGGCGGTTTCTAAGGCAAATGACACATTTATAAAATAAAACTAATACATTCCCTTGATAACCGCCAATCAATGGATAAACATTAAAAGAAGTTATTGAGCGAAGAAAGCCCAGAGTTTGAAGAAGACAGCTTTACACACAGGGGGGATGGGTTGGGAACTATTAGTCAATCCTTAAAAAAAGATAACTCAGCCTGATCTAAATTACCAGACAATCCTAAAAAAAAATTACACACAGAGGGATGTATTGGGTATTATCAGAGAACGTATTTGATATGTTCAGTAGGGAGGCTGGCCAAAGAGGTATTTACCCAGAAATGTTAAAGTATAGTGAACCTGAAGTAAAGATACATTACTAATTAAACTATATAAGAAGATTCTGTTAAGAGAAAAGCAACCCAAGAAATGCAATTAGGATACCCCTGTTTAGCTAATACATAAAAAAGCGAGCTACAAAGATTTGTGAAAATTATACAGCAATTACGTAATTATTTGCAAAATAATAAACGCTTACCAGAACATTAAAACAACGTTTAGAAGAACAATACTATAGTTTGGAAGCAGCAAATGAATTTTAATGCTGTAAGGCTTTACAGCGATGACTATTCTCAAAAAAATCATGAAAACAGTGGTATCTCAGCAGGAATGCTTAGAACATTATAAAGTTGTCCACCACAAAACCACATGCCGTCGCCTGGGACTAAATCCTTGATACCACTCGAGGGTATCCTTGGAAAATGCTAAACGTAAATACAATGGTTTAAGTTAATTGATGCAAATTAATCATTTCTTCACACTAACTGTACATAGGCTAAGGTTCCGTATGGATAGAGTCAACATGAAAAATACAATGCCATGGCTGGGATTTGAACCACGGATCTCCTGGTTTCCGTCCAGTCACTCTAACGCATTGAACTACCATGGCCAACATACCGTCCTGACATTAAATTTTCCAATTGACTCATATATTTTCCCAGTAAACCACTAGGGGCTCTCGTTTCCGAGATACACCGTTTGTGGTGACTTACTATCGTAAGTACTTTAATCCCAGGCTTCACCATTAAACTCTTATTGTTTAAGAGTTGTGGAAATTAATAGTTTCTTCACACTAGCCATGGTAGCTCAATGGGTTAGAGCGACTGGACGGAAACCAGAAGATCCGTGGTTCAAATCCCGGCTATGGCATTGAATTTTTCATGTTGACTCTATCCATACAATGTTTGGTATTTAACCGTCGTTAGTAATCTCTTTACAGTTACACATAGCTCCCATATACATAGACGTTTTTTAGGAATGTTTTTCTTTTATTCATATAGTTTCAAAACATATTTCCGGTGAAGTTTCGGTACAAAATTTTTAGTGTAGGTAAGCAGCAAAGAAAGTAAAATAGCAAATGATCTAATTATTATTTATTAAAGGATTTTATACTTGCTATTTCTATTACAGAACGTAAAGATGAACAGCTTTCAAAAATGATAGGGCCTGCATAACGATCATATAAGATCGGTATGTGGACTGTACATTGTGAGACTGTTTAGTGCGTTTATTAGTAGTAATTAGTAGTAATTTATTTCCTTTTACATCAACAAATGGAAACACAAAATCAAGATTACAATTATAAAATCCTTACTGAAATATGTCATATATTCCTAAATCCTGAAAATCCTATCATGTTATCATGTTGCCCACCATTGAATAGTAATTCAGTCCCCATAGACCTAACCCTAGGTTTTTGTGTATTGGAGGCCCTCTGCCCCTTTTTACACTTTTTGCCATTTCACCTATCCCACTCTACATTTTTCTCTAAATTGTGCTTAGCCATCTCTCTTTAACTTTCCCTAAATAATTCCCTATATTTCTCCCGTTCTTTTCTCCTTTTACTGACAACATTTTTCTAATTACTTCTTCACCCCCCCAAACTGTCCCATTTACGTAGCCAAGCCTGCTCTCTCCATATCTTTGTTTGACTAAAATTTAATATACAATGGAAATTTGCATTCTCTTCTCCACACAATGGAGATTTATCTAGCTCCCTCTCTTGACCTATACCTTTCAAGTTTCTCACTCCTGTTCTCGCCCAAGCAAAACCTTCTCGCCCCAACTTACTACTTACTACTTCCCTCCCCCAGGTTGTTTTTATTTCTCTATATAACCTTAGTGAGCTTTTGTCACTTGTATTGGCGAAAATGTCTTGTCTGTTAATATCTTCTAATCTTAGCTTAACTTCTTTCCAGAAGCCTCTATATCCATACTCTGCATTTATCCAAGAATGACCCATAGTGCGTTTATTAGGAATGCGTCAATAAACCGAATGACGTGTGAGACGCAAAGCCTGTCTCATTTAATGGTACAGCAACCGAGCGGTTCCTGATATTCATTCATAAGAAGAAACAAAAGAAGAGCAGGCTAAATATGTCGTGTAACAATTATATAGAAAGCGTTTGCTCTGCTAAAGCTTCCTTTATCCGCCTTTTCGTGCTTAAATAACTGCTGTGGCATTTCTCAGTAGTTCCTCTGTATGGCCGTGGTGATCGAGAGGGATGGCTCAGGCGATTTCGTCTGTGTTCCGCATTCGGAAGGCCCGGGTTCGATTCCTGTGGCCGACCTACCTGACCCATGGGTTTTTTCGGGGGGTTTCCCGGGTCGCTAGGGGAATGCTGGGTAGGTTAATTACATCCCCCGAATTTCCTGTCCCTCCATTTCATCTCCATTATATTGTTTCAACTCTCATCTGGTGGTCTCTTTCAGGGTAGAAGCGTCGGTGGGTGTCTCGGTGGTGCATGGCAGGATGATATGCTCTGGTAGGTCGTTTGCCGGTCTCCACTCCTCTGCTGGGACCATTTTGGGACCACCAGCCAGGGACCTTTGGAGCTCGACTGCTGGGTTCATTGCCGTCCCGCAGTAGGGGAGCGTGTCCGTTGTCCAGGCCGGTCGGGGGAAGTCTGTATCCAAGTAAACTGTAGGGACCCTGCCCTCTGTACTGTCGTTCCTCCTTCTGTCAGTCACCCTCTGTCTCCTTCGCTTCATCCTTCCTCCCGGGGGTGCCCCACTTGGGGGCATAGGAACAATGGGCCCAGCATGGTGGCCTACGTACCGAATCCCCTCCACAATGAAATCCTAATCCTAATGGCCGTGCTGTGTCTGAGTGGTTAGACCGCTTGGCTCTCACCAAGGCGTTCCGGGTTCTATCCCAGCGATCGCAAAGTGAGATTTGTGGTGGACGACACGGCGTTGGGGCGGGTTTTCTCCGGAACCTCCGGTTTCCCGCACCATCTTATTCCACCAGTGTCCCACCTTCATCTCATGTATCATCAGTGTCACCGCCTGTGGTGCCGCATGAAGTAAAAGCGGGCGTTAGACACTACACATTCACATTCAGTGCCTCTGTATATACTAAAAGCGGGAGATATTACTTCTTTTCTTTATTTTTTTGTAGTTTACGTCCTCGATAGCTAAGTCATATCAGACGGTGAATGAATTGGGTTAAATGATGCTCAAATGTGTCCAGGGTCCATGGAGATTAGAGCTACCCGACATTCGTCTGGAACGACAAGGGAAAACCCCGGAAAAACCCTTATCCAAGTAACTCACCCTGACCGAGATTCGACTCGGGACCTCTTGGACGTGAGGCAGACATGCTACCATCTACGCTACCGAGGCGGGCAGATATTACTTCTGACATAGCAGAGCTCTAAAATGTACAGTCACCGTACTGAGAGTTTAATAGTGGCATTAAGCGATTGGTTTCTTTTTTACTTAAAACAAAGTTTCCATAAGTAATACGTTTCCAATTAAGTACATGTAAATTTAAGCAACTACATAATGTCCTGCTTGTAAAATACAATTTGAAAGAAAATGACTACTACTAAAGACGGTGCTAAACACAAAGCAGTGACCATGATCATAATCTCAGTTTTTTTTTTTTTTTTTTTTTTTTTTTTTTTTTTTTTTTTTTTTTTTTTTTTTTTAGTTTTTCCTCTATTTTACACAGAATGTTTCCTCTCAAATTTTCTCTCCCAATTAGATAGCATTTGATTTTATGTACCTATCAGCAGCATCTGCCGCCTGAGGTGCTCCTCACCAAGAGCGTTACGATGTCATTGTTCTTATGTACATATTGGATGGTATTTGACAGGAGTGCAGTCTCGACTATTCTGAGTATCTGCGCCCCTTCTGCCTATAGGTGTGCCTGGAGCAAATGTCATTAAACAAGGCGAGCCTTTAAGTTACGTTAGGATGTCTGCTTTTGAGAAAATACAAGATAAATATTAGGACTCCATATTTATTGTTTTTGATCTTCTGTGAGGTGGACGAAAAATGATGAAAAATAGAGCAAAAAAATCATAAATAATGGCTTCATTTCCCTTTAGGGATATTAATGTAAGCATAGGGTTATTAATGAAATATGTAAAGATGGAAAACAAAGCTATAATGAAAAATGGTTTGCATATACAGTTTACATATACTCGTACTGTAGCAGCAAATAGCCAAACCCAGATTTGCTGATTATGTGATGAAAGGGCTAGGTGCAATAAATGCTAGGATTGGTAGCCTCAGGCTTGTTCGTCATATGACGGTTCAGTGTGCTATGTACATATGTTAACGTACATTCTTTTTGGTACAAAAGAAGCACTCTAGTATTTGCTAGTTTTTTTTTATGTTTTTTATTTTTAATGCACATTCTTAATTGCTGTGGTTCTTAGCTTACATTTGCTGCAGTAAGTATATACCTGTACAGAACAGTTTACTCGTACGTAACATTAATATTTATATAAAATAACTTAACATACTAAATATTTATTTTTATAAAGCGATCTCACAGTTTCGTCGAACAGCAAGTGCACCTTTTTCTTTAGGACTCCATCCACATTTTAAAATACTTAACTTGGTGTACTGACATGAAATATTTTGCAACATTTCGCTGTTAGAATCAAATTAGAAGAACTTCTAATCTTTAGATATGTAAATGCTTTATTGAATGAAATGATGTTTTGTTATGAAAGCTACATTTCTAAGCTGGCTTTAGAGTTCAAAGGCAAGGCAAATCATCAATGAGCCTAACAATTGAGCATCTAACAAACTATTGAAAATAATGACAAAAGAAACAAACTTCTATGGACTAGAATGTATTTACAGATGTTCAATGGAAACCACAAACGACTGATAGAGTGAAAAATAAATAACTTTAGGAAAATGAAGGAAAAGTACTACTCATTTCAACTCACTTATAGTCAAAATGGACGATTATATGGAAAACATAATAAAATTTACTTAGAAAGTCTCGCATACTTATTGCATCATAAGAAACAAACTATTTTCAGTTTTTGCTGGAATTACTGAAATCGAGGGGAATGTTTACATACTCCGCTGGAATTATACTCCACCTCAAAATTCGATATCGAGATTTCAAAATAAGTAGATTTTTTGAGTCACCTAATTCCAAAATAAAAAGTAAAAAAGCTATTTAGAAAAAATACCCAGTGCGCGCGTATATATGTGTGTGGGTGTTAAGGGTGGATGGGTATGCCTGTGAAGTCCTACTCATTACTATACAGGTGATGTCAATTTTTTGTGGCATTAACCATCTCAAAAATATTCTTTTTTAATAGTTTGAATTGTAAAGTACTTTACTTTCTTACTTTTTTTTATTTGTTTGACCTGTGAAATAATTTAACTTTTATGGGATAAGTCGCTATTTTTTTTCCTCTCATGGTCATGCATGACCATGTCTTGACCTACAACGAAATACACAAAAAATCACTTCTGCAAAAGTTTGAACGGTTACAAAAAGTAACTAAAAGAAATTTCTGTAAGAATAGCTCGCAAAACAACGGAGAGAGAAAATCATATGAATGTAGACTTTTCTTGATAGATGATAACTAAATATTACTAATGATTAAAAACAAACACCCTTTGCTGAAAAATGATGTCACTGAAGCGTAAAGCCATTTGATGGGAAGTGACAAAAGACATACGTATATTATTTACAAAGAGGTGTCCGACCTTGTTATACCCGCTGCAATGTAGGTCGCAGCACATGCTGGATATCCTGCCACTTGCAGTTGTCACATGGAGACGGCAGGCAGTGTTTGGCGAGGTTAGTTCAGTCAACAACATAGTGAGCAGCGTGTGGCTGTGAAATACTGTCATCGTTCATGCGGCTTGGAGAGGGGGCGTAGACGTCGTTATTCTCAGCTTCGCATCTGTTAATCTCAACTCATGACTATCAACAGGTGAGGTACCAAACTTTATGTACATTCTTAAGTATCACAGACCTCCTTCAGTAATATTTAAACTCATTTTCATACTCAATTTGTTCCCAAAAAGCTTTTAGGTGTCATCCATTAGCATCAGATTTGACATGTCATTAAGACTTATGTTATTGAATCCAAGGATCTTGACATCGGCTTGCTTACTTGGCAAATACAAACTTTTCCAGTACAAATATTTATAGTAACTGCTTATGAATGACATTTTCTGAACTTATTGTTATATGAAATACTGAACATTTCTGAAACAGAATATTTCTCTTGAAAACAGGTTACTGAAAAAGTGTTAACGAGAAGCATCATGTTATGCATTAAAAAGTGTATTAAAAGATCTCGAAACTTAAATAAATTTTGTTAATATATTTCTTTCTGGAGTAGCTTAAAAATGGAATGGCTAATAGTTTGTAAAACTGAAAAACTGTATTTTGTACGCTTTTGTTCTAATGCTTTTCGACAGCTAATTACGTGACATCAAAAAGCCTTCACGACCTCACAGAAGTACCTAATAGAAGAAGAAAAAAATGCACTGTTTCAGATTTGAAGTACGCTAATGATACATATGCGAATTCTGCATGTTATTTATCGATATCAGTTATTTGAAACAATCAAAATTTGATTGATGATGCTTCATAAGTAAGTTTACCTCAATGATTTATTTCATTTTTGGAACAGGAGGGATGCAAAACGAAAGAGAAAAATAACACGAAAAACAGAGATACAGCACTGTTAATAAACATAGTAACCATCGTGTTTAAAGCGTGTTTAATCACTTAACACCCGTCGCGTAGAGGGTCGCGGGTTCGAATGCCGCATTGGGCATGGGTGTTCTGTGTATGTGTCAGTGTCTTGTGTGTATGTGTACCACTAGAAAAAAACATATCCCTTCGATGGCCAAATGAGTTTTTCCTCAAAGGTCACAAAAAGATACTTTAAGATATGGCCACAGGAATACACAAATAGTAAAAACATAATATAAATTTTGTGCTCCAAAATATTCTCTTCAACCTAAATCAATATACTTAATAGTTTTAAGAGGAGCAGAAGAAGATGAAGAAGGCCTTTTGCCTCTTATGCAATAAATGCTTCTTAAACACTAAAAACTTAAGCTCTTTTCTCGGGTTTTCATGTGTCGGTACATCTATAATTTCAAAGTGTTATGCTTGGAACTTTTCGGTATAACTCAATTAAATGTGTATACCACTTTATAAATAGTAGGATAGAAATGATCAAATGAGCTTTTCTTGATATGCTTACTCATGTTGTACTAAATAATATATAAAATGTTAAGCAAAAAACTACGTTCAAGTTTCATGTTGACATTTATTTTCTGCTTGTAATCTTATTTTCTTAATATTTGCATCATATGTAGCAATTTTTAAAGCAGTAAAAAGCTTAAATTAACTGGGGAATTAATTTTAAAATGTTTCATTCTTTGTTGTAAACTTTATACATTAAAGCATAATTGCCATATTCTAGCTTCAAATAAATCGAATTGAAATTGAATATTTTAGAAATTTCACAAATGGCTGCCCTTAAACGAAATAATCTGGCAATACCTAGGCACCGGCATTTCTAAGTACGAAGCCAGGACAAAAACAAATAAGGTTGAAATGTCACTGGACTACAGGCAAGGGCTTTGAAGTTAAACCACTCCCCATCTCTCGTACAGTTTCTTGACATTTACAGACAGCACTCGGGCAGTTTTAACTGCCTGTCAGTGACTTTTGACCTTTGCATTCTTGGTACTACAAAGGTAACTTGAAACCAACTGCTTGAATTCCTATGCTTGGTAATGATCACCGGAAAATCTGTTTACATATCTCACGAGTTTAATGACGCGATAAACATGATAAAAGTTTGGAGTCAGACTGAAAAATGCAATACCATAGCCAGGATTTGAACCACGGAACTTCTGGTCTCCGTCCAGTCGCTCTAACCATTGAGCTACTATGGCCAACGTGCCAACATGATATATTCTCCAACTGACTCGTGCTTTTCCCGGTAAACCACTTAGGAGTTCTCATAAACACATGAGACAACTACCTTAATGGCGACTTACAGCATGTAAGTACTTTAAGGCCCGGGCTTTATAGTTAACCACTATTAGGCCAATTAATGGAAATTAATTGTTCTTTCGCACTGAAAAATTCAATGCCAAGCCGATTTTATGCCATATCGGCACGTTGGCCATAGTAGCTCAAGGTTTAGAGCGGCTGGACGGCAACCAGGATCCGTGGTTCAAATCCCGGATCTGGCATTGAATTTTTCAGTCTGACTCTACCTTTCCATATTTTAGCCTACACACGGCTAGTGTGAAAGAACAATTAATTTCCATGATAAAGGTTACTTTAAAGTGTTAGCCTTGGTTGAAAATGTCACCGAAATTGTATTGCATTGTCGGTTTTCGTTGCATTGATTACAAACATTGAATATTTTAATATATCCGAAGCAAAAAAGGAGCTGAAAAGCACCGTATAATATCATGTCAATACGTGCAATAAATATGCGACACGGGACCATTGGCTTTACTTCCCTTTCAAAGAAATACATGCTAAATATTTTTACAAACGAAAAGATTATCGCCTAATGTCGGGTTTGAACCTGTGACCTCGGGAACCAGAGGTTACCTCTAGACCACGGAGGACATTATAAATGCAGATGCAACAGCTTTATATTTGAATATCCTTGAGCACATTACTGCGTCGTTTTGCAGGAATGTTCAATGCAAGTAGGTATAATATGCAGGCTTCGCTGCGGAACATAACCACAATCTTGAAATGAAGTATTCATTCAATGAGAATTTTACTGAATAACCTATTTGCAGTGAGACATAGCAACTATCTACTGTTGTCATTGTCGTTTTAAGTAAGCTTGAAAGATCTTCAAGAAAGCCGAACGAGCTTTCTGAACACCTCAACGTAACCCCGGCTTTGGTGTGGCTGTCAATATTATGTTTATACAAAATGCTATTGCTTGCTTACGATTGTATTCTTTTTTCTTTGTAGAATTAAAGCAAATGCTTCCCTCATTGGGATTTTCATTACACCTCATTTTAATAAAAATAATCCATAGAATTTCTATGCTTAATTACGAATACTATATACTATATTAATGTAAATGTTGTTTTTTATCCATTTTTATTAAGCGACATACAGACACATGTAATATTATGTTGTATTATTCGCAAGGGGAAGCAGGTGGCATGTAGATCCAGCATATTACCCACACTACAAAGCCGCATAAGAAGAAAGGTCCATAAACCAAACAAACCACATAATCCTTTAACTAAAACTCTGTTGTATACGTCTCCAACCGCTAGAATGTTTATACAGTACGTTTATTTTCCCGCAGTTGGCCCTTTTCTAAAAGTCAAATCATTTTTTCTCCAAATATTTTTTACATAAATGAGATTAATAAAAGTAGTTTAACCCTTGTGTCCGCATACAAAAAAATGTACTTAGTTCTATAACCGGGTTACCCGGGTAAACTTATGGATTTACTACCATACAACAGTGGTTGGCAACACTACGCTCTGAGTATATATAAAATCGTTACAGCAATGCATTCTAACTGTTGCTGGCTACTGTTGCACAACATTAACTGCTCATAATCATGCATGTTTTGCTATAGAGAACATCAACTCTGGATTCCCGTGGATAATATACGAGAACTCTCTAAATCTGAGTATAACAGATTAAGCTGTGAAGCGAAAGAAGATTATATTAAGAAGTTAATGTCTAGTGTTGATTCAGAAGAGGATGAAGCTGCAGATTTCCGCGAAGAATTTTCTACAGACGAATGGATTCCAAGTAAGGAGGATGCGGTTGCTTCAGATATTGAAGATATTATTGATGCTTATAGTGATATTGAAGTTGAAAGAGAGCGGAGTGATAGCAGTAGTAATGATTTGGATGACCATAATATTCTATTATCCAAACTTGAAGCCTATGGTATAAGAGGGGTATCTCATAATTGGTTTGAATCCTACCTTGAGGGTAGAAGACAGTATACTGTAGTTAATAATGAATTAAATGGTCATAATATTAATTCCAATATTGAAATTGTGAGATGTGGGGTTCCACAGGGTTCTATCCTGGGACCACTGCTTTTTCTAGTATATATTAATGACCTTCCACTTAATATTCCCCATGCAGAAACTAGTGACGACACTAATATAATTATCAAAGGCTGCAATAATTCTGAATTGCAACATTATGCTAATACTGTGATGACAAATATGATGCATTGGCTAACTAATAATAAATTACTACTTAATATTAAAAAGACACAAAGCATGCATATTTCACTATCAAATATAAATAAAGCTAATATAGCTCCTGTAATCGCTTTTGGCAATGAGGTAATACAATATACCAATGAAACAAAATTTTTGGGGGTAATTATTGACAAATTTTTAACCTGGAAGCCGCATATTCAGTATATTACTGCAAAAATTAATAAAGCCCACTACATAATATCAGTGCTAAGGAAAATTTGTAATACACAAACATTAATGCTGATTTACTATTCATATGTGTAGTCTTATCTTGCATATGGTATCTTTATCTGGGGATCAGCTACCGAAATAAAAGATTTATTTGTAACACAAAAAAATAATAAGAAGAATGTTTAATCTAAGTAAAGGGACTCATTGTATGAAATATTTTAAGGAAAATAATATACTAACTCTGCCATGTCTGTATATCTTAGAAGCCGTATGCTTTATAAACAACAACATACAATATTTTCAAACAAATAACACTATTCATGAACATTATACTAGGAATAATACTAAATTACATATACTGGGATCAAGATCAAATAAAAAACTTAACTCAGTACTTCATAAAGGGGTTCACATGTATAACTTAATCTTAAAGAAAATCAAAAACAATGATAAGAAAAGATTCAGAAGAGATGTGAAATCATTTTTAATAAATCAGTGCTTCTATAGTACTCAAGAGTTCTTTGAATATTTTAGATACCAGATTAAGTAGAGTAAATGATTACATGAGAATAATTTTATGATACTAATGGTTGACAATTCATGTAAGTTTTTTCTATTTGTTGACATTGATACAATTTAATCTGATTATTGCATGCAGAATTAATTCTGTATTTTCTGAATTTCTAGTTTGTATTGTTTGTACTGTATCTTGAAAAAGCAAATATTTCTGTACAGAAATTAAATGCTAAATAAATAAATAAATGAAAATGACAGTGTTGATGAATACAGTGAAGTGATTGTGTCTTCTGCAGGCATTTTGCGTGGGAAAGATGGAACTGAATGGCATAAGGAACCTTTTGGTGCAAGAAAGTTGCTGAAACATAATATTTTGTTGCAAAAGCTGCAATAACTATAAAAATCCTATATGTGATGAACATTGCATTACACCAACAGTGTGTGGGCATTGTGAGTAAAAAGTAGTTGCACGTTTATCTTTCCCTTGTAACAAGTAGCGGAATTAGTAGCTTTATGATAGATATTACGTAACTTATTTGACACCATTAGCAAACAGCTGATATATTTTGCACATATTTAAGACTATTTATGTAGTATCAATATACAGGTACCTAATTAATAATAAAAATACGAATATATAATATAAAATAAAGTATTTCATTCGTGAACTTCACACTTGTTCTATTAGAGAGGGTTGGTTACCTGCGTAACCCAAATATAGATTAGAGAGTGCACTTTATTCCTCTCCATTTTACATTATCTTCCTTCAAAGTATATACATTTTGCTTTTATTACGACATTTATGAACATACAATTAAGGAATAACCTGAGGCGTGTGCAAACTATTCTCAATATAACTGATACATTAGAAGTTATACTTTCAAAGGTTACCCGGGTAACCCAATGTGGACAGAAGGGTTAAATGTTTCACTATCCGTTATAAAGATCGTTTATTTTTTGACAAGAACCCTTTCTGAATGCATTCATTGTGCAATTTTACTCCGGGGAGAATCGTACATGTCTTTACATGGTATGTAGAAGTGATGAAAGTGGCTTCAAGGTGAAGCGCTTTCGCTTACCTTCATTTTTCCTTCCATGTAAAGGAAGTGGTTTGTTATAGGTAGGTTGTGGACCGATAACATAAGTTGACTGCACTATGGTTCATGAACCGGTTCAGTCCCGCCTAATACGCGACATACACGCACATCCTATCTAAGGCGCAGGTAACCTGAAAGCACATTGCTTCCGATTTTTAAAAGCAGCAAGAGCTATTTTTTCTTCACTTGGCTTTGGACTCTGGAGGAGCAAAGAAAAGAATTTTCAAACTTGGCTAAAACACTAAATGAAGTCTAACCCTGAAAACATTAGTTTGGATACCAACACTCACCACATGACACTTTGGCCTACGGGGTAACCTCGTCCCACCACGTGGTCTCCGAACACCATTTATCAAGTGGAGGCACCCAGAGAGTGCATTACCTCCAATGAAGAGGAGTGAAAGGACCTACAGCTTATACCGTGCAATCCAAACCACGTTGGGCATGGGGGACACTTCACATGTGCTAGGTGAAGGCGTGGATAGGGCCGACTTAAAACCGCCAACCCCTGAGCCGGGAATCGAACTCGGGACCGAAACCACTGCGCTACCCCGGCGCCCTGTCCTGAAAACATACAATACATGGTTTACAGTGATGGAAAGGGCTACTGTAACTACAGCTTAATGGACTCCACATGTTTTGTTAGCGAGATGCTGTTTATATTGTTATGCGTTCCCAATTAAATAAAAATAACCAAGAATGAAAAAGCTTCAAGGCCACTTAAATATCAAGGTATATATTTTAATTCATCACACCTATCAATGGTAAAGTAACATATCTGCACTTTAGGACAAATTTTGTTAATCAATCGTGTTTCAGGCTAAAACTTTGTAAGCCTTCAATCATCCCTGATAGAAAATTTATAGCACGTAAATAAGATGTAAGCTTACGTAAAACAAATGTGACTGAGGGTAGGAAGTTGGAAAGTAGCTATTTTATGATTCAACTGTTTTGTCCTTGAATATCTAATAGAGGCCGATGATGATAAATAATTTGAAGTTTTCTCAGTTTATAACAACTTTAGAGCTATATTGGAAATGGTATTGTGACATTCCTATACAGTTTGTTCGTCTTATCTGAGTTTTCTTAAACTGATCCCTATTGCTAATGAGTCCTCGATTCCAAAGTCTTTGAATTTTCTCACAACAATACCACTTCCCTTACGCCGAACCTGTTATCCCGATCTTAGTCCTGGATAGCTTATATTGCTCAATTCTGCTGTATGAAGATATCTGTATTGTTTAACCGTGGAAATGTTTTGGTATTTTGAAGAAGTATAAAGATCATTAAGAAATAACATTTTCTCAACTTTGTTTTCAAGAGTCAACCGTTTTCGAGGTATCCCATACTGATATTTACTTACATTCTGCCAAGTTTGAGTAGATACATGCATTTCACAGAAATAGTCTGAAAATTCGCAATTGTTTTCTGCTATCTCAATGACCTCAAGACAAGAAACGAGTTGTAAGCGTACACTTGCAGAAATAATTTAATTAAAATTCACCAAAGTTTTATTATATTGAAAATTAATTACTGAAGAATCGCCTTTTATATAAATATGTATATGATACTGTAATTGATATAGGAAGTCATGTGCCTATGCACTTAATATTGTTAATGTAAAGTATAGTATAGTATAATTATAAAAAATACTTATAAAATTTCAAGTTTACTTAACAGTTAAACAACTGTTCCCAGACAACTTCTAAACGGTTCAACTCCTAATGCCCGTAATTAACGGCTGTTACACTGCCTATGTAACGTAGACGTCAACGCGACTGCCTCACGTTTAAGAGGTCCCGAGTTTGAAACTCGTCAGGGCAAGTTACCTAGATAAGTTTTTTTCCAAGATTTCCCCCTTATCGTGAAAGAGAATGTCGGATTATTCTAAGCTCTGTGTACTCTGGGCTCATTTGAGCATCATATCACCCATTTCACTCATCGTCCGGTATGACTTAACGTTTTAATTATAATATTAATTTATATTATTATTAATATTAATATTATTAAATTAATATTAATATTAATTATTTGCGGATAAATATGTGGAAATGTCGGGACATCAAAAACTATAAATTCATTCACTGAATACAAAAATTAAGTTGTAAAATTGTCTTCTTATTTGTATACTCTTTTATAATTCGTTGAAAGAAGCGTCCAAAAAAGCTCCTCATTATAAATGATATTACTTTTACTTTCAAATAGGATGATTTTTGTCCTTGAATGTTATCAGCCAGCAACCATTCTTAATCCTGAGGTATTGTCATATTGTATTCCCCTTAATTAGTGTGTGACGAGTGCCAAGTGAATTTATTTAGACTAAATATTATTTGTAATAAAACAAAAATTCAAATTTTGCAAAAATTGATCCTCGGAGGAGGAGGGAGTAATGTTTCTAACAGTTCCTTTTAGTTCAAATATTTTTCATAAC
The DNA here is from genome assembly GCA_030765055.1 of Mantis religiosa. NCBI lineage: Eukaryota > Metazoa > Arthropoda > Insecta > Mantodea > Mantidae > Mantis > Mantis religiosa. Next base: position 71,297,279 of record CM060951.1, on the reverse strand, counting down.
ACTAATAAGTAAATTACCAATATATTACAAGACGCATCACGACGTAAGCACTGTAATTACATCATTATTGGTTGATATGCTTGTGTGTACATATAGTTGTAATTGCTCAGAACTGAAATGCAAAATATTTACATGATGCGCTAAAAGAATTACTTTGAACAAGCCAAAGTGGTTGCTCATCTCGGGAGAGAGCAAACAGTTCTTCCTTTTAGCCTGCAGAACGCTGTATCCGCAGAACACGAGCTGTTATATGTTTATGATTGTTTCGTAATCGGCGACGGTATTTATTTAATCTAGAGTTCAAATCGGTATTTATTACTCAGTTGTTCTTCCGTTTGAAAACCAAACTAGTTCACTTAGTAATTGCGATGGGACACAAGGTAGGTAATCCGCCTGCCCCCTTACCAATGCTAATACAATCCAATTCAGTTAGTATGGGCTGAAAGAAAACGGGGGGGGGGGGGATGCAAACAGAAATAACACTTTCAAACTGACATTGAACGACTTATTCATGAAGAAATTGAAAAGGTAACAGAACAAAACTTCGAGAACTGTGTGAGACATGCAGAGAGACCAAAGACGACGACTTTTGGAAAGAAATAGCACGTGACGAGATCTCAGAGCCTATGATGGTAAATTTGCAAGACTAAGAACATGAAGAATTTTCTCTTGACATAAGTATATTGAAGCGACATGGATGATATCGCTCGGCAGATTAGAAAATCTGATTAGAAAAACAAGTAACCTATAAACTATAATTATAGCATTTAAAACACATAATATGCAAATATACTTTTGATTTTGATTTTAACAATGTTATTATAAAAGTTTGGAGAATTTAGTTTGGATTCTCTTACGTCTAGTGCCAAGTAGACTCGCAAGCTGTATGCGAGTGACAGGAAAATATGAAAAAAAAATGGGGATAATGAGGTGATAACACTGATCACGTAAGCGTATCTCATTAGTTGTAGACCAGAACTCTTCCCATTTGAGAGACGTTACTCTCAGTTTTACTATAAAAAGCATAACTTTTTATTAACTTTGATAAGATAAAATTATTATATGAAAGGTGGGTTCCAATAGTAAATATTTCTTCTGTGAATTGGAATTCAAATTCTTTTGAAAGCTTTGCCGATAAATATATATGAATCAGAATAATTGATTTGCTTATTCAGTTGCATGTCTATTAACATGCAAATTAAAAATTCCCAATTTAAGTGTTCATAAAAGACGATGTATAACATATATTTCAATTTACCTTATGGCTTAGCTACACATCCTGTAGTTACTGTCAAAATTAGCGATTTATTGAAACTCGTTCCATTTGTCTACATTACACTAAAATATAAGAACTTTTAAGGGGAAAAAGTATTAAATGTGATTTCTGAAAGTAGAGGTTTATAAAGAGAGGTGCCAGCTCTAAAAGTTTGGGAATCGCTGTCTTATGTGAATCCAGTATACTTTTGCTGAACTGTAGAGATTCAAATCTAGAAATGTTTCCACGTTGAATGTCAACAGAGGGCAGATACTTTTAGACCGAACAAGATGATAGCTGTGGTAATAATACATAATTCAGTGCCAATTTTAAAAGGTTGTTTTTCTGGTAAGCTGGAGATTACTATCGCAATGGTTTACATTCATATATTCGCTTTTCGCAACCTAACTCCCCATTTACATAAGACCATTTTATTTCTTCTAAAAGCTTCTGAGCAGTACGATAAACAAGGAATGTCCTTGGCGTGTTCTTTACACAGGAATCATTTCTAGAAATTTCGGCATTTTAAATTATTTGTTTCTATTGAGTGTAATAGTTATGAAATATTTTCATTTATACATTTTATTTTCAAGTGCATCTTACTCAGTAAAATTATCTCCCTCCGCCTTTTATTTTAAATTGCTTTTAAAGCTACAGTTTATTTGGATCAATAAACGTGAGGTTTTCCATTAGGGATAAAAATTGCTTTAAAGTTTTGTGTGTTGCCTTGCGTGACTTTATCTATTCAGTCTTCTACCACTATTTTCGCAAAAGCTTGTTCTATGTACTTCTTAATCGAGAGAAGAGTTCATTACACATTTAATTGTAGTATAATGAGCCTCAGATAGTCAGACTTTTAAAAGGCATATCGAGGAAAAGAATATTTGGACATGCAACTCGATAAAAGTATAAATATTTAAAAATTTTAAACCAATAACAAAGCATATAATCAAAATAGCTATTAAAGACTGGATTTTGTGCTTCAACGAACATTTCACTATACGCAGATAATTGAAATAAAAATAAATATTTTATTTGTTAATGAGTCTGTTAATTTCCAGGTTCATATCAGCGTCACCGGTGTTCCAGAATTTCGTCCATCAGGTGTTGTTTTACATGCCAGTAAATCTACTGAAATAGGGCTTTCACTTTTAAACACGCTTAAAACGTGCTGGATTTGAACCCGCAACCTGAGGACCAATAGATCACTGTCTTACACAGACCAACACAGAAAATTGAACTGTACATTTTATTTTAGTGCAATTATCTGAAACGTATTTTATTTTAATAAAAATAATTAGAGACACTTTTGAGAAAATCAGAAATAGCAGGCAGTTGTTTGAATTGCGGGCCTTATCTGGAAAATCGTTGTCTACCTATAGATGGTGAAGTTAAATACTAATTTGGTATTTATTAACTTTTTATTTTTTAATCGTGTCACACGATTTTTCGGTGGAATGCAATATTTATACTTACTATGTTAGTGGAGAAAGTAAACCTGTATAGGCTGTGTGAAATGTCCCACTTCATTTGTTTTTCTTTTCAAACAATCCTAACAGATGAAAACAGGAAGATGTTCTCTTTAGTCATGAATGCACCACTTACGGCGAGACACAAAATCGGCTACTGAGCTAAAGAGAATCCCAACTTTCGTCAAGAAACTGTACATAACTTAACACATATGATAGTGTGGATCATGTGGTTGGCCCATGTTTTAGTGAACCAATAAAGTCTCGATCTGGTAACTTGAGCAGCTTGATATCACAAACAGACTTCGGATAAGTCCACGTTTTCACCTCTTTGGATCGGATTATCACCTGCGCCGTTGCCTTGCCCCACATTCCAGAACTCGCCAACCACATAATGCACTTTGAGGCATCATTAAGGTGAAGTTTCGGCATTGTGGTTGAGTTTCTGAAGACATAAAGGCTGCTGCTCATGCATAACGGTTTCCGAGGTGTAATTCCAGTTACTCTGAGATCTGTCCCAATGTCCATGAGTTTTTTGAAAGCAAAACATTTTTACTGTGATAATTTTGTGAACCAACTGGTTACCTTCATATTGCAGTTGCTCAACGTTTAAATATGTAAATATTAGCTTAATTTAAATTAATCGTTCTTTCACGCTAGCCGTGTGTAGGCTAAGGTTTGGATAGATGGAGTCAGACTGAAAAATTGAATACCATATCCGGGATTTGAACCGCAGATTACCCGGTCTCCGTCTCGTTGAACTACTATGGCCAACATAATATTAAATTCTGCAACTGACTCGTATTTTTTCCAGTAAACCACTATATATTCTCATATACAATGAGATACGTACCGTTTTGTGGCGACTTACTATTGTAAGTACTTATGTCCCAGGTTTCATAGTTAAACTATTATTAGGTTAATTAATGTAAATAATAACTAGTTTTTACAAAGTTTACACAGCTTATTTACTTATAATTATAGAGCAAAATACATTTTCGCACTCCTACTTACCCAGTTTTCCAAGAAATGATTTTCAGAGAATAAAAATTAATGTGCAACTAATGATGCCAGTGAGAGGAATAATTTTAGATTAACGGTGTTCTAGAGTACCATAGCGTTATTTAAAATCTTGTACAAGAATGGATACTGCCCCATTGCAGTTTTACGTAAAATGGTGCATAGGTATGTCAAATTGTATCAGTCAAGGATCTGTTGAACAGGGGCAGTACTGTAGGTACCGTAAATGAAGAAGTATCGAATTACATCCTGAAATTGTATACCTAGATTTCACTAGAAATATATTTTTAGATTTTCTTAATAAAGAAAATATTTTTAGAAAAGCTCTGAGCGTGTGTGTGTATGTATGTGTTTCTGACTGTCTATCTGTGCATCTGTATGTGAATACATTACTCAAAAATCAGTTAAATATCAAACTTGGTTTAAGTTCAGCATATTAAAGATACACACGAAGATTTTACAGAATATCCATCTATCCCAGATTACGTTTACATGAAACACTTTTCGAAAACTCCGATTTTCTCAAAAGTAACTCTAACACTTTTAATTAAAATGTAATTTTTAAAGAAAATTCATTAATAAATCAGACGTATATTTTAAATTTCTTTTTGGGAACAGCCTCAGAAGTTCTCTTCACCGAGAATGACTTTTGCATGTAAGTGATAGACGAAATCTTACTGCATAAACAAAGTAGATCTATTTAATTAATTCACTTATTTGTTTGTAAAGCCAATCTTTTTTCTGAAATATTTCTTGTTATGGTTTATATTTTAAGTAGGATACTTTTCTGAAGTAGAACGTTTTTAAACTCTTGGCTATTCAAGGATATGCATACTGAAACTTCATGACCATTCTCAAAAACATCACCTTTACCTCTTTTTAGTCTATAAAATAGTATAAGCATTCCCGAATCCAAAGAATGCTTAGGTATCCTCTGCTCGCCATTTTTAAAAGGTTTAATCGAGTTTGGAAGTTACACCAATACTAGTGTTAGATATGAATTCAAATCCCTTGTTTTCTCGTTATTGAAATTTTCAGCATTTTTGTTCATCTAAAATGTTCCTTGCGTCGCAATTTTGGTGTTTAAGACTGACACTTGCTACGCACGTTCACGGAGACACGTGCCCGCCTTGGTAGGTATCATGTCTGCCTTACGTCCTAGAGGTACCGAGTTCGAATCTCGGTCAGGGTGAGTTAACTGGCTAGGGGTTTTCCGGGGTTTCCCTTATCCTTAAAAACGAATGTCGGGTAACTCTAAGCTCCATGGACCCCGGACGCATTAAGCATCATTCACCCGTTTCATTCATCGTCCGATATGACTAAATATTGCAGAACGTTAATCACAAAAAAAAAGGACACATGATTAGAAATTGATCTGGGTTTTAATGTGAGATATTTAAGCTTACTTTCTTTACTTCAAAACACAAAAATTTCAACTTTCTGGCCATAAAAGCTATTTTCATGGCTTTAAAAATTTCTGGAGTCCAAAATTATTGGAAAATAACCTAGGACAATTTAAAGTGTATATATTGGAAACCTGCTATTAAAATATTAGACCAGAACTAAAGTTATTTTGTCGCAAGAGACGTTCTTAGTGACGTAACAAAAAATAAATAAAATTGACCAGAATTTCCAAACTATCAAAGTGAAATTGGTAAAATTTGTACTGTATCTTATTTGCCCTATGTTACATCTATGGTATAACTATTAAAAGCTAGCCTTATTAATTTAGGATTTGAAATTTTCAGTCATACATATCCTTAAAGAAAATATAATTCAAAAGCCATCTCGTAGCAACTAACTCTTAAAAGACTCTTTTTTAAGTTAGGTCCTCCAACGTTTAGTCATATCGAACGATGAATGAAATGGATGAAATGATACTCAAATGAGCCCAGGATCCATTGAGCTTAGAGTTATCTGAAATTTCGTCTTTCAAGAAAATGGAAATTCCCGGAAGAAACCTTATCAAGGTAACTCACCCTGACCGAGATTCGAAGTCGGGACTTCATCCCTTATGTCTATGTCTTGCCATATTCCCCTTATTCCTAGAAGCAAATGTGCAATATTAAAATTTCCTCAAATGTTTATCTCGATTATCATTAACTGATAAATACATGTGTAAGAATATTTTATATAAAGCGGGTAAAGATGCTGGAGTTGATTTATTTCTTTATACTTGTTTTTTACCATTATCATTAGGGATTATGTGAATGCAGTAAAAAATTTTTACCTGTAACATTTATAAAACCAAGAACTGCAAAATTTAATTTTCATGCTCATTTTGCGAATGAATCACTCTGTATAAGTAGCTATTATAGTTTTAGAAAGGGAAGAGAAGGGAAAGAAGAGAAATAAATCAAACGCATTTCATCGCACGTTCCTCTAAAGTGGTAAACAGGTGGACATGCTGTGGGAAATGGAGTAAGAGATTCCTTTCCCGATTCCGGTGCCATGTGCCCAGTATTTTTAGTGAAACACAAAGGAAAGATAAAAGTCGAGAGAGCAAGCGTCGACAACCCAAAAATAGCAATAGGGTGATCTCATTACATGAATTGCCCACTTGGACTTGAGGGGTGTTCCCAGCATTTGTCAATGTTAAAGAAACTCACAGGGTCTTTTGTACCTTCCATGTAGGTTTGTTATTAAGTAATAATGATCTCTTATAAATAATTTGTCTGTGTAATAAAGCTAAGCATATCCAAACCAGCGATTATTTTAGACGAAATGAAAGATTCTGAACGGCGCTAGAATAATCAATGAAATTTGGCAATCGAAAAAAGTGAAACTTGGGATTAAAGCTTGTATATTTGATGTGTACACTCGCATAACTTTTTTTATCCATTCTTGTACAAATAAATATTCCCACAGATTTTAATCTCCTATTTACTTTACATTAATTTAGAATGACGTTTGTAAACATTATCTTACCACACATTTCCCTTTTAAGTAAAAGGCACTAGAAATAACTTGCTAGTCTCTAGTTCCGAGGTCGCAGGTTCAAACTCGACAAAGGGCAATGAGCGTTTTGTCTAGCTTAAAACTCTTTAGCTTGGTCTCTCGGAAGTTAGGTAAAACTGGTAGTTCCGTGTCATTGATTTATGGCACCTAAAAGAACCTCTTAGGCTTCTAGACAAAATTAAGCGGTCTTTCACGCCCAATATAAAATGGGACGCTGAAAAAGACATCAGTTAAGGAGCTCCATAAATTAAAAGATCAAATCTTTTAAGAGCTGTAGTTATGTTATGGCTTTGAATTTTCATTCTATTTGCATGATTAAGAGAAGAATAAAGGGAGGGAGAAAAGGAATAACTACTTAAGTAAAAATGTTGAAATATTCAAAACAAAAAATAATATATCTGAAATTGTGAACTCCACAAAAACTTTGGTCAAATTGTGTACTTTAACAGATCTGTGTCCGATTTCACCAACAGATGCTAAAATCGGCGTTAACAAATGTAACGTAACAATTGTAACAGCGCTAACAAAGCTGTTACATTTTTTGCATTTCACCAACCTGTTTTATGAAAATGTTAACAAACACGTGTTAACGCCAGAAAACTTGTAAATATTTCAGCTATACAAGGCTATGGATGATTCGTATTATTTTCTGAACGTACTGCGATGCGCTTTTGTTTTCATTTTCGTCTGCACCGCAGTCTGCACACAGCTAAAAACTGGCGGATAAACAAAATCGTAAACAAAAGCCGTGAAACAAATTTCTCATCGATGGAGCAAGAATTGTTAATTGAATTGATGACGACGTATAAGGATATCGTGGAAAATAGGACGGCTGTGGTGAATGTAAAAGAGAAAGATGACACCTGGGAAAAAAATTGGAAACGGATTTAATTCAAATGCATGTATCATTACTAGAAACATGAAACGTATTACGTAAATTTAAAACGAGGTGCGAAGAAGTACAAGTGACGAGTGACTTGAACGTTTCAAGACGGAAGATGGACAGTGTTTTATCCACATAATTCAGTGAATTATAAAATCGCAAAGTTATTAATACTTGAAGCAAAGGTGAGATCGGCATATTCCTTTCGACGCATGTTTTGACTCAGTATTACGTAACTTTAAAACGAGGAGCAAATGACAAGTGATGAGTCACTAGAACGTTTCAAGACGGGAGGTGGATAGTGTATTATCCACATAATTCAGTGAATTATAAGATCGCAAAATTATTAATACTTGAAGCAAAGTTGAGATCGCCATATTCATTTCGATGCATGTTCTAACCTCTCTTGTACTTCCGCAGTAATTTTCATAGCAACTTGTTTTGACAGTCTATATCTCTGCAGAAAATTTTCTTCTGATAGTTCCTCAAAATCATTTCTCCTCATAGGCCGTACTCTATTACGAATGTCATTTAGACAGTCTTAAATATAGCAAATCGACAGCAGCTGAGTTCACGCCGGCCATCTTGACTGTTTACAATTGTTAAGCACTTAACGTCAGAAATTTGACTTGTTAGTTTAACAAGAGATTTTTACACGAGTGTTAAGCTAACACTTGTTGGTGAAATGCAATGTTTGTTATAACTATTGTTAAACCCGTGTTAAGTCTTAACATCTATTGGTGAAATCGGACATTAGAGTTTTTGTATGGTAAGATTTTGTCTATCACTTACTGCGGTTTAGAGCTATGTAAAAGTCATTCAGAATGAAGAGGTTTTACTAAAAAGTTAAAGATATGAATTTTATTTATTATGGAAAATATATTGAACTGTGCTATCTTAGTAAAAATCCTTAGTCGTGTTTAAAAAAAACTGAAATCTTCGAAAAATGATCTGTGTAAATGATTTAGGTTTGCAGAATTAAAATTGTCGTGTCACAACCTTAGAAACTCCAAAGGTCAAAGAAACTTACATTTAATTGGCGCCCTATTTACTTAATGATGGCGATTATATTTTGTTTACTTATTTACTTTTCATTTATGGAAAACTGAAGCCTAAGCTAATGCATTTTTTGTTTGTTTGTAATTTACGTCCTTTAACTTTTAAGTCATATCGTACGATGAATGGAATGGGTGAAATGATGCTCGAATGAGCCCAGGGTCCATGGAACTTAGAATTACCCGACATTCGTCTTTTAGGATACGGGAAACCCCTGGAAAAACCTTATACAGGTAACTCACCCTGACCGAGATTCGAACTCGGGACCTCTTGAACGTGAGGCAGACATGCTACCATCTACGCTACCGAGGCGGTCATTTGTATTTTGCCTATTATTCGTATTCTTCAGTTACACGAATCTCTTTGCACTTAATCCGCAATTAAATTTATCTTTCCCACATTTTTTTCCCAATAAGAAATATTTTTTTTTTTAATTTTCTCTTTAGGTCCCCCCTCCCCCCTGATCTCCATTAGTTTTATTGTACAATCATTATCGACCTTGTTAATACAAAATGTAAAGACATTATTACTTTCTAATCAAAAACATACAATGTGAAGAGTGCGTCGGAAGGGCTTGACGAATCTGCGCCCTGCGTATTCGTCATTTTTGCGCACGTTGTTCCCTAATGCGAGGAACGGTACCTCGGGACAGTAAATGTTGCGTGGTCAAGGGACAGCCGCCCGTGAGCTGAATCCCAAAAGGCGAGTAGGGTCAAGGTTCAGGGCTCTAATGATTGCCATCCATTTACACGTCAACGTCTGTAAGCGTTCATTCGAGCCAAGAGCATCATTACCTACTCCGAATAGCTCGAGATTGCCGTTTGATCTCGAACAACTCAATGATCCGAGTGCAATTGTACGACTGAATGACTCGTACTCGATTCTAACGGTTCTATTGTGTGGCTCGATATACCTTACAACAATTCAGGTCTGCAGGAAAAGTGAAAGCGTTGTCAACAATCTTGTGATTCTGCTTGTTCAGCTTAAGGTAAATGTCTGTTAAATCTTTGTCCAGACTATTAGCCCTAATCATACACCATGATGACTGAAGCAGAAAGTTGCTTGATTTAGCTGTCCTGGAACAGCATCAGCTCGAAATTCCAACTGGATGCTTCGGCGTGGAGGACGAACACACTTTCCCAATAACAGGGATGTATTCTCTTATGAAGATATAAGAAATACAGTAGCAATTATATTATCTTAATGCATGATAAGGTTTGGAATCTAAAGGGCATAAACAGCATTCTTATTGATTTTTGAGATTAGCGATTACGAAAATTAATGTTAAAATTATTTTATTTTCTAAATATAAATTTGGTTTGGTATAATATACAAAATTTTGAAAGGGAATGCAGTCTTACAAGGAATTCTTTCATAGAGTGGCTTGATTCACAAACAGAAAGCGGACATCTTGGAGAGGGGGGGACGGGTCCAAAATTCAAAATAAAGAACGATTAAAAGTGTCACTAAATAATTAAAGTGTAATTAAGTAGAAAATCAATAATAGGTAATAATAGCAACATGAAAACTAATATAAAGCACGTAACTTACAAAGGAGAAAAAAATCATAAAATACCCTACAAGGGAACTACCAGTATTCGCTTGAGAGCTTGATGGCTTCATCTTTGCTATATGTGGGGCCTTTGTGCAAAATATCAGGTGCGGAATGTAGCTGGAAGTACCCGAAAATGAGTCCAGAATACGTAGGAGCATATAGGGAATATCATAGCATTATACGGAAGGGATTGTTTACCCCTGAGGACCGCGGTCTACTCATGGCATATGTAAGGAGCGTCGGCACAGAGCTGACGAGGGATGTCCCACAGCTACTTGCAAGTGGTCACATGCGACACTTTTCAAGCTTCAGTTTTGAGCGTTGTGGTTCTACTCCGCAGCAGATTTTTGGTACACAAGTCACATATATAGCAAATATGATGCCATCATATCCTCAAGCAAATACCCTCAAGCATTGTGATAGTTCCCTTATGAAGCTATTACCCGAACTACCTAAAACCAGTGGCCGTTGCCTTGTTTAAGCTTAACGCTGGATATATCTGCCCCAGTAAACTTGAATACCGCGGGTGAATGAACCTCCGCCTTGTCTGTAATATTATAGTAGGAAAAAGAAATTAATATGGGACATTTATTAATTTGTGAACAATTCAATTCATATCATGCCCTGAAAGTATTTGGAAATATCTGAAATAATTTTAAAAACTACGGAAAGATTGTTCAAATTAATATTGGAATAACCCTAATACGTTTTGGTGATGTTTTAGTTTTTCATTGGGTCTGGAACATAAAATTGTTCAAAATAACTTAAAATTAACCGTAATAAGCATTGGAATGTTAAATTGTAAAACCATGCATGAAATACTTCCTAGCCTATTTACACTAACGGTCGAGAGCATGAAATAGTTCCCCAATCTCAACTCTTTATATTTTCAATCTTGCTTAGGGATCCCAGACGTCTCGGTTTTTAGCCATTTTGTTCAATTGTCCCGGTGTCCCGAAAAGTTTTACCCGGACGCTAAATGTCCCGGTTTTTTAGAGGTTTATTAGTAGGACTGAATATTTTTACGTCTTAAATACACGAAATATCTCTAATTTTATTGCACTTGCATTCCTTGATATGGAGAAATATATTTTCTCACATAATCAGGTAAATATTTAAAGGGAAATATTTCGCTATCTGACTATTATGATGGCACTTCTTCTTTCTTTTATTTGGCCTTTAGGGAAAACCCAAGTGGCCATCGAAGGGAAAATTTTTATGTTGGAACCGAAGTTATCGGCGGAAGATTCTACAGACGACGCGGATTTGCTTCTATCTCATTCTATGCGCTTGCTTCCGCACATGTGAACACGTGGAAACTAAAGCTATTATTCGGTTTAATTTGTTTTTCTACTGTAACTGTGAAGTAAATTAAGATGCCTATGTGAAAGTGTACGTATAATTAGTGATGCTGTTAAACAGCAATTTCCATTTTTGAAGGAGAGTAGTATTGATAGTAGTGGATCTGGATCTGAGTGTAATTTCTGCCACAGTATGGTTAGCATTAGCCATAGAGGGAAATCTGACATCGTGGATGATGTTCAATACTATAAGGTTAATTGTACTGTGCTAATATCCGTATTAATTCATTGTTTACCCTATTTGTGTATGTAACAGGTCTTTCCGTTTTCCGATAACAATGCCAAAGTGCCCGGTTTTATCATTTCAGAATCTGGGATCCCTACTCTTGCCTGCAAATAGTTCTGGAGTTGGATTGAGCGATTCTTTTTCAGTAATCGATTTATGCATCGCCTGCTCTCCAAGTGTCCGCATTCGCGGCAGTCCTGATGCACAAGGGGTATCCTTCTCTCTCAATGGCTATGGTGTGTCCTCATTTTTCTGAGAGTTCAATATAAACTATCTAGTTCCATTTTATGTCGCAGAAAGGCTTCTCATGGGGGCTATGGTGTAGGTACTATGATAGCCGCTGTGATACCGATATACATTAAATGACTGGAAAGTTAAAACTAATCACACAAATTGAAATATTTACATTAAAAATTAAAATTAAATACTTGGCAGGTGGTGCATTAAGTATTTCATTGTATCTTTCTAAATAGACGAATGTAATAGTGTAATAATCCCATACGTTATGAACATCTACATACCTACACTTACAGGTTTCCAAAAATTGTAATTTTATAAGCATAATAACTTACAATACGAATTATATTTCAATTTACTTCTTATTTAAACATAAAACTCCCTTTTTCAGCTCTTTTAATCTCCTTTCAAATGCAATGCATTTAAGTTAACAAACTTAAGATACAAATTGTGTTAACAAATACGGTATTCATTTAAAACATTGTAATAGAGCGCTTATATTAGCTACAATCATTCACTGCAATATTTTGGTAACCCCTCACATTGTCAATCCTCCCCCTTCAAATGATCGAGATGCCGCAGCTTGCGCTATGATTCGATTCCTTGATCGACCGTATAGTGCACAAACCTTCATGAATCTTCTTCGCCCTTTCTGCTGGTGCTGCTAGTGCACGTTCCTTAATGAATCGTGCCCTTGTCCACTGATCTTGCCAGTGCACTATTCGTTCATGAATCGTCGTCTTGTCTCATGATACATATCGAATCGCTCCTTTTGCACCATGCAGCCAAAATACGCAATCGCTACTCTGCTGTTACGACGGGAGCGAGGGCCTTTCTTGGGCATTAAACAATTTAGTAAAGTGATCATTCTTTACATCCTGGGTATTTCTGAATTTGTCTATAAAATAACCTTTGGGATTCCAAGTACCTCTTGGTTATGGTAGGTAATAATAATAAATAATAATAAATAATGATGATAATGATAATAATAACATTGTTATTATTGTTATTATTATTTTTATCATTATTTATTATTAATATTATTATGCCCATTTTACATTCAGTGCATGCGAGGAATATGCATTGAAATACAGCCAACTACATAAATGCTTATATGTTTACTATATTTATAGCATACAAATTAATACTTTTTTTAATTTCCCATTTCGGTAGCGTAGATGGTAGCATGTCTACCTCACGTTCAAGAGCTCCCGTGTTCGAATCTCGGTCAGGGTGTGTTACCTGGAGAAGCTTTTTCCGGGGTTTTCCCTTATCCTGATAGACGAATGTTGGGTAACTCTAAGCTTCACTGACCCCGGAATCATTTGATTATTATAATAATCATTATTATAATAATGATAATTATAATAATGATAATTATGATAATGATAATTATAATGATAATTATAATAATGATAATTATGATAATGATAATTATGATAATGATAATTATGATAATGATGATAATGATAATGATGATAATGATAATGATGATAATGATAATGATAATGATAATGATGATAATGATAATGATGATAATGATAATGATGATAATGATAATGATGATAATAATAATGATGATAATAATAATGATGATAATAATAATGATGATAATAATAATGATAATAATAATAATAATAATAATAATAATAATAATAATAATAATAATAATAATAATAATAATAATAATAATAATAATAATAATAATAATAATAATAATAATAATAATAATAATAATAATAATAATAATAATAATAATAATAATAATAATACTTTTAAATTATATCATTTTATATCTTTTAGTATTTATCATCAAAACCAAAATCTCGTTTAAAATAGCAACTCCTGACACTTTTCTTCCCCCTCCACGTTACACACGTTCTGGAATTCGTTTTCTTCTTTTTTATACCACGTACGTAGGCTTTCGATGGTAATGTGTGTGATTAATTATTCATCGTTTTACAGTTAACGTTATAGTTTTACGAATTCATCTCTTTTGGCTGAGTTCGATAATGTTGGCCATGACATCTCAAAAGAATCCTGCTAATTTTCCAATTCTTATTATAGGTATAAATTCTATTGTAAGGAAACTTTTGAACCTGTACAGATTTTCCAATACTCTGATTTTTATGGTATTCTGAATGGGTAGAACTGTGTAATCCTAGTGTTTATTCTTATTATTGTCATTTTAATGTAGTATTCCTCTATTTTTACAAATCAGTATGTTACGGCATCCGTGGTAATTTCCGTTCACAACATCGTACTCACTCGGCAGTATTCGTCCCGGCTTGGCTTCGTAGCCAAACTTTTCAAGGGTATATGAATCGACGGTGCCCAATAACGATTTATGCAATTCATTTTGAACCACGATTGATACTGAGGTTGGCACGATTCTTGGTATTAATTTTGAACGATCATTTATGCTAAAATTAATACGATTCACGCATTCTTTCGTTGTAGTGGTTCATGAAACGCTCGATGTCTATTTAGCATTATAAGGCAGGCTTTGCTTGACTTACTCAGAATTGAGGAAATCTGCATGCTTTCGCATAGGTTGGTCTGTGGAAAACTTGCTAACGGTGCAAGCTGTAAAAGTCCTGCAAACGTTACTGACTGGTAAAATGTTATTGAGAAGCAGAACCAGTAGAGTAGCTCAAAATGGTAAACATTTTCTCTGAAAATATGTTTCTAGATACTTTAGTAGCTCAGTGAGGAAACACTGCTGTGGAAATTGTTTCAAAGGTTTCTGAAGTATGCAGAAAGCATTACCTCTGTAGAATATTTCCATTCAAAGTCGGTTAAAAACGCTACAATTTCTGTCAGCGGTTTGTCTACCGGCAATAAGTACCAGATTACTCTCGACTACCCTTAGTATTACCATAACATCGTACCGCTCGCCTTTACAGTGACTCACATGCAGCAATTGCAGCTTTGAAAGATACCAAAAACAACAGTCCTATTCCAGCTGAAATAAGAAGTCAATTATTAAGTGGTTCTCATCTGTGTATTTCATGGGTCAGAGGGCACGTGGGGAATGCCGGAAATGAACGTGCAGATGAGCTTGCAAAGAGAGTTGCGACTTCAAATCTTCCAGAGACATACACTCCATGCCATATTTCTTATGTGAGGTAAACATTAAAGGAGATTATCAACGGCTGGGATGAATACTGGTTAAAAAGTGATTGTGGTGCTTTGACTAAGGATTTATATTTATCAACGGTTTCTGACAGACATAAATGTAAATTCGTTAATCCTATGTTCTCACTCAATTCTTAACTGGACATGGCAAATTTTCAGCTTACTTATTTCGATTCAAAATCAAATCCACATCTCACTGTATTTGTGGCAATCATCTTCAAGATGTCCCTCACATTTTATTTGATTGCCCGTTTTTCTGTTTTGAAAGATACGAACTTGAATTATTGCTTTAATTTAAGATGAATTACAAAACTTATCAATATTTCATGGCTTTCTTAAACAAAATATTTCTTAAGCTAAATGATTCATCTTGATGTTTACTGTTTGTCAGCTTGATATGGAAGTTTGTTATATTTTTCTAAATTGTATTATATTCGTAAATTTGTAAACTATATTCCTAATATACATTTGGGTAAAATAGGAATCAAAAAATGGATAGTAAATAAATAAATAAATAAATAAATAAAAAATGAAAAGTAAAATCATATATGCAAGCAACAAGTGCTTTGATTTCAGAAAGAATTTGTTTGCTCCCATTTTATATGAAGTATTAAGAGTATTTATTACATTACAGTACCAAATAAAAACTGTTTCAGTACAACAATTTTATTCAGAATGTATTCATGGGCATTCCTAAACGCTTAAGTACACCTTCGTTTTGGAAACTTAAGCAACAGTTATATTAGAGACTAGACTATAAATCTACATAAAACGAAGGTTATTTCTGAGGACCAAAAACGTGCTTGCTGTCGCTATCACAACCTGTCTTCATCTAAAACGAGCCAGATCATAAATAGAATACAAAGGCCCCTGAATGCCAAATTCGCGACAACTTGCTCTTTATTGTCTGCTAGGTCAAGTTATACGCATGACCGACTGGAAACCTCTTGTCTGACAGTCTTACATGACGGTTTTAAATCACATCGTCCGTGATATAAACAATTATTATCAATTTTGCCCGATTTCACCAACAGATGTTAAGACTTAACACGAGTTTAGCAATAGTTAAAACAAAAATTGCATTTCACCAACAAGTGTTAGCGTAACACTCGTGTTAAATCTCTTCTTAAACTAACATGCCAAATTTCTGATGTTAAGTCGTTAACAATTGTAAATAGTCAAGATAGCGAGCATGAACTCAGCTGTTGATGTCGCTTTGTTATATTTAAGACCGTCTAAATAGTATTCGTAATAGAATACGGCCTATGAGGAGAAAAAAAATTACGGAGGTATAGACTGTCGAAACATGTTGCTATGAAGATTACTGCTGAAGTACAAGAGAGGTTAGAACATGCATCGAAAGGAATATGGCGATCTCGCCTTTGCTTCAAGTATTAATAACCTTGCGATTTTATAGTTCACTGAATTATGTGGATTATACACTGTCCATCTCCCGTCCTGAAACGTTTAAGTCACTTGTCCTTCGCACCTCGTTTTAAATTTACGTAAAACTGACAAGTTGTTTGGTGCTTGTAGTAGTGACCATGCATTTGAATTAAATTCGTTTCCATTATTTTCCCCGTGACATCATTCTCTTTGACATTCACCGCATCCGTCCTCTTATTTTACACGATATCCTTACACTTCGTCACCAATTCAATTAACAATTCTTTCTCCATCGATGAGAAATTTGTCTCACGGCTTTATTTATGATTTTGTTCATCCGCCATTTTTCAGCTTGTGCAGACGAAAATGAAAACAAAAGTGCATCGTAGTACGTTCAGAAAATAATACGACTCATGCATAGCCTTCTATAGCTGTAATATTTACAAGTTTCTTGGCGTTAACACAGGTTTGTTAACATTTTCAGAAAACAGGTTGATGAAATGCAAGAAATTTAACATTAGTGTTAGCGCTGTGACATTTGTTACGTTACATTTGTAAACGTCGATTTTAACATCTGTTGATGAAATCGGGCATTAGTGTAATCATTATCGTGCTGCTCAAAACGTTACCCTGTCTTTATCTTTGTTAATAGAAACCTCTTAGATAATGCACTGATCATTCTCGTAAGAGTGAGGGGGGTACTGGAGTGCTTTTCGAACGCATCACTTCAGCCAATGGAATGCGCAGGAATCACAAATAACAGATGTTATGTCCAGGTGAACTAATCAGTACGTTGGCTGAGAGGTTTCTATTAACAAAGATAAAGCCAGGGTAACCATTCGAGCAGCACAACTATACTTCAAAGATTCTAGCAAAATCTACAGCGACTCTGTTAACTAGAAATAAGTAAATTCGTGTTTTTTATTTAAAAAATACGCATCACTGTGAATGAATAAATGCGTGTGTAGTGTTTAACACCCGCTTTTACTACACGCGGCGGTGACACTGATGGTACATGAAATGAAGATTGAACACCGGTGGAAAGAGATGGTGGGGGAAACAGGACATTCCGGAGAAAACCCGCCCCAGTGCCGTGTTGTCCACAAATTTCACTTTGCGTTCGCCTAGGATCGAACCTGGGCCACCTTGGTGAGAGTCGAGCAGTCCAACCACTCACCACGGTGCGGCCACATATCACTGTGAAGCAAGGAGTAACCAATAAGTAAAATTCGAGGTACCGACGTAAAAGAAGATATATTTTATTTGCAAACGTGCTGCCAATTACTAGGATCATATCAGCGTGCGATGTGCGGAATTCGTCCAAGCAGGATTCTTTTATATGCCAGTAAGTCTACTGATATGTATTTATAGCTTTTAAGCATCCTTAAAAACCAACGTCGAGACTAGGTTCGAACCGCAACCATGGGGGCAGGAGGCTTACTTCCAAGCAACTGCGGCACCCAGCACTAAGCACTTAAGATACAACGGAATAAAATTTATAGTTTTGGAGACTAACGTATAAAATACTCCGTCATCTAAGTCTAATGCAGACGTTATATGGTATTATACTTTCTCTTTAGTTATGTTTCACAAATAAAAGATCTATAAAGACCAAATTACTTTGAGCGGTCATTTTCTTCCGTCAGGCATGTGGCCAACATGCCAAGTAAAGTTCACAGATTCTACTTCCAGTCGACTAAGAAAAAGCAAAGGGTATGAGCCAGTCTTATCTAGCAGCAAGGCGCCTGTGTACTAAGCAACCAAGTTTCCTAAGCCTTTTATTTACTTCGAAAGGTCAAGTCAGACTGAAAAATTCAATACCACGGATCTCCCGTCCAGTTGCTCTTAACCAGTGAACTACCATGGCAACATGCCAGCATGAAAACCAAATGGCAAATTTACCAAAATCCAAAGAATTCTACTGCGCTTATTTAACTTTTTACCACACTTTGCGTATAAAGAAGCGCAGTGCCAAGTTCGGTACATAAAAATTAAGTCATTCTTGAATTAGGTATTTTAAAACACTGATTTGAGCTTTTAAAATACTGCTTATGGTGCAGTTGCTGTAATTTTAAGCTTTCAGATGTACGTTTCCTATTGAAATAAAAGACAAGTTATTAGTTTTTCTTCATTACAGAGATTTTTAGCTTTTGCATGAAATATTATTTCCAAATTTGAATGAATTTTGGTGTTACACATTTGCCTCACACTAATAACTGCAGCACTATTTAGTTAGCATGCTTGAAGAACCTATTTTCGAAGTTTTATTTTATTGATCCAGAAATTTAAGTCATAGGTGAAATTTTAAATTCTGAAAACATATCTAAAATATTCCACCCAAGAAAAGCGCACTGTAAAAGTAACATATTAATTAATGTAAAATTCTGTTCATGCATTTTTCGTAAATTAGTGCTTATTTTTATTGAAAGTAATAACGTTATAAACTAATCAATATATGCATAACATTTGCTAAGATAATAAAAATGGGTAAAAATGTTAGAAATATCAAAAAGGTCTCAAAAGCTTTTGCTCAGGTTTATTTAAATGAAAGTTAAATACCTCATTTCCATGTCGATATCAAATATTTACAGGGTTACGTTCGTACAGAATTGCATTTTATAGTTTTAAAAGCCTATTTTTTTATACTTACTGTCCAGTTTTTATGTATTGGTTCCATGAAACGTAACTAGGCTTGCAGAATTCATTCTAACTGGAGTGTCAGGAAAATAGTATGATCGGACCGTTCTATTTCATCTCCCCTAGCTTTGCTTTTGCCTTCAATGTAGCTAAGGTTGTGCAAGGCAATTTAACCAAGACTCAACAAGAAATAAAGAAGCTGGAATCACAGAAGTATAACAAAAGACGAATTGGATCCAGCTTGGGAAAGAATTTATGAATGAGTTGCTTTATCACACTATTTTTACTATGCTTTTCCGAGTGATTCCAGAAATACCCTTGAAAGGTTAGCTATTCAACGGAATGCGCCTTTAAGATAAAATACGAGGGCTGTTCAATAAAGAATGATCACATTTTTTTTTTTTACAACGTACCTTTACTCATCGTAATTTTGATAGCCCTTCTCAAAATAGTCTCCTCTGAATACGATGTACCTGTCCGAACGTTTCTGCCAGTCTTCAAAGACATGCTGGAAACCATTTTTTAAAGATCCTTCAAAATCGCCTCCACAGCCTTCACCACTACTTCTGATGATCGATAATGCCTTCCACCAAGGCGTTTCTTCAAGTTAGGGAATAGAGAAAGGTCACATGTGGCTGAATCCTGACTATAGGGAGAGTGAGCAATGCACTTCACGTTGATTTTTGCAAGATATTCAGCAACAACATTGGCAGCATGTGGCTGCGCATTATCGTAGTGCAGCATCCAGCCTGCTTCATGGAAATGTAGTCCTTGGCGCCTGATATGACTTGCAATGTTTTCAGGATACCCCTGTAGTACTGTCCAGTTACTGATGTGTGTGCAGGTACAACATGCTGATAAACCATTCCATGAATATCAAAGAATGAGATGACCATAACTTTCCCAGCAGAAGCAACCACTTTTGCTTTTGGGGGGTTGTTAATGAAGGAGATTTTCACACTGAGCTTTGCTGTTTGCTCTCAGGATCAAAATGATGTAGCCAAATTACATCAGCAGTGATAACGTTTGAAAGAAACTCTGGATCTTCCTCTAACATCAACTTTAACTGCATGTTACCTCCATTGCAGCGGTAGGCGATACTGAACATGTCTGAACTTACCTGGTTCCCACAGGCGGGAACCAGAAGTACCAACAATGAAACTACTACGACGTGTTTGTTTCACAATAAGCTAACTGAATATAATAAGATTGATTTTTAGTGCGGAAAATTATGTCTGTAAAAAAATTATGATCATTATTGAACAGCCTTCGTATGTAACGTATAAATCCTCTAGTTTCTAACCTTCATGAATATTTAAGACGTGGATAAGTTTACGATGATCGTTACATCTATTGGAATTATTTTTATTTAAATAATGCAGTTCTGTATTTGAAGACGTTTGTTTGTGTATATATTTTAGTCTTTTGAAAGACTTAAAATCTTTATTTCAGTTATATTTAATTAAAATGTATTACGAAAAAAATCAATCAATAGTGACAGAGAATTACTGCATTATATTATTGATTTTTTTCTTTTGTTTTTGTAATTTACGTCCTCCAACGTTAAGTCATATCGGACGATAACTGTAATGGATGATATGCTGCTCAAATGAGCCCAGGGTCCATAGAGCTTAGAGTTACCCGACATTCGTCTTTCAGGATAAGGGAAAACCCCGGAAAGAAACCTTATCCAGGTAACTCACCCTGACCGAGATTCGAACTCGGGACCTCTTGAAAGTGAGGCAGACACGCTACCACCACGCTATCGAGGCGGGCATTACATATTTGATTCTTAAATAAATAATTTATAATGAAATATTCGAATTAAACCCAGATGATTTTATATTATTAAACTTCTAAAGTAAGAGTAACTTCCGAAGTTACAATCAAGCCAAGCTGTTCTTAGATTGGCCACGGCGAGCCTTATCTGATTTGAATGAGAGTGTAGCAGCCCGTTCAAACATTATGAGCAATTTAAAACGTATTTAAGAATAATACCATTACATGGGCAAAGAAGGACGATATCCGAATCTAGATACCAGACGCTTCAGGGTGAACGATTCGATATCAGCACATAGTATTCAATTTAGATAGGAAGTCTTGCGGAGCCCTTTTAGACAAAAGATGCTCTCATTCTCTCCGTATAGTATCAAGGAATGCAATATATTGAAAGTTACATTTAATATTGTGACGATAACATTTTGTAATTGTATAAAAGGAGTAAATTTGTAAAAATTATATATTCGGAAGATGTAGGAATAACTTCGATACACGCTTCACCTCAGCCAAGGTAAAGCTCACAGCTTTCATTTTCTGACAAATCTTGTTGTTTGTATGCAGCTCATTAACTTTTAATTTATGTAGAGTAAATACACTATAAGTCAGAACTACATGACACAATTTTAAGTTAAGCTAATCTTTCAGTTTAACCTATACCTTTTTAGGGAACACCTCCTTCCTGAGTTCCCGCCTAGTGAGGTTCACTGTATTAAGTGGAACTTAATGTTAACTCAGATGTTAGTGCAAAGTATGAACGTTATATCTGCTTTTGGCGCATCCGTGAACGCTACGTCTTTCCTGGCGTCAGAAGTTCCATTACCGGAGATCGTAGTTGTGTACGTTAAAGAAACCAGTGACGCAGATTGGTCTAGCACGTGCGTAAGTGTTCCCCCTTGGGCCAAATCCTGGGGGTTTAAATATTAAATATCTGTCGAAGCAGCAACTGAGTCAAAGCCTTGTCAGCTTAAGTCAGCAAGGCCTTCGCCCTTCGCTTGACAGCCAAGCATGACTTGCAAGTAACGCGACAGGATGTCGCGTGTATCGAAGTTACTCCTGCATCTTCCGAATATATATTTTTTACAAATTTACTCCTTTTATACATGTACAAAATATTATCATCACAATATTCATCCTAAATAATTACAGGTACGTTTGATCTTGCTATAGTGTGCAGAAGTACGAAAGCTTCTTTCATTGTTCTTTGAATTTGATTTGACTTTAATTTTCATGTTCAACTATCTTTCAATGAGAACATTTTAGCTGAGAATCCTCTCTAAATTACTCCAGTATTATAAAATTATAAATTGTCACGTGAATTGTCTTCACCCATGTGATATTTGCAATAATGTGAGCCAAAAGGAGCCTAAAGTTCCATTTATGCATATGATTTCCTATCGTGCAACAGCTGTTACGTCATCTGAAAGGACACTGTGTTAAATGGAAGTTATTTTATACCACGCGGCGCATCAGTCACACGACGTTGTGTCGTGAGAACTTGCAAACAGTTGCGTTGTCTTATTTTCACAACATATGCGACAGTCGTACGACCTCAATATTTTGAAACATCGACTATAGCGAAGGTTGTCAGGAGATCAGTGCCGGCAGTTGGAAGGTAAAGAGATAAGGAGCGCTTTCGCGAGAGACAAAACACATCTAGAAGTGTCACTTCCTCAAACTCACGGAACTGTGTGGAAACTTTCTATGGCTCGATAAAAGTTAATCTGGAGGAGTTAATCGTTCTTCGTGATCTAGGAAACACTGTTAGTCTCTGGTTTCCAAAGTCTCGGGTTCAAACCCGGCGGAGAACGATGTATATTTTCGGGTGTCAAAATTCTTTACGAGGCTTCCTTCGGTACGGAAGTAGAGCCGGTGGTCTGTGCCATTTTCTTCGTATCGGAAGGCTCAATTTTTACCCTTTTTTCGAGCATGATCTTATTGATCTTACAGGAGATGGGGGAATTTCTGATTTTTTTATTTAGCTCACTCCATAAAGTCTCTAATGGGTTAAGGTATGGACTCCATGGGTTGGATGTATTAGTTATATAATAATTCCCTGACAGTAAACGCTTGGTGCTTTGGGTCATTATACTGGTAAAATTTAAAAGGATTTCTTATTCCTAATTTCTCCGCACATAGATGAAGGTTTTCTCTAAAAACGTGGAGGTACTGGAGTTCTCAATGAACACTAAATTTCCCACTCCACTTACTGATATGCACCTTCATAGCATTGCCACATTTATATTTCACTGCAGGGTGTAAATTCCTAATATTCAGCTCTGTATTTGGGCTTGCAACAAACACGAACCCTCCCTTTTGCATCAAATACATAAAAGGGACTTTCATTAGCAGAATTCTTTAGCAAACTGCAACCTCTTTGCCATGTTAATTTTGTTTATATAAGGCCTTTTTGTCACCATTCTTCCATTGTAGCCTTCCTCAATAAAGGCCCTTCTTACTTGTTCTGAGTGCACATCTTTACCAATAATCAGACGTAATTCGGACGCCTGATTTTGGGTATTTATTTTAGGATTAATTATTATCTTTCTCATAAGCAGCCTCTTCTCTCTAAATGTCATCTTTTGTGGACATGTCGTTTGTGGCAGAGATTCGATTCTTTATCCTTCTCTGCATCGTCAGATGATGTTTCCGTGGTATATTCACCTCAGCAACAATTTCTCTATGCGTAAGAACTTTGGCATGGTGAAAGATCACAAGCTGTCGCTGTTCAGATGTTATTTCCTTTGCGTACCATTTGATCTTACGGTACAAAACGATAACATAGAAATATACGTTTGTCGCTAATAGTAATGGGGGTGCGAGCTTTCCCTTTTTATACATGTTTAAGTGGATGAATACAAGCATAAATAAGAGTGACCGAATATTAAAGTGGCGCATGAATATCTTATTTTGGAATCGAACGGTACTTAGTAACTCTTATCTTTGTTGTAAAAATCCCAAGTAGCCGGATTTATTTAATATTCTGCCGTACTTTACATCCAACATACACTTTGTTTAATACCATTTCATAATTTCAAATAACTCTACATTGTGCAGGAAATTCGTATATGACCGAACATTCCTGTGAGTACCAGTAAGTGAAGTTTCAGAGAAAGTGGAACTAGATTAACTGACACTAAAAACTGAGTGAAGTAACAGTTTGAGAACTGGTCGAAGTCCCAATTTGCACGGATGTTAATTGACTTGTTTATGCACGTAGCTTTGTTGCATTGTGAGCGAGATAATTGAATCAGCCCTGCCACTTTGGGACGTCCAGAGTTGTCATTTTGATTTTTCAGTGTGGTTTATGCTTTCACGTGTTGCGGCAGTAATATGATTTTACTCGTTCAGCTGTTTTTTTATATGAAAATGCAGCACTTTAAAGGAGAAATTCGTGTATTGTTTGTCGGATGTACACCTAAGTACGTTTTCGTTTGAGTTACGGGTTTATAGTAAAAGTATTCATACTATTTTCAAAAGAAACGTGAAAGCTGATTTCCCAACAGTACATCCGCCACACGTCGAATGTACAAGTAAATCACTTATGCTCGCTGTCACCAACAGATGTTAAAATCGACAAATGTAACGTAACAATTGTGAAAGCGTTAACAAAAGTGTTAAAATTCTTGCACTTCAACCTGTTTTCTGAAAATGTTAACAAACACGTGTTAACGCCGAGAGACTTGTAACCATTACACACAGAGGCCGACATAAACATTCGAACGTAAACATATTTATTACTTATATGATTTTAAAGCTACGCAGAGTAAGCGTACGTAAATTCAACTGGTACAAAATACACTTGAGTCTTCCATTAAACATATAAAATCATAAATTGCAACTGAAACTAATTTGCACTTCAGGGAGAAATAAAACGGTTACTTTACATCTGGGCATAAGTATTCGAACAGAGAACAGCTACTATTTAGTTATCATTCCCTTTCTTTGAATTACTGCTGATAATCGTTTGGGCATTGTCTGTATGTGTTGTTTAATGACTGCAGAGTCCATATTTCTCCACTCTGTTTGAAGAAGTTCTTTCAGATGGTCCTCGCTTCTGATATGATGCTTCCTCACACGCTCCTCGAGTTCCTTCCAGACGTTCTCTATAGGATTTAAATCTGGATATTGGGGCGGGGTCTTCAAAGTGTGAGGAGTGTTGTACACGATCCAAAAGCCTTAGAATTTCAACAGTATGCTTCGGATCACTGTCCTGCTGGAAGTAATACTCATGCCCTAATCCCAGCTTCTCTACACTCGTTTTAAGATTGTTTTCACGAATCCTCTTGTATTCAAATTTGTCCATGATCCCATCTATGAACACCAATTCCCCAAAGCCAGATGAAGCTATACATCCCCATACCATCACACTAGTGCCACCATGTTTCACTGTAGCTACCATGTTCTTAGGTTCGCATTCTGTATTTGGCAGTCTCCACACTTTAAGACGCCCATCACTCTTGTATAAACAGAATTTGCTCTCGCCCAACCAGAGAACCTTAATCCAGAATTCTGTTGGTTTCACCACATACTGTTTAGCAAATTCTATACCTTTTTCTTATTCACCTTATTAACATATGGTTTCCTCTTAGGAATGCAGGCATTGTACGCAGTACTATTTAAAACCCATTCAACTGTGGTGTGGACCACGGTGCCAGAATATTGCTTAAGGCATCCTCTAATCTTCGATGCAAAGACTCTCGGATTCTGCTTCACCATTCTTATTATTTGCCTCCTGTCTCTGGTGGTGAGTTTAGAAGGAGCGCCATTTCCAGGTTTATTTACAACAGTATTTGTCTGTTTGTAGCGTTGAATTATGAATAACACTGTAGTTTTGCTTCTGTTAATAGTTTTGGCAATTTCAGAGAGAGATTTGTTTTGTTTGTACATATTGTAACGCGACCGTTGGAACACCCTGTAAAGCAGCTGCGAGCGGAAGACGGGGGAGGTCAATGTTAGCTACGCCCTCCCCTCGTTTGTCTTATAGTGGTGACAGGAACGACTGGGGAAAGAAACATAATTGGGCGGTCTGTTTCTCTTCCACCTGGTTCCAGAAATTACGGGATCTTTCATCATCTGGAAACGTCTAGAAGACGGCGAGATGCCTATAAAAGGGCTGCAGCTAGTCAGTCAGTGAGTCAGTTGGTTAGTGTGTGAGTGAGGACAGTTCTTGGTGTAAGAAGGCAGTGTTCGTCAGTGACGTGTTAATGAACGAAAGGGTTGTGCAACGGAAGACTGTACGAACTGTGTATGTGTATTGGAGTTTGTGTAATCGCGAATACAAGTGAAGTTGTAACGGACGAACTGGCGAATTGTAATTGTTGCAGCACGTAATTCTGTGTAATTGGCAAGAGTTTAACTGTAAGTCGGTGGAAATAAAGAACATTGTTGAGTGGTGTATTTGGACTTTTTATTCCACGAACCCACAAAGTCACACTGGTGTCAGGAAGCGGGAAAACAACATCACCGAACATTACAACGATGGAGGCAGCATTAGAAAAGATTTTAGCGGAACTAACAGAGATACTGGAGACTAGAAATAACCTGGCCGCGGAACTGAAACTAATCAGGACGGCTAGGGACAACATCGCCGAGAAGATGGAACAAATGAAGGCCGAGTTAACCACGGAAATGAGAGCAGCGAACGGCAGTCTGGCCACGGAAATGAAGGCGGCGAACGAGGCTCTCGCCGCAAAGTTTGAGGAACGTTTGGCCGGCGTGAGGGATGACGTCGCGAACCTGGGCAAACGGAAGGGTCAAGTAGACGACCGCCTTAATGATTTAGAGGAAAAGGCCGACAACATCGCAAAACCCCTCACCTGCCTGACGGAGGAAAACCGGCCTTATGTGTGGACGGAGGACGCCGAAGACGCTTTCCAGCACCCGAAGGAGACCCTGTGCAGTGCTTCAATTTTGGGTTTCCCACAACCGGGTGGCGCCTTCATTGTGGACACCGACGCCAGCGACCATTGCATTGGAGGTGTCCTATCGCAGATCCAGGACGGCCACGAGCGCACAAGAGTGGAAGAGGAGGAGCGTGCCGCAGCAGTCCGAGTAGTTGTGGCAGTGCCTGCTGAAGGCTGGGATAGCGCAGGCCTGAGGAGGGAGCAGCTGGCGGACGCAGACTTGGGGCCACTCTTGAGGGAAGTGGAGGCAGGGACGAGGCCAACCTGGGAGGACATCGCACCGAGGAGCGCCACCTACAAGTCGTACTGGGCCCAATGGGACTCGTTGAAGACCAGAGAGGGCGTGCTGTTCCGGGTATGGGAGTCACCCGATGGGAAGGCGCAGAGAGGACAGTTGGCACTTCCCCGGAGCAAGGTCCCGGAAGTCTTGGAGGAAGTGCACGCCAGTACTTCAGGAGGACACCTGGGAGCGAACCGAATGATTCACAAACTACGGCAGCGCTACTTCTGGCTGAGACTCCGAGCAGATGCTGGTGGTACACCTGGACCGCCTCGCACGCTACGTTGGGGCTGTTCGGGGCGAACAGCTTTGAGGAGGGAGCAGTGTAACGCGACCGTTGGAACACCCTGTAAAGCAGCTGCGAGCGGAAGACGGGGGAGGTCAATGTTAGCTACGCCCTCCCCTCGTTTGTCTTATAGTGGTGACAGGAACGACTGGGGAAAGAAACATAATTGGGCGGTCTGTTTCTCTTACACCTGGTTCCAGAAATTACGGGATCTTTCATCATCTGGAAACGTCTAGAAGACGGCGAGATGCCTATAAAAGGGCTGCAGCTAGTCAGTCAGTGAGTCAGTTGGTTAGTGTGTGAGTGAGGACAGTTCTTGGTGTAAGAAGGCAGTGTTCGTCAGTGACGTGTTAATGAACGAAAGGGTTGTGCAACGGAAGACTGTACGAACTGTGTATGTGTATTGGAGTTTGTGTAATCGCGAGTACAAGTGAAGTTGTAACGGACGAACTGGCGAATTGTAATTGTTGCAGCACGTAATTCTGTGTAATTGGCAAGAGTTTAACTGTAAGTCGGTGGAAATAAAGAACATTGTTGAGTGGTGTAATTGGACTTTTTATTCCACGAACCCACAAAGTCACAATATTTATCACGATATTCCTCTCTGCCACCGTTGTCCCCTTACCTTTACGTCCCATATTACATGTGAGTTCACAATCGGCTGAATAACTTTGAGTACACTGTCTGGAGGCATAGCATAAACACAACTGCTATGTGGTAGGAGCGTGTAGGGTACGTTTTCTCTATTGAATTGGGTACGTTCAAACACTTATGTCCTCCAATAAGAGGGATCTTAGAATAAATGCAGTACAAATTGTGTAATAAATACATTCAAAGTGATATTTTAAATATTGTTTCCGAGACATAAAAGGTTAATGTTTACATGTTTAGCAATTCAACGCTGCCAAATAAATATTACAGTATTTACAGTACGCGCAATGTTACGTGGTATATTATTCGAATACTTCTGTCGGCCTCTGTATATAGAAGGCTGTAGATGAATCACATTATTTTCTGAACGTACTGCGATGCGCTTTTGTTTTTATTTTCGTGTACACACAGCTAAAAAAACGGTAGGTGAACAAAATCAGAAGAGAAGCCGTGGGACAAATTTATAATCAATCGAGAAAGAATAAGTTCAATTAGTAACTAAATGTAAGGATATTGTGGAAAATTAGAGGACGGATGCGGGTCAAGGTATTCAAGGTTAGAATGCGTGAATACACAAATATTCAGTGTTGAACGAGTTCGGGAACCGGTCACTCGACCTTAAGCAGCTTTCAAATTGTCCGCAGTAGCGCGTATATTCGCGAATGCATTTTGAAAATGTATGCAGAGCAAATAAAATGTAGTTTGGCGTGGCTTTTTTGTTTTTATTCTTTTTATCTTGAAATTCTTGGGGAAGGGGCGCTTCCAGCGTTTCATTGCACGCTTAGCCACTAGTGAGATAAAAGAACCGCAGATGTATGGACTACAGGAATGGATGACGTAAGGGGAGAGACACACAGAGTTCTCTAACTCTGACTAACAGAGTTTGACCACCTGGCTGGGAGGTGCTTTCGAGACCCACCTATATCGCCCCAGAGTGACTAGGAGGCATCCTTCTACCGGACAAGAGAAACTCGGCCCAGCTGTGGAGACTATTGGCCGTCACCGAGAAGTTCCAAATCGCAGTCCTCTGCGTCGTCGACTCCACAGTCACGAAGTTATCCTGTATCGTGAAAGAGAAAGATGAAATCGGAGGGAAGAGAGCCGTTGTCTTACCGACCAGGGAAAAGCAACAGAAAACCCATGGTGAGAGAGGTCGGGCACCCAAAAGGGACCTCCCGGTTACTCTTATGTCCGATTTCACCAACAGATGTTAAGACTTAACACGAGTTTAGCAGTTTATAGCAAAAATTGCATTTCACTAAAAGTGTTAGCTTAACACTCGTGTTAAATCTCTTGTTAAACTAACAAGGCAAATTATTGTTGTTAAGTCCTTAACAATTGTAAATATTCAAGATGGCGCTCGTGAACGGAGCTGTTGATGTCGATTTGCTACGTTTAAGACCATCTAAATGGCATTCGTAATAGAGTACGGCCTTTGAGGAAAAATTATTTTGAGGAGCTATCCGATGAATATTTTCTACAGAGTTATAGACTGTCAAAACAAGTTGGTATGAATATTACTGAGGAAGAACAAGAGAGGTTAGAACATGCATCGAAAAGAATATGCCGATCTCCCCTTTGCTTCAAGATTAATAATTTGAGATTTTATAAATCACTGAATTATGTGGATAATACATGTCCCCCTCCCGTCTTGAAACGTTCAAGAACGTTCAAAATACTACACACATACAAAATATGTACATTCAAATAATGTTTGACTATTAACGGACCTCCAGTACATATGTGGAACCCAGAGGATTACATAAAAGAATGGATAAAATGTATGCATGCTGAGGACAACCAAGGCAGGAAGGCGAATCTAAAAGTACAGAATTCTGATTGGTTCTCCAGCATCTAGAAAATATTTAGGTGTGCGCCCCCTCCAACCACCTTTTTTGTTAGGAATACGGCGCTGCCTATTACGAGTTAGAACAGGTATCGAAAAGAATAAGCGGATCTCGTATTTGCTTCAAGTATTATTAACTTTGTGATTTTATAATTCACTGAATTGTGTGGATAATAAATACACTGTCCACCTCCCGTCATGAAACGTTCAAGTCACTCGTCACTTGTCCTTTACTCCTCGTTTTAAATTTACGTAATACTGACGAAGTTGATTCGTGCTTCTACTAGTGACACATGCAATTGAATTAAATTCGTTTCCAATTTTTTTTTTCCAACGTGACATTTTTCTCTTTTACATTCCCGAATACATCCTCTTATTTTCAACGATATCCTTATACTTCGTCACCAATTCAATTAACAATTCTTTTTCCATCGATGAGAAATTTGTCCCACGACTATTTTTTTGTCTTTCCGATTTTGTTTACCCACCATTTTTTCAGCTGTGTGCAGACGAAAATGTAAACAAAAGCGCATCGCAGTACGTTCAGAAAATAATGACTCATCCATAGCCTTCTATAGCTGTAATATTTACAAGTCTCTTGGCATTAACACGTGTTTGTTAACATATTTGGAAAACAGGTTGTAGACATGCAAGAAATTTAATAGCTTTGTTAGCGCTGTGACAATTGTTACGTTACGTTTGTTAACGTCGATTTTGACATCTGTTTGTGAAATCGGGCATTAAAGTTACTCGCTAGTTAAAGGTAGTAAGCAAAGCAAAGAGAGCATCTACTACACTCCAGCCAAACATCCCATATGGAGATTGCACTGGAAGTCAGACGTTTTGGTATCCCCTCTCTTAACAAAAGAACAACAAACGATTTTAGAAATGGATCCTCAAGACCACGTGTATTCTCTGTTTTTGTGACAGTATAACTCGAAACCAAAAAGTCGCTTAGATACCAAAATTGGTATTTAAGTTCATCTTCCAAGGAGGAGACAAGAGGATTTTCAGGAACTTCCCCTCTCCTGAAAACACCCCTTCTTTGGAACACAATGGCTCTAACGAAGTTAATATAACACTATATGTTTATTTTCAAGTAGTCATCTTCATTCTAAATGACTTTTACATAACTGGTAAATCGCAATAGATAAGACTAATCTTTTACCTTAAGCACGTTTTGTTAAAGCACATAGTTTTTGTCAAATATAATTTTTTGTGCTCTTAGCCATTTCTGATATATTTTTATTATTGGTTCCAGGTTTTAAAAGCTTGTACATTTTTTAAATGTAAAGTCGCTATTTGTTTTTCTCGTATTCATGCAAAGAGTATTGAATCTCAAAGGTATCACGTAGTGATCCGCTACTTTAAACAATTCTGATACTTGCTTTAATGTAACCTTGCTGTACCTACGGCGACATGTCGGAACGTGTAATGAAGAAGAGGTCTTAAAAGAATAACGGCTGGAAAAATAGGTTCAGAATGACGTATGAATACAACACATCCAATTTTTATCAATAAGTGAAATGAAAGGGGAGAAGAAAAAAGTAAAAATCATGTTCAAAGATGTAGTGTGTATAATTAAAAATACAAGCAGGAATATTTTATGAAACTGTTATTGCTAAGAGAATTTACTACAAATGAAGAAATTTTAGTCAGATGTATTCGTCATGCGAACGTTTTAAACACCCAATAAGTTAATCAAATTCAACAGTCACTTTTTGAAAAACTAAGAAGGAAGAACTCACCCATGTGAAGTGTTTGTGTGATGGAAATTTTCTGAAAATCTTCGCTTTGCAATGTTACAACACAAAATGTGGTATTCTCCGACATATTTCTTTAGAAATTATACGAATTTTTTTTTGAAATTGCATCTTCTGCTCGACTTTGTTGGATCTTCAAAGGTGTATTGGAATTTTCAATTAAACGCTCTACTGCCTCTGTCTGGAAGAGATAAAACTGACAAACGTAATGCTTAAGAACTTTTTTTGACTTAGTGTTTATCAAAATCTTTGAGCATTTTCTTTAATTTAATAATGAATGAGCTCCTTGTGCAAATTCTGCATGGCAGAAGGAGCATAAATAAATGAACCTCCTTTACTGCATCTTAATGTAGCCTGTCGCCGCGACAAGTGACGCCAGCGGCATGCATTTATACCAGTGGCGGCTCATGTAACGTTGAACTAGTAGTGAATTATCCATATCGGGATGCCTTTTTGTATAAAGGTCACGTCCTAGTGATGCAACCCCACCTTTAAGTATATAGTGTATTGTTTTCTTTTTTCACTCAAAGAATACATTTTCTGCCTCCTATGTCACAACACACACGCGCGCGCGCGCGCGCGCGCGCCTCAATCAGTAATTCAATTCAGTTCATTGATGTCAACTAGGAGGTAAATTTTTAACAACTCTCTAATAAACTATTTTTAGACTCACGTTCGTGTGAACCATTTTTAGTTTCAATTTGGAAGAGCGTCCTCAAAATATTTGATACCAATAAAGGTATGATGTTTTTATCTGACACGAAAGTGACCTACATAAGTGTTCTTGGGTCTTTTCTTCTTTACTAACTCATTTTTAATATTCCTTGATAGAATTTAATTCATGATCTCACTGAAATAAACAGTTTTGTGAAATATATAGTAAGGGTATTTGCTTTTTTCTGGTAACAGACCAGAAACTTTGTTCGGGAAAACAATGTTATCATTTAAATTGTTAAAGACAAATAAATAATGTTGCAAAGTTGTGAATACAAATAATGATGCATAATAGTAGTAGTTTACCTTTTGGAGTTCTTTAGGTGACGACGATAAATGTGGGAAAAATCAAACATGACAGTAAAATTACGGCAATTGTAATATCTAAGGGAGAAAAAAACAGAGCACTGTTCATGGTGAAGGAATTATGTGCTTTTAAGCGAAGGAGAATCATGTTCCACAAGGTGCACTACATAGTGCAAAATTCAGATGAGTTAGAGTATAACTACAATTTGAAACTTTAACAATTCTCATTAGAAAATAAATAATTTAAACTACAAACACCAAGTTTCATGCCTTTACACTGTGTTAGAGCAAAAACCATTAGCCTTAGATATGGCAATAGGATTTCGCTTGGAGAAATGGCCATAACTTTCGACAAGGAAACCGCCACCGCTGGTCAACGGACTAAAAGTTCCTAAAGGAGCTTGGTTCCAGGCGCGGTATCCTCGTTAACGGCAATTCAAAGAGCAAACGCCATTATCTAAATTGGTTTTTGAAGGAGGGCTGTTGTCATTTATCCTATGAATGTATATTAGTGTTCTCTTGAGTTCTGCTTTACTGAAATTCCCCTGGAGAAATGACATCAAAGTCTTATTTTATTGCTCTGTCAGCGTTACTACACAATACACAGGAACTTATCGGAACACTGAAGAAGACACTCCTTAATTACATTAAGTCACTTGTTACTGTGAACGAAAAGCATGCTCGCGTTAACGAGAAATGTCAGAATGAATAACCGATGCCAATCGAACAAGGTCATTAGGCATCATATTATGTAACTAGAAGTGGCGCCTTGACGATTCAAAATTATTTAAAGAATTGTTGCGCAAGGGGAGGCGAAACCAGGCTCTTCTGGACCTTGGCGTTATATAAATGGAAGTTCTTTTATATTCCATAAAGCTCGACAAAAATGGCATTTGCAGCTGTTTGTTTTAATAGTAAACATTAGTTATACTTTAAGGTTTCAGACACGACTGTGCTCACCATAGAGAAATAACAAAGTTATTTTGTAACCTTCAAAATATACTTTGCAAATACACTGTTATAATTCATTACACGTCTTTTTTTTTCTCTCTTCAGGTGCCAAGTTTAAACATTTTGCTCTCAAAAGCATTCATTAAAACTGGATGTCACAATGATGGTCTTGTTGGTCCTGCCAGAGTGCAAGGAAACCCAAGTGTTTCTACAGAACGCGCTGTTCTGTTACCTCATCTCAAAGAAATCTTATTATTTACTACTGTAGACAAAATTCATAACTTTAGTTATAATATGCCTTATAACCAAATAAGTGTTCACAGGGAGAATGGATTCATAGAACGTAACCTAAACCCCAACAGGAAACCGATTTCTGCGCTTTCTATTTATTGCGTTTTCTTGTCCTTCTTTCTTTTTTTTTTTTTTTTTTTTTTAACACCAGATTTATTCCAAATGCCGAAACATGCGTCTTTTTGTAGCTTAATTGGTTCTATATTTTCTATACAGTGTTTTCACTTTATGGGAGTGCTGTATATTGTAATGTAACTACTTAGATAGCTACACACGTAGAGAAGTCCTTATAGTACCTCTATTCTGTAAACTTTTACGTATTCTAAGAAATATCATTGAAGAGAATGAAGGTATAAAAATTTGACTTTATAATTGTTGCTTAAACTATAAAGTTGGTGTATTGTTTGAGGAGAAACTGAGAGATGAACGAAGAAACTTTTATTTCGTAACTTTTGAATTTTGTAACAAAGACAGTCAAATTAAGGAGTGGATTTGAATGCATAAAGAGTTTCAATTATTTTGTATGATTTGTTTGTTTAAACATAGTTTCAGCTTATTTAATTGATGAAAATTAATCATTTCTTCACACTAGCCGTATAAAGGCTAAGGTATTGAGTAGATATATCCAGTAGATCCGTGGTTCAAATCCCGGCCGTGGCATTGAATTTTTCATGTCGACTCTATATATTCAAAACCTTAGCCTATATACGGCTAGTGTGAAGAATTGATTAATTTCCATCAATTAACTTAAATAATAAGAGTTAAATGTACTTACGATAGTAAGTAAGATAGTAGATAGTAAGTCGCCACAAACGTGTATCTCGAATGCAAGAGCCCCTAGTGGTCTACCGGGGAAATATGAGCCGAATGGAGAATTTAATGTCATGACGGCAAATTGGCCATGGTAGCTCAATGGGTAAGAGCGAATGGACGGAAACCAGTAGATCCGTGGTTCAAATCCCGGCCGTGGCATTGAATTTTTCATGTCGACTCTATCTATAGTTTCAACTATTTAAAATTTCATAAATTTATTTTATAGTTTGTTCCTGATGGAGAATATATTCGTCAGGACATGGCTCTCTTTGGTTACCATCTATAACTACATTTGTAATTTGATTTGATTCTTCTATCGTAACACCCGTGTGCTCTGCCATTTTATGGTCTACATTTATATCTTTAGTCCACCTTTGTGCTCTTATTTTGAAAAGGAATACAATTTTTAATTTCTCTATTTATATAATGAAGTGCCTATGTTATATGCACTTCATGTATGTTGCGAGCGTCTCTTTTAAGTTGCCGGTAACATAAGTAATATCCACATTCAGCTGAACTACAAATGTAAACGAGGAAAGTTGTAATCGTGCAGTGCCAATTCGCGTGGGCAGCATTCATTAGAGTCCACTATGTTGGAGCGGCCGAATGTACCAAGTTCTGAAGCAGTGAATGAAAGGAAATATTCGTACCGTCTAATCATAACTCACATTCCCGTTTAAGAAATCCTGCACGAACACTTCCTCATAAATTTTTCCATGATCCTACATGCGCCACACAGGGCAACCACCACTGACTCATGCCAGCATCCAAACCGGTCCAAAAATGTAGAGAGGGTCGCCAAGTTCGAATTGCACAGTTGTCATCCAACCGAAGCGCACATAGCCGTGAAAATAAATGAGTAACAGATGAGTTACTATGCATGAATAATATTTTATGTAGATTGCACAAAAATAATTTATCATCATTCCTTTAACAAAAGACCAGGAAGTGAGGTCTCTAGACAGGTTATTTTAAGTCCTTCAACTTGGTAATTGAGAATTTAGAATGACAAAACGTTACTTCCAAGCAGGTAAAGAAAGAAATATTAATAGCTTCTGAAATGGCTCCAATTCTATAATTATATTTAGTTCATGATCTTTGTCACTGGTGTGGAAGATATTGGGCTATACACAAAAGGAAATCCACCCAGAAATCTTGGCGAGGCGGTGCTAAACTACTCTCATTATGTTAAGCTCACTGGAGCGTGTAAACTTGTCGACAACTGCCGCACATGAAACAATAACCACAATAGTAACAAATTACACTGGGTTAGAACATCGTTAATGAAACAAGACCAACCAACGTGTTGTGTTTACGAAAGAAGAAAACAAATAAGGGTGGGAAAATTTGATTGGCTGTTCCCAATACGAATTCTTATCTTATGTCATCCTCTTAGATAGCTCTATGCACAAAGAAAAATTAAAAATTATAGTATCTTTTAATTTTGCGCACGTTTAATTCAGCAGCATGAACACATAGTCTTAACTTCTCTTTGCATTATAATTTGCATATGAAACACAAACGAAATTTTATTGAATTATATGAGAACAGCAATCAATCTACACTTTTTTTTTATCTCCGGTTATTTCATTAAACGTCTTGTTTCGCCAAAATTTGGCGGTCTTTATTCGTATAAATCGTCACTTACGCGGAAATTACAACGTCGCAACAGTGACTGAATAACTGACCACACTCATCCTTACCAACACTGCTCATGGCTTATTTCCTTTTATTTAGTGATTAAACAAAATATAAGACTTTTTAGCTGTTAGTTTGGTTTGATAAGCCTTTAAATAAAAGCAAACATTTGTATTGCCGTATCTTGAACTGTTAAATAAAATTACGTATCCAACTTAATTCTAACTTAAGTATTATACCTAGGTATTTTTTTCGTACACTGAAAACCTAGTAACCAAACCATTATGTATTACAATATTATTTGTATTGCTCTTTTCAAACTTAGTCAAATGTGTCGATTTCAGTTGCTTTCATTAAACATTTCGCTCTAAATACGAGGGCTGTTCAATAAATAATGATCACTATCTTTTTCTGACAACGTACCTTTACTCATCCTCATAATTTTGATGGTCCTCAAAATAGTCTCCCCTGAATGCGAAGCACATTTCCCAGAGCTTCTGCCAGTCTTCAAAGACATACTGGAAGCCATTTTTTGAGAGATACTTCAAAATCGCCTCCGCAGCCTTCACCACTGCTTCTGGTGATGGATAATGCCTCCCACGAAGGCGTTTCTTCAATTTAGGGAATAGAAAAAAGACACATGGAGCTATATTCGGAATATAGGTAGAGTGAGGAATGCACTTCACATTGATTTTTGCAAAATATTCAGCAACAACATTGGCAATATGCGACCGCGCATTATCGTGGTGCAGCATCCAGCCTGCTTCAAAGAAATGTGGTCTTTTGCGCCTGATAGAAGATTTTCAATGTTTTCAGGACATCCCTGTAGTATTTTTCAGTTACTGATGTGTGTGCAGGTACAACATGCTGATAAACCATTTCATGAATATCAAAGAATGAGATGACCATAGCTTTCCCAGCAGAAGCAACCACTTTTGCTTTTGGGGGGTTGGTGATAAATGATTTCCACACTGAGCTTTGCTGTGTGCTCTCAGGATCAAAATGATGTAGCCAAGTTTCATCAGCAGTGATTCGTTTGAAAGAAACTCCGGATCTTACTCTAACATCAACTTTAACTGCATGTTACCTCCATTGCAGCGATAGGCGATACTGAACATGTCTGAATTTGCCTGGTTCTCACAGGTGGGGACCAGGAGTACCAACAATGAAACTACTACGGCGTGTTTGTTTCACATTAAGCTAACAGAATATAATAGGATTGAATTTTAGTGCTAAAAATTTGAACTGCACCCGGGGGCTAAGATACAATTATAAATAGGGGAAGGGACTTAAGTTGTCAGGACCAATTTGTGAACAAGGTTTTGCCCCTACTTCCTAAGTCAATTAAACAGAACGTCTGAATAACATACCTTTAATTGCAGAGGGAAAATTACAACTCTTGCCTTTCAGGCGTTACAAATTAACAATCGGCCATTACATAACAAACCCATACGGCTTCAGTCACACAGAAAACTTGGGTAGGTGTCCCAGCCTATTTGACACTTAAATTATTAAATATAGAACAACGAATTACTCACCATGCATGGGCTATGAAAGGAGAGCCCCGACTACCCTCACTCGCCTCCCGGAGTTCTCCAAGGGGGAAACCAAAGCAACCACCACGCGCCCACACGAGAAAAGAAGGAAACGCGAAACAACAGACAAAAGCCTCGTAAGGAAGTACAATCAGCACAAATTATAAACGTAAAAAAATTATGATCATTCTTTATTGAAGAGCCCTCGTACGTATCAAAAAGTACTGGTAGTTAAGAATCATTAGAAAAGTAAAAATTGTTTCGGTGATAAGATTTGGAAAAAAAAAAAAAAAAAAAAAAAAAAAAAAAAAAAAAAAAAAAAAAAAAGTTGGATTTTACTTTGTGACAGCCTGAACTTCCTCGCCAATTTGCGACCTATCTGTAAGGGAAAGCATGTTGTTTTTAAATGCCTCTATAGTGCAAAGCGTTTTCTTCAAAACTATGAAAGCTGGAATGAAAGCAGAATCGATAGCAGAATTCCACGCATATTCATTGGAGAGCACATAAGGAACAAGTGTTACATTCGTGATGATCCATGAAGTATAAACAAACCAGGAAACAAATCAGACTTTGGTTAGGATGAAATACTGATTTCTGAAAAGAATTCTGGGTAAAGAAGAGGCATGACTAACTTCGGAATCCTGAAATATTCGGAAAACTTATTTAACACACGAGACTCAGAGTTATTCGTGATCATCATGTCTTTTCAACTCATGAGAGCTAAGAGGTGGCGGAGGAGCTATTTATAGGAAAAGGTAACTTTTGAATAGTGGATCAAAAATATAGGAGTGTATGAAGAAAGTTTCAGAAGCCTGAAAAATGTCAGCAGACAACAAACAATTGCGCAATATACTGAAATATTTCGTTAGGAATACCTTCAAGACTAAAATCTGACTGGAGATGTCACAGTAGGTATATTAAGGAATACGAACTCAGAAAGCAAAGGCTCCTGGCTTAGACAGCTACTTGGCAGAATAAAGTTCGTTCACA
Organism: Mantis religiosa; assembly: GCA_030765055.1. Taxonomy (NCBI): domain Eukaryota; kingdom Metazoa; phylum Arthropoda; class Insecta; order Mantodea; family Mantidae; genus Mantis; species Mantis religiosa. Next base: position 71,258,352 of record CM060951.1, on the reverse strand, counting down.
TAAGTCGTTCAATAATCTGTGTCAGTGGAGAAATCATGTGCATGAAAGAATGGAAGCTTAAATACACAACGTTGTCATTGACACTTCCAAAAAAGTTTTGGATATTCTGGATGCCACCGGCGTACAGAGAAGAGGAGACAACAGTATCTTTCTGCTTAAAGCGAAATACCCAAGGTCTGAAATTTGTAACAGGATTGTTTCGCACTTAAGCAGAGATTAATTATGTTTTCCAATTTGTAGCGGTAATTTCTGGTTCGATGCTGATCCAGAGAAACTTATATTGGGGTATGCATAGGTGTGTAACCAAAGTAAGGATGGCACCCGAATATGAGTTTGAAGCGTTTTAATAAACAGTATGCACTCTAGCTGAGAAGTTGCCGACAGTGGAAATTAATGTATAAATATCCGGAGTTAATGTATTTGAATCTTCTACCAGACGATTCTATACTTTACGCTACGTCTTGTTCCACCGGCTATCCGAGCAGAAGTGTCCAAGATTTTGCCCAGAATGTCCTACTCAGCTTCAATATTCTCCCAATAACCTCCTCTTTTGCGAATGACTCCAAGACCATCACTACTAGCCTCTAATACGGTGTTGCCACTTCATTTCTACATTACTGAAATTTTCTGCTTTACCTCCTAAAGTTTCCTTATAAATTTCTAAGAAATACCCTCACATGTTCCAAGGATTCCAAGCTAGCCTGCCATACCTAATCTCTGGATACTTTCACCTCTTTCGCTATCGTAACCGACCGGACTACTCATGCGAAATTGCAGGAGAAGTAAGAGGTAGGCTTATCTGACGCTTGTTGTATTACAGGCAAGCGTCAGATAAACCTACCTCTACAGGCTGCATCCCGTTTACCGGCAATCTATCCATCAGAATCAGCAGAATTCTGGCCAAATACAACATTAGGACCATCCACAAGCCACCTCCGAAGATTAAACATCTGTTCAGACCAGTGAAAGACAAACTGGACTTCCCCGTTTCGGGAGTGTACCGCATTCCCTGTGAATGTGGGACACCATATATAGGACAAATCGGAAGGACCATCGCTACTAGAATAATCGAACATGAACGGAGCATTCGTTTAATGCAACCTGAGAAGTCTGGGCTGAACGTCTGAGGAAAACGCTTTCCCCTCTGGCGGGACGGACTTCGGTCTCCGAGCTGGCATAGTAGTCTGATTCAGAAGAGCGGCAGGCGGGATGCCGGTTGTGCAAGACTGCCTGGAGTACTCTGCTCTGGGGATGCTGTCTCCGATCTCCGAAACGGCCTCATGACTGTTTCGGGGCTACAGCAGTTGGGATGACGATTGTCCTAAACCCACCGCTGGGTAGTTTCTATCTGGTAAGGTTTATGGACCTCGCCCTTTGTGCGGTAGTGACTCCTTGGGGTCGGCCGCCCACTGTCTTCTCCCACCTCATCCTATCTCCTGGGGTGCCCCACTTGGGGCATAGGTACAAAAGATCAGCCTGGTCGAGGTGCCGAATCCACTCCGAACAATCCAATCCAATCGTACGTCCCCAACAATCAAGTTCTGTAAATGCTGCTTAGCCTATAAATACACTGACGGTGTAATAGATATTAAGTAGTTAATATGTTTATTGTTTTAAACCTTTGTTCCTACTGTGTATTCTCCCATAGTTATTTAAAAGCAAAATGTACATACCATTTCATGGCCATTACATTAGCGAATTTCAAAAACACAAGTCGGTGATCAACAAAAGTAAAGTTCCGAATAGTTAATTATGAATTAATAATAAATTACTTAATTTTTACCTTAGCTGTACACAGTTTTCTTTCTTCATACAATTATTTAGTATGATGTGTTAATGATCTTGATGGTACCATACAAGGAAATAAAGCACAACTTTCTTATTGGAGGGCTATTGAAATATGTAGTCATTGGTACATCGTTATAAGCAGATTCACTTATCTTTAGTTCACTGTGTTTTAAGCACAGAACCAAAAATTTACATATTGTGACGAATCCAGCTCAATCCATTGCAAACACCAATGCATCCTTTATTGTTCACCAGCGATTGGCTAGAGGAATAGAAGGGGCAAGACTCTCCCCGTCCTAATGCCGAGAGCACCTTTGAGATGCAGCCAGATAGTTCATAGACAGTTTCCCCTCCGTGTCTCAAACGTTCTGGAAACGTTCTCGAATGAATAGCGAGCTACCCCACTCGTGAGGCAGTCAGTGAGTAAATAAAGTCGAATTATGGGTGCGTCATAAAATACTATTCCTCCAATTGTGTTGAGTGAATGTGCGATTACGAAGTCCGGTGTTCGATACTCCGAGAAGTAAGCGGAAGGAAGAAGTGACTTTCGCGCGAGATTCATTTAATTGCTACGAGCAAAAAAGGGAAAATGACAATAAACATAGTGCTGAGTCAGTGTTAAAGTAAAGTGATCTTGGAAATAAATATTCACAATATTTTCTCTTTTTACTTGCTTATTTTGTGAAGCAACAACTATTTTTTCCTCCATGAAATTCTTAACTAAAAGACAGAACCTTGTTCGCAAGCATGTTTCTCTTATAACTCCATTACGTTTGTGTGCTTGCCTCTGTGGCGTGGTGGTAGCGTGCCTGCCTTACGTTCAAGAGGTCCCGAGTTCGAATCTTGGTCAGGGTGAGTTTCCTGGATGAGATCTTTCCGGTGTTTTCCCTTATTCTGAAAGATGAATGTCCATTGACTCTAAGCTCTACGAACCCCGGGTTTATTTAGGATTAGTTCATCCATTTCATTAATCGTCCGATATGACTTAATGTTGGAGGACGTAAATGAAAAACAAAATTGAGTTTGTGTTCAAGGGCAAGGCCTTCATAGATCCCTTTTAATATTTTAGTAATATATGAAATGAAATTAAGTGTTTATAGACCATGTGTATCAGAAACAATTGGGCTTGTAAGAATTATCAATATCTGTAATGTTCCAGATACACATGGACATAAATTATGTTTTTACAATATAAGTACATATTGTCGCGAAGCCGTTATCTACGTTAACGCGGCTAGTGTACACAAAGAGCCGGCAAATAAAGATAGCTGAGATAAAGGACTTGCCGGCACAGATAGGATTTCACGTTTGGAAGGTTCTAGTGATATCTTGATTGACAGAGAAAGGTTGTTTTCTTATTTGTTCTGGAAACCTCTCAAATTTATCAATGAGGTATTTAAGAGAGCAACGACTCGCCAAGAGTCAGTCGCGGGAGTAGTAAATAGCTCTGAAGTATTGTTGTAATGAGAGCTGATGTTGTAAAATGATGTAATCAGAACGCTGTTTATTGTCATCGACCTTGGTAGACTGTGTGTATGTGAAGTAATGTTGTTACCCCAGAATTGAACAGTGTATTTTTAGTGAAATAAAGAACATTTGGAATATCTGCAACTTGAACTTTTAATTCTATGAAACCACGAAGTCACAATATGTTTTGTTGTGGAATATGCGTTATAGATTTGAGGACAACATACTTTAATAGACCGAAATTCTGTATCTACAGGCAGTATATGCTAAACTATAGTCTAGGACTCACCTGAACTTGTGTCGGAACAACTTGAGGAAATGCACATTAGTTAAACGCTGTCATTTCCGACGTTTATTGCAAGTTTCACCTTAACCTCGTGGTTTCCAGTTAAACATACGGCGGTAACATATTTGACCTTCTTCAAATTCATTCCTGTCTTGTTAAGCTTTGAACATGTCCTGTTTACAAGCCCTTCGACTACAAAAGGCAGAAACAATTTTGCCAGGCAGTAAACGTACGACGGTGGGTCAAAAAGTAATGCCTCCTATATTTTTTCTCTTTTAATTGCCAAGAAAATTGAATCCAATTTACATAGCTTGAAAACTACAACATTGACGATTAATTTGTCACTATTCAATATAATCTCCGTCCTTTTCCACAGTTTTGGTCCACCTTTTAACTAGGGCATGTATTCCAGTGTGGTAAAACACACCGTCTTGCTTCTTAGTCATTGACGCACGGACGTTTTCACAGCCTCCTCATCTTCAAAATGAATCCCACGATGAGCTTCCTTTAGTGCCCCGAAAAGATGGAAGTCTGATGATGCCAGGTCAGGGCTGTATGGGGGGTGAGGAAAGACTTGCCATCCCAATTTGTCAATTTCTGCAGTGATGTAATGGCTGGTGTGTGGTCTTGCATTGTCATGCAAAAGAAGAACATCCGCCATAGTTTTTGTTGAGCGAACTAGACGAAGACGTGTTTTCAGCTTTTTGAGAGTTCTGACGTATTGGACAGAATTTATTGTGCATCCCTGCTCCAAAAAATCAATCATAAGCACACTCTCTACATCCCAAAACTTTGTCGCCATAACTTTCCCTGCCGACCGCTGTGTTTTGAATTTCTTTTTTCTTCGGTGACGTTGTGTGATGCCATTCCATTGACTGCCTCTTTGGTTCAGGTTAAAAAAAAAATAGCCCACGTTTCGTCTGCAGTAACAATTTTTTCCAGAAACTACCCTCCCTCCAAATTGAAGCGCTGCAAATGTTCGGAGGCTATTGTTTTCTGTTTCTTTGTTTTGGGCGAATAACATTCTTGGTACCCAACGTGTACCCAACATTCTTGGTACTGCCGCTTCGCTTTTCATTTGCCAATGCTGTTTGCCCTTCAGCTTCGTTACAGCGACGAACCCATCGTCCAACAGTGCTGACATCCACGGTTGCATCACCATACACATTTTTTAGCCTTTCGTGAATGCGAATTGGCGTTTCACCTTCCGCAGTCAAAAATTCAATTACAGAACGCTAACACGAATGTCGATGTCAGCCATTTTGCAAGAGGATGCAGTGCTGCCACCTGTTGACTTAGGGAACTACTACTGCAGGGGATTGGAGAAGAAGGTTTGAGGAATTGCGCCAAATTCAAAGTTTTCACATAACTTACTTATTTAAGGAAAATAAATAGGAGGCATTACTTTTTGACCCACCCTCGTATATGTTACATAAATAACCGCTCACAGCGTCTGAAATTTATATATGCTGTGTATAGCATAACTTGATAATTAAATTACATACACAATCAATCCATAAGACAGTGAGTAGGTTAATTGTTCTTTCGTATTTTGCAAATGCAATATACTTCTCTGTTTAAATTACTTAGATAAAAAGATATGTTATCTCAAAGTATAACTTCATTTAGACTGCATACATTCGAAAGTATTGTGAATGCGAGGGTTACGTAGAGTCAAAAGTCTGGTTTGAAGAAATTTAGAACACTCTTTGCTGCAGTAAAAAGACGTGAAGTTGAAAATCAGCTGTCTTCAAGGTCGACTCGGTGTTCCGCCGCGCGTAAACAAATGGAAAAAAAATCACTGCGGTACACTTCAAACGTTCACTGTCGCAATAACCATCACACAACTGTCACTCTAACACTATGCGGGGTTTTTATACTTCCCAGTCATTGTTTCTAGAAAGTTGTAGCGCTTCCGTAGAGCTTCCGGCAACAACAACAGACCGAACACTCTGAAACCTCTCTCTGTCTCTCTCGCCCACGCGCCCAGCTCTGGCTTATCGCGGCAGCACAACATGCCATCGGTGACAGTATAGATTTACAAAAGCTACTATATGTATTTTATATTGTCTCTTCAGGTATTTTACAGAGGATAATAGTATACACAGTTCTTCAAAACATAGCTACCTCGTCCGGACACTGGATAGTAACTATTAGGAAACAACAGGCAACCCTTATTATTATGGTGAGAAGCAACGCAGCTAAGGGTATGTTTCCTGTATTTACTTCAATTTCACTAGGAGTAAGTTTGAAAACCATTAAGTTAGTGCATAACACGTCGTTCCTTTTGCTACACTGAATATCGCCTGAACCTGAATCGGGTAATGTGAATCAACTTCAACAATTTTGACTTCATTGTAGGCCTGACTGGCTCAGTTGGTTAGGCGCTGGCCAAATGATTCCAAGATAGTTGGTTCAACCCAGCCCAGACCGATGCATCTTAAGTGTTTGAAACAGAAACCCTAGTAGTAGTGGTAGTGGCATTAGTGAGAGGACAGAGGGTGGCCGACTCTAAGGCGGTAACACAGTACACAAGGCGAGGTCCCTACACTTTACCAGATTGAAACTCCCGGTTGTGGACATCATCCCACCTGCGGTGCCTCCGAAACAGTCACGAGGCCGGTTCGGAGACCGGAGGCCGTCTCCCCAGATCAGGATACTCCACACAGGTCTGTACAACCGGCATCCCGCCTGCTGCGTTGCTGAGTCTGTCCACTAGACCTGCTCGAAGACCGAAGTCCGTCCCGCCGGAGGGAAATCGTTTTCCTCAGAGCATATTATCCCACCATGCACCGCCGAGACTCCCACCGACACTTCTGCCCTAAAAGAAACCACCAGATGAGAGATTACATAAAATGATAAAGGAGGTGAAATGGAGGGACAGGACATTCGTAGGATGTAATTAACCTACCCAGCATTTACCTAGCGACCCGAGAAAAGTCCGAAAAAACGATGGGTCTGGTAGGACGGCCACGGGAATCAAACCTGGGCCTCCTGAATTGCAGGCCACAGACGAAATCTTCTGGGCCATCCCGCTCGATAACAAAAACCTCATGTCGGTAGATTTACTAGCACGTAAGAGAACTCGCGGGGGAGAAATTCCAGAATACTGGCGGCACTGTTATGATTCAATTGACAGTGTTATTAACAGACCTGGGTCCAGAGTTCCGAAACGCTTCAAGTTAAGAACACACGAAGTACTATGTTTTGTAGTTCTATAGCTATGGGAGATGAGGCGGTAATCGGTGGATATAAAGGATCCTACACCGAAAGACCGATTTTGCTCCGGACTAGTGATCAGTAGGATAGAGCGACTCTGTTTCAGGGTCCAGCGATCAAATAAAAATACACTTTGCTTCCTTGATTTTCCCACCACTTTATTTATATAACATTTAGATTACAACTTTGCTCCCAAACAACTTGCTCGTTACAACGTTACCTTCCCCGAAAACGATCTACGATGAAGTGTCGCGCCTTTTTCTCCGTTCTCAGCGTCTTTCCCTACCGCAGACTATCTAGCACGCCCCTTTCCTATTTCCGTGACTATTCCGCCCGTATCACGTGATGCATAACCATTTTTATTGGAGGTTCGTTTCCCTACATTTTTACTCTTAATAGGCTTTCAACCCTCTGTCCCTCCTTTTTGACCTTCGGGGTCATGTGAAGAAATATTCAGACTTCTTCTCACATTCCTTAGCATTCCTTAGGGGAGTGTTTTCTTGCTCGCCCCTTGACACATTCCTGAAGTTAATGGCTTTTTTCCCCCAACTGCGGTTTCTGACCCGAACTGCGGTTTCTGTCTCAAAATGCCCTTCGGAGGAATATTGCAATTTTCTTTTGTTTGCTTATTTATTTATTTTTTTTTTTTAATTGGGAAAATTGTAAATTCCTTCGAAAGTCCCACTAAACAGTAATCAACAAAAATGATGTGAACTGGATTACTTCCTAAGTTACTTCCTATCGGCCTTCGCTCCATCAACGCGCGAACGAGCAAGGAGTTTTTTTTTTTTTTTTTTTTTTTTTTTTGAGCTGTTACATATACACTGAACAAGAGACAAAATATATACATACATAGATATAAACATATCCTTAAATACATTGTTACCTAGCAATACCCTGAAATACATTGTTACATATATGAGCCCTTAAATATTTCTGTTTATTTGTATTTTACATTTCTTGTGCAAGCCTACACTTTCTTTTGGCATACAGAACAATTGATTTGCCTTCACTTTTTTTTTTATTGACATATTTGGTTGGTGCATATTTGTCTTTTGAGCTCTGTACTTTCATTGCAATATTGTGGGTAATTAACACTCCGTACACTATCACACGCATCTCACTTGTGCATATCTTGCACAGATTTCTTTCTTCGTGCACTATCACACTCTTGTTATTTTGAATCACAAACATATAACTCGGATATCAGGAAATATAATTGTTTTTTTTTTTTTTTTTTTTTGTTACAATTGTGTCTTTATTCTTTTTGTGTAGACAAGGGTAGCATTTGGTCTAAGCTCGGGTTCTTACTTCCCAAAAATTTCGCTCTATCTCTATACTTCAATCCTATTTGCGTCAAACAGTTAGCTTTACAATAATTTTTGCCTTACAGTTAATGAGGTCAGTGACTTCGGGATGCGTCAAATTATGGCTTGTCGTTGGCAATGGCCAATTCTCTAAAGGGTCTCAATAAAGATAAATTATACCTGCCTAATTTTTTGTTTGTCTTAACCTCTTCTAACTCAAAAGAACGGTCACCGAATTGAGCAATGATCACAGCTGGTCCTTCCCAGAGTACATGCAGTCTATGTGACGTCTTTGTCAGTAGGGAGGACTTGTTATGCGTTCTTATCAGCACCTTCTCTCCTAACTGCGGTGTCCATTTCTTCCTATATCGTTTCTTCTTTTTATTTCTGTTTTCTGCGCGTTTTCTCAAGCGCTCAAAGGCTTCTAAGATCTGTTGACTTTCGCTTTGCTCCTCGGTGCGAATGGCGCTCGGTAGCCCTGGGATTATGTCTTCAGACGGTTCCTTCAAAAGTAGTGTTACCGGAGCTATTCCCGTGTTTGGATTAATGGTGTTATTCATGACACGTTCTATCAGGGGTAGTTGGGGAACCCACGAGGTATGTTTCTTTTTGTAGGTGAGGATGCGTAGAAAGATGGACAAGTCCCGCATGGTCCTTTCACATGGATTACTTTGTGGATGGTACGCGGTTGAATTGTAAATTTTTATGCCTGCAGTTCTAATTTTATCCATAAATAATTTGCCCTTATGTATGGACGCATTATCTGCCAAAATAGCGTCCATTTTGCCGTATTTGGGTATAAAGTCTTCTATGATCTTTGCTGCACAGGCTACGCTTGTTAATTTCTTCATTGGATATAATTTCACAAATTTTGTGAATATGTCCACCATTACGAAAATATATTTCATCCCTGCTGTTCCCATAGGTAATGGTCCATGTGAGTCGATTGTTACCAATGCTAGTGGCTTGTCGCGGAGTATGGAAATTGGTGGTGTGTCGTATTTCACGTTAAGTGGTTTTGCTTTCTGGCAGATGATACATGCAGATATGCGTTGACGAACTTTATGTTGTAATCGGGGAATGTAAAAATATTGTTCTATTGTCAGGCATGTCTTTTCGGTTCCTCCATGAATGATGGCTGTATGGAACGAGTCAATAATTAAGTTTTCTATGACGCGTGGTGCGTACGTCCGCCATGTTAAGTGTTGTCTACCTTGCAATTTGTACAAGATTCCGTCGCGTTTTCCAAATGATCCTTTCGTGTCCTTCTGAATATCTGGAGCTGTTGTGAAAATTTCTGCTAATTTGGGGTCCTCCTGTTGAAGTTGTCGTATGTTTTTTACTTGTTTGATTAACATTTTGTTTAGATGGGTGACTATTTTTAGGATGTGTACTTCACGTGTGTTGCCTTGGCATTCTGGTATGTCTCCTTTTGTGGTCAGTCTAGACAGCGTGTCTGCGAAGATGTTTTGGTTTCCAGGTATATGTGAGATGGTGACATCATATGACATTATTTCGTGTATGTATCTAGAGATTTTTGAGCTTGTTAATTTGCACTTTTTAATGAATGATAGGCTCACGTGGTCCGAAAATATTATGATTTTGCAATTAAAGATGTAGTCTCTGAATTTTTGAATAGCGAAAAAAATTGCTGCTATTTCCTGTTCCGTTACACATGCTATTTTCTCTGTGTGTGTCAAGTTTCTAGATGCCGTACTTATAACGTACTGTTGTCCTTTGTCATCTCTTTGACATAGTACTGCTCCGAAACCAGAAATTGATGCGTCCGTGTAAATGTAGTAGGGTTTGTCGGTGCGGGGTCGTTCCAATAAAATAGCTTGTCCGAATAATTCTTTTACTCTGTCGAATGCATTTTGGTGTGTGCTCGTCCAGCGCCATCTTACGCTTTTCTTTAACAACTCCCTAAGGGGTGCCACTTCTTTAGCGTAATTAATTAGAAATCGTGCCTCATACTGGAATATGCCCAATACTCGGCGTAGCTGCCTTATGTTTCTTGGCGCAGGGATTTCTGCAATTGTTCGGATTCTTTCTTTATCTGGAGAAATACCTTTCTCCGAAATGATGTATCCTAGGAATTTGGTTTCTTGTTGGAAGAATTTGGTTTTTTCTAAGTTCAACGTCAGCCCGTTTGATCTTAATTTTGTAATGACGTAATCCAAATGTTGTATGTGTTCGTCTATCGTATTGTCGTGTAGTAAAAAATCATCGATATATTCGGTCAGGAATTCTTGAGCAGTATCTCCAAATATGGCATACATGGCTCTTAAAAATCCGCTTGCACTTACTGACATGCCAAACGGTAGTCTGGTAAACTCTAACACTCGACCCTGATATAGGAATCCCGTATATTTTCTTAAGTGTGGTGGTATAGGAATTTGTAGGTATGAGTTTGTCAAGTCGATGGAGGAAAACCATTTTTTTCTTCCGATGCTGGTGAGTATTTGTTCTATGCCAATTGTCCGAAAATTATCTGGTAGAATAAACTGGTTAAGGTGACGGGCGTCTATTGTTATGCGTGCTTTCCCATTGCTTTTTCGCACTATGCAGAGGGGATTTATGTAGGGGGTATTTGATTCTTGAATTATATTTTGTTCTAGCATTTCTTTAATGGCGTCTTCCACTGCTGGTTTTAAATTTAGTGGAATGTTCCTGCATTTATACTGCCATGGTTTTACTTCTTTAATTTGAAAATCGTAGCAGAAGGATGTACAAAGGCCTGTTTTTTCCGTAAAAGCAGCTCTGTTCCTCCACAGAACAGAAAAAAGAGATTCTTTTTGTCTTTCGTCCAAGTGTGTGAGTCCATTCACTTTCTCCCCTAATTTGGAACGCATTTGTAAATTTGGGTCAAGAAAGGGACTTGCGGTTTCTAAGGGTGGCTTTCCCTCCAGCTGTTTGGGTCTGTCACTCACACCCACTCTCATGGAGCCATTCATTACTATCGTGACAGGGGAAAAACTTGCTTTTTCGTCCCTGCCGAATAGGTCAGTTGCCTCGCCATTAATCAAGTCAAAACATTTACAACTCTCATGTGTGCTAACAATTTCCTCAGTCTTTAAAATCGCAAGGTAAATATCTTTGCTTATATTAATGCATTGAACAAAAAATTGTTCCTCCTCCAATTGGTTTTCGGCTTCTGTTAATTGCATGTTGGGAACTGCCTGCTGGGAAAAAGGAATTGGAAACTCTTCATTGTTGCCTCGTATGGTTAAAATTCTGGCTGCGTAATTAATCTTTGCGTGAAATGCTTGGAAGAAATCGCTTCCTAGAATAACTTGTACAGCCAAATGCGGTATTATCAAAAAAATGACTTCCATATGATTTTGGCCTAAAGTGAATGGAATCATAACTTGTTTTTGTATACGTTGTTTCTGTCTTCCTATGGCCATTAGTACGTACACATTTTTGGTGGGTAACGTTTGTAGGTGTATGCCTTTAGCTTCCAAGTGGTTAAAGAATTTTAGACTACAGACAGATGCCGTAGCTCCAGTGTCTAGCGTTGCCAGGAAAGTTTCATCTGCTATGGTGATCTCTATTTGTGGCGTTTCTGCTATGTCTTGCTGTATTGTATCTGAGTTCATGTTTCCAGCATTGTTTCCGACTGTCAAGTCTTTATCCTCATCGTGTATCTGTAGTTGCGCCATCGTATTTTTAGTGTTTCCATTCTTCTTAACATACCTCGAGGCAGAAAAAGGAAACGGTCTCCTACCCGAATTTAGTTTTCCGTATTGTGTATCGCACTTGCACCGTTTAGGGATGTGTGGGTGGTTGGGAGAAATGTCTGGTTCGCAAACCATTTTTGTTTGGGCCTTGCACCGTTGTAATTTGTCGTTGGGGACCTACTCCTAATTGTTTCTTTGCTTGTTGACTCATGGTTCTCATGAGGTGCTTGTTCTGCTCGCTGGTCCGTGTGTGGTCGGTTATCATGGTCATAACCATTATTGGTCCATCGGCGTCCTGCAGGATTTTCCCTGGGTAAGTCATTTTTGTATGGTCTTTGAAAAACATCATACCGTCTCTCTCCGATAATATGGCTGTCATTGGCGTGTCGTCTTGGATATGTTCGTTGTGTGCGCATGAAATTTATGTAATGTGTTCGCTGGGGATGTTGAGGATTTTCTCGGGGTTGTCTTTGGTGATATCGGGAATTGTGTCTTCTGTGGTCATACGCGGGTACCTGGTCTCTGTACCGGTCTCTGGAGTGTGTCTGGTCGTTATGTCTGGCATTTCCAGTGTTGTATGCCCTCGTCCCACTAAAGTTTTGGGCATGTTGCGACGTCCTGTCATCTCGTAGTCCTGGGTTCAGTTCAGTCCTGGGTGGTTCTAGTGCCGTCAAAAGTTCGATTGTCTCGCTAATTGTACTGGGTCGTGCGACAATTAAATGATTTTTTATCTGTTCTGGGTAGTGACGCGTAACTAGACTAATAAATTCCTGAGGTTCCATGGGAGGGTCCAACATTTTACTTTGTTGCGCTAAGTCTAGAAAGTAATCCACCATGGATCGTCCTCTGTGTGGATATTTTCCTGTATTTATGTTCGTTCGGACAGCATATTGTGTTGCGCCATTCCAATATTTTGTTAAAAAGTGTTGTTTGAAGTCTGTGTAACTAGTATGGTCACCTACTGCTAGCCTAAACCAAGTCAGTGACCGCCCCTGCAAGCCTCGTTTAACTATTATCATCTTAAAATCATCTGGAATGTTCTTGAGCTGAAAGTAATATTCTAGGTCCATTATGTAACGCTTCGCGTTGTCTCTCACGTCATCAAATGTTGGCACGGTTATTTCATTTAACAAGTGCAAATGGTTAGGGTACCCGGTGTTTATACAGTTATTGTATATGCTCCCTTGGCTAACACTATTACATGTTTCCATAGGTACTGTTGAAGACGTGTTTTGGCACGTGTTCATCGGTCCCTGTCTTGTTGGTACACTTGAAATGTCATTACTCTGAGGTTGGTCATTACATATTTTTAAATCATTAAGAGCCTCTTTGAGTGATGCCATTTCTCGTGCATGGTGTTCAATTCTTTTATCAGTTGAGCGTTGAGCTGCGTCTGCCTGTGTCAGGGTTGCTTTAATTGCTATCAATTCATTATGAGTGGAATTTTCTGCTTCTTTCTGCCTATTTTGTATTACGACACAGGTGTTTCGCATCTCCTCCCTCAACTGGGCATGCACATTATCATAATGCTGTGAAATCTTTGTAAGTTGCTCCCTGGTGGTTTCCATGTCCTTTTGTGTATCGTGCACCTCTGTGCGCAAATTCAAAAATTCTGCCTCTATAGTGGCCTGCCCTAACCTAATTTCTGCTAATTGCTTATTTTGTTCTTCTGTTTTACTTTCTAATTGTCTTTTCAACGTGTTTGTGTGTTCTGCAATCTTTTCTTCTAAATTATTTTCTAACATGCTGTTTCTTGCTGCTATTTGCTGACTATGTTCTGACATTCTACTTTCTATTTGTTGACTTTGTTCGGAAATCTTAGTCTCTAGGTTGCTTTGGAGCTGCTGGAGCATCTGTTGCATCATAGCCGTGAGGCTGAGTGTTGCCTCAGGACTAATTTCTTGCACAGCGATATCTCCGGGCTGCCCTTGGATTTGTTCCTCCATGTCTGCGCTAATTATCCTGCCACTTCTCAGGATCATACAAATTTTACACAGTCTGTAGTGTCACTGCCAGACTTGTCCTACACAGTGAGTGCCCCTTGTGGAAAGACTTTGGAAAGGGTACTTACTCGTGATGTTGTTGGTGTTTACCTCCGTCGGAAGTGGTGGTTGTTGCTGTCCTGTTGTTGTCGTGCTCAGCTAACCTTGTCCGCGGTGTCCGTCTACGATGTCGTGGTGTGATCTGCTGTTGCTCCGGGTGTTGTCTCCGGGCGGTAATCTCGTTCTCGGCGTCTGTTGCTCTGGGTGTTGTCTCCGGGCGGTAATCTCGTTCTCGGTGTGATGTTCTCGAAGGAGATGTTGGTAGTTGTGGAAGCTCGCTGGGTGGTTAAAACACGTTGGGCGCCATTTGAGGCGGTAATCGGTGGATATAAAGGATCCTACACCGAAAGACCGATTTTGCTCCGGACTAGTGATCAGTAGGATAGAGCGACTCTGTTTCAGGGTCCAGCGATCAAATAAAAATACACTTTGCTTCCTTGATTTTCCCACCACTTTATTTATATAACATTTAGATTACAACTTTGCTCCCAAACAACTTGCTCGTTACAACGTTACCTTCCCCGAAAACGATCTACGATGAAGTGTCGCGCCTTTTTCTCCGTTCTCAGCGTCTTTCCCTACCGCAGACTATCTAGCACGCCCCTTTCCTATTTCCGTGACTATTCCGCCCGTATCACGTGATGCATAACCATTTTTATTGGAGGTTCGTTTCCCTACATTTTTACTCTTAATAGGCTTTCAACCCTCTGTCCCTCCTTTTTGACCTTCGGGGTCATGTGAAGAAATATTCAGACTTCTTCTCACATTCCTTAGCATTCCTTAGGGGAGTGTTTTCTTGCTCGCCCCTTGACACATTCCTGAAGTTAATGGCTTTTTTCCCCCAACTGCGGTTTCTGACCCGAACTGCGGTTTCTGTCTCAGAGAGAAGCATTATATCTGGGAGCATGAATGACTCACATGCATTTTCATACACCCATTTCGTGGTAAATGCCGCCTGCGGTGCCGTATGAAGTGAAAGCGGGCGCTAAACACTACACATTTAATTTAATTTTCGTAGTAAACAGATCCACTAGCGGAACAAATAAACAGTTCAAACTCCTCTCCCCTTCATTCTCCGCTGGCCTTCTTGTGATGGGTAGATAGTACTGTGTTGTGTAGTTCAAGGGGGTATGGGAGAGGGTCGCTCATATTAGGTTTCCGAGAATATCTTATGGCTTAAAATAATAGTAATAATGGATACGGTAGTAGTAATAGCATAAACTGGCCCGCCTATGTAGAGCAGTGTCTGCCTCACATTCAAGAGGTCCCGAGTTCGAATCTCATTCGAGTGAATTATTTGGATAAGGTTTTCTCCGGGGTTTTACCTTATCTTGAACGATGAATTTCTAGTAACTCTAAGCTTTATGGACTCTTCTTTCATTTGAGCATCATTTTAGTCATTTCATTCATTGTCCGAGAGGCCGCGACGTGGATGAATGTTTAGATCGCTTGTCTTTCACCAAGGCGGCCCGGGTTCGACCCAGGCGACAGCAAAGTGAGATCTGTGGTGGACAACACGGCGATTTTTCTCCAGTTTACCCCGCCAACATTCCACCAACTGCTCCATTATCATCTATCCTATCATCTTCCCCTCATACTGCCATCCACTTCCTTCGCCCTCACACCAGGCATCGGACTGATCACCCATCCTGTTTCTCTATCGGATCCAAAGGTTCGGGTCCTTAGGCCCGACCTTAAGGAATAGAGGAACAAGAATCGCCTAGTGTTATACTAGGAATACTGTGAAGAAGATTCATTGTCCGATATGACTTAACATTGGAGGACTTCATTAAAAAAATGAAATTAAAAAAAACATAAGCTGTCATAAGTAGCTAAAACTTTAATCGAAAACTGCGGTAACCGCTAAATTCTGTACAATGGGAATAATCCATCACAGTAAACGTTTCTCTAAGATTGAAAAATAAGAAGGCAAGACAAAAGTTTTAGAAATACACGCTCTTTTATCAACTTATGTTCTGCCTACATATGACTTCCTACATTATGTTCCAGATTTGAAGATTTCCCATTGTGTTTGAAACACATTTTTTTCATTCGATGACTTGCTAAATTCTCAGAATGTCTTTCGCTTACCTAATTTTCATAACGGTCTACTTAACTTCATTATTTCTGTTGATCCTAACCCTGAACAAATGGATTTCTTACTGAATGGGTTCCCTGGAAACCTAATTGCCTCAGTTACACTTACTTATACTAATTGCTTCTCGTAAATTGCTTCCGCTAATGCCTCTTTCTTATGACAGATCTGACCTCGTGCTTCTATATAAGTATTAATTTTAACATACAGAGGTTATTTATTACCGTCATTTATAAATCTTCCTATTTTTTCTTTATAAGATTATTCAACCTAGCCTTCAATAATTCCGATATCAATCTTTCCATGTAAGACTTATTGCCCATAAATCGGGCATCTTTGCTAGGGTAAAGAATCTGTATACATAAAAGTAAATACTCTGAATAGATGAAACAGACATTGTTTTTAATACTTTTTAATAAAATTACGCGCTCTAACTAGACCAAACGAGAATGCGTGTAGAAATATGGGATGGCTCAGGCGGTTTCCTCTGTGGCCCACATTCGGGAGGCCCGGGTTCAGTTCCCATGGTCGACCTACCTGACCCATAGGTTTTTTCGGGGTTTTCCCAAGTCACCAGGCGAATGGTGGGTAGGTTAATTACATCTCCGAATTTCCTGTCATTCCATTTCCTCTCCATTATCATTTTATATCATCTCTCATCTCTTTCAGGATAGAAGTGTCGGCGGGAGTCTCGGCGTTGCGTGGCGGTGTGGTACTCTGAGTGAACCACTTCCTCCTCTGGTAGCTCGGTTGCCGGTCTCCGAACCGGCTGTTGGGACCGTCATTGGACCACAGTGCGGGGGAACGTCCGTTGTGCTGGCCTGCTGGGGGAGGTTTCCATTTAAGCAAAATGTAGGGACCTAGGGACACTGACCTCTGCACTGTAGCGGTTCCTTGTCCGCCTCTGTCTCCTCGCGTCTCATCCTTCCTCCCGGGGATGCCCCACTGGAGGCATAGGTACAATAGACCAAGACTGGTCATAGTGCCGAATCCCCTCCGAAAAAACAAAAGAGCAGATATGTTGAATGGAAATGATAATAATGCATTTAGCGTTTGATTTCTATTGGCCTTCTGTGAATTTGGAGTGGGGCTTTACACCTCGCAATCCATTTTGTAACAGGAAGCAATAGAAGCGGTGATGTTATTCAGCAGTGATAGCAAACATATTAGCAACCTAAATATATACTTGCATACAACACCATAAAAGATATTTAATAAATTTAATCAAAATAATTAATTATTTATTCAAAATAAAAGCCACTAGGGCCATAATCACATACAGCTATACAAACGCGCGCGCGCGCGCGCACACACACACACACACACACACACACACACACACACACACACACACACACACACACACACACACACACACACACGGGCGCATGCGTCGATCTTAACCACATACTGCATCCAAAAATTAAGTATCGATTTTGTTGAAAAGATTAAACTCAACATGAGCAATATTCACATAGCTATACACCTCCGACCTATCGGATGTGAAGCAAGAAAGCATTCCCGAGCATTTGTGGTGCTATAGCTGCAGCCCTTGTCTAATTAGGTCTCGAAGCGCTACCAATCACCTATAAGATATCGGTGAAAGACACGATCCTTGATAAGTCCCTCTACGAAGAAGTCCATGGGCGTGAGATCGGGAGAACGCGCAGCCCAAATCTTGATTCCTGCACACACAATCCATCATCTAACAAACACATCACTCAAAAACGTACAGACATCTATGGCATAATTGCTTGGTGCATCGTCTTGTTAAAAGTAAGCAGTATCCTGCACAAGCTGTTGTAAAAGATATTGTCACAGCATAATTCCAAGTATGTATTTATGTTATTTTCGGCGAAGAATAACGGGAGATACATTTTGTCAGTTTAGTTCTAGCGGTTGTGTGTTAGTCCAGATGATGGAGTGACGTCGGGTAACATTTGTTTCGTCGCTGAATAGGATCTGGTTAAGGATGCTGCGATTTCTGTTTGCCTCAAGCAAATCCTGGCACATGTTCATACGCTTTGCCAAATCCTTGTCGTGTAGTTGGTAAAAAAACCTGCAGATGTAACTTTTTTTCGCGTGTCGCAGCACTATTTACCGTAGAACTTGGAATTTCCGGTTCCTCAGACAATCGCTGAATCTATTTTAAACTGCGTTTAACGGATGTTCTAATATCTTCAATTCGGTGCCAGATATTGTTGAAATTCCCTATCCGAGCTAGTTCTTGACGGCACCAGTGCACTTAACCTTGTTCACTAATTATCCTACCAGTAGGTTCAGATGTACAAAATCGGCCATCAAATCTCGTCCGTATTTTACAATCTGCAATGTGCATGTGACAACGTTTATCCTCTGTGGCACATTTAACATCACGCTTGTTCAGTTATCTTTAACAACAGAACACATGCTTAGCGATGCCATGAAGTCAATCCATCGTATTCAACAACTACAATATTTACATTTACAATGCACCTGCAGCCCACTAACATATACACAGTACCCCCTACACCACCTTTTTCTACAGAATAATACCTTATTTCTGAACAACTGTTTATGTCGTAAAATTTCTCTATTGCTTTTCATTTACCAATTATACAAAAGTCTTCCACCATTAAGATTGAGTTCACCTGATATTGCCAGATTATTCAAGATATTCATACTTTTATTTGAGTGTGTAAATATTTTAGCATGGTATAGTTTCTGCTATAATCAAAGTCGTTAGAGCAATTTTTGATTAAAAAAAAGAGTACGACAAATTTTCCATGAAAGAGTAATTTGTGTTGGGAGAATTTTCTTGAAAATCTTCTTAAGGTATCTTTCGAAAAAGAAGAATTCAAAATACCTTCTTCTTCTTTAATTTCCATAGTTTTACTACTATCGTGGTGTCAGGGAACTCTTGTTCCTCTAGCCCCTATGCCCTTAGGCGACGGGTTGAGGAACAGGAACTCTGGATCAGAGAAAGAGGAGAGAGAGAGAGAGAGAGAGAGAGAGAGAGAGAGAGAGAGAGAGAGAGAGAGAGAGAGAGAGAGAGAGAGAGAGAGAGAGAGAGAGAGCCCAGGTTGGGTATCAAAGTGAGAGAGGTAGATGACGGAATGAGTGCGAAATAAATGGGTGATGATGGAACAATTGCTGTAATATTGATGGGGGAAACCGGAGACTCCGGAGAAAACTCGTCCCTGTGCCGTGTTGTCCGTCACAAATCTCGCGTGCGGTCACCTGGTATCGAATCCCGACTATCTTGGTGAGAGTCAAACGGTGAATTCAAATACCAAGTTTGGAATTATTTATCAGGCTCTTCATTTTCGAAATGTGCTGTTCACACACACACACACACACACACACACACACACACACACACACACACACACACACACACACACACACACACACACACACACACACACACACACACACACACACACACACACACACACACACACACACACACACACACACACACACACACACACACACACACACACACACACACACACACACACACACACACACACACACACACACACACACACACACACACACACACACACACACACACACACACACACACACACACACACACACACACACACACACACACACACACACACACACACACACACACACACACACACACACACACACACACACACACACACACACACACACACACACACACACACACACACACACACACACACACACACACACACACACACACACACACACACACACACACACACACACACACACACACACACACACACACACACACACACACACACACACACACACACACACACACACACACAGCTTTAGAAATGTGATGCTTTTGTTCAGGTTACCTCAAAATATGTATGTTTGGCAAAAGCTCAATATAAAACTTTTGGTTGGGGTACCCATTATACATCCTGATTTCCATTGCTTAGCAAATTAAAACCAAATACACTAGGTCAATTTTTTACATTTTATTGAAAAGTAGAAGTCAAATATTTTGTTGAAAATAATCAGTAGGTTTCTATGTGCGCTCCTTGGGTTGCACGTAGAATATCCAAACGATATTCAATTTCGGTCCCTGTTCACCCCAATATATTCTGGTGTGATGGTTGCTATTGCGTCGACAATGCGTGTACACAACACGTTTATGTAGGGTACTTTGGTAGCGTACACAATATCCTTTACATAACCCATAGAAAAAAAAGCTAATGGAGTTATGTTGGGCGATCGAGGAAACCAACGCCTGTCGCGTGCAGTCCAGCGGTTTGGGAAAGCATTGTTCAGAGGTGTACGCACAAGGTGACTCCAGTGAGGTGGCGCACCGTCTTGCTGGAAAATTTTCTGGCTGCTTTGCCTTGTACTCTGCATGCCATAAAATTGCCTACGCTTTCTCTTGCATTGACGCTATGCTGAATACACTACACTGGTACCGCTCAGTGATGAATTCAGAATTTCAAAAAACTACTGGTAAAACTTGACTATTTCCATTTTCCTTGACTTTAAACCGGAACACAATATCTGTAACAGACGTTTTAGAAGTAAGATAAAATCAGGGAGATTCTAAGGGGCCACATTTATTGTTTAGTAGCTAGCAAAGTGATAAGTCCAGGTTACAGTAAAAAGGATTGCTTGTCATTCACACCTTATATACAGAGAAACATTTCGTGCACTCAAAAGTAGATAATTTTACTGCATTGATTTTTTCATTGCTATCAGTTCACTAATTTTGTGATTATATCCTAAATTGTACAAGGTGTATGTGTATGTACTTTCTGATGTGACCTTCCTAGAGTTAGGTTAAGCTTCTGTTGAGCCAAATGCTTATAAAATCTACAAATTGAAGCCATATTTGACATAACTAAATAGCCATAGTTCCTTGGTTAATGCTTTATTCAAACGTCTCCTGATATAAATGACATCCATAAAAGCTCCTTTTTAAACTCTCTAGATATTCACTTCCTTTGCCATTTGAGCTTCAGTCATTTAAATATTTGGTACGCACCTAATTGGTTCAATCCCAGTAACACATTGGGAGTTTATAATTTCGTGCACACAAAAATAAATAAAAGATTTTGCAAACAAACAAAAAAATGGCAAGGAGTTATAAGTATCGTATTTTTGGCAAAGGCTCACGTTAGAGATAATTAATTGAAGCTGTAAAGCGGATTATTTACGGAGGTAACAGCTGCACCGTGTATTAGCTATTTTTCTTATTACTTTGGTGTTTAATTTTCCGCAACCTTTGGAGTGTAACCTTTTCTTTAAGTGTATTTTCAACTAGAGAAGAATACATGCTGTCGGACTGTGATATTCGGAAAGAAAAATTGATGTTTTGCAACAGAGTAGTATGTGTGGCTTCTCTAGAGAGAGCATACCCAAGCTTCATAACCTTCAACATATTTTTATTGCTTAACTGTGGTAGGTAACGCAGGTTCTGCATTCCAACCAAAAGTTTATTGTCGATGTTTCACAGAAAATACATGTTCTAGAGTTTCCGGTGCGAATATTTTTGTGCGAAAGAGAGTTCAGCACTAAATTTAGTGGCGGTAAAGGAGTATTTCCTGCTTTAAAAAAATTCGACTAAACTGGCTGATTCCCAGGCTGCTTTCCGCAAAAGTATGCTTGCATACTAAACAAGAGAGTTCAGCTAAATGAAAGAATTGCTAAAAGTGAGATACGAGTAAATTCGTTCTTTTAAATACATTGCGTTTGAAATAACACGCCGAAGCATACTTCTGATTTATTACTTTGCAAAATTCAAAGACACGAATATACTTGGGGATTTATTTTAAGGGGATTAAGTGTATATAATAAGCATAGTTGATTATACGTTACAGCAACCTTTGGGAAAAAAGCATTACATGAGTAGTAATTCTAACTTCACACACAAGAGAAAAGTCATACAGTTAATAAAATAAAAACAGATGTTTTTTCTGCACATACCATTATACAGGGGTAATCATATTAAAAGATGCCTCTGTTACAGTCACAGTTGTTTGCAGGTTTAAGTATCCCTTGGCAAAACAATAGTTGAGTCAGCGTTAGCAGCAGAGGTGTCGTTGAAGGGTAACGCTCCTCCGAAGAGGAGGGCCCTTACACTTTCTGCCATTTCGGTACATTGTCGCTTGTTGGCATGGGGGTGTACGTGTTGATGAAAAGACGGTGGTTAGGTAGTTGTTGACAGTTGAGTCCAGAGGTTCTACTCCCATTAGTCCTGGTCCCGTAGGACCAAGACCCGGGCGTCTGTCAACCAGGGAGTATCCGAGCTGTCCCAAAGGGCGCCCGGCGTCCTCCGTAGAGCTTTCCATAGGGCAAGACCTGGGTTACTAACAGGCCCCCCCCATCTGGTCCAAGGACACAAGACGGGATGGAAGTGAATACGCCACTTACGTGCGCCAACACCAAAGTGAGAAGGCTACCGATATGACCTCGGTTGGGTCGCCTGGTGATCTAGCACACCTTCTACTAGCTATGCTGGCTAATACGCAGGAATATTAATGTGCTAGTGGTCCGCAGCGCCTGCACCACGGCAGCTGAAGGGGATGGATCCCCTCCCCTACGGGAGGTGGTTAGGTAGTAATGAAATGAGTAATGATTTTTTGAAATGTTTATAAATTAAGAATAGGGATTGGAAGAATTAAGCTTAGAATAAGTTCTGTGGTGGCTTATGGTGGAGCTGGCACTGATCTGGGTGGCCTGTAGAGCCCCTATACTTGCATATAAGGGAAAAGTGCAGCAACCATACAGAATGCACAAAATAATGTTTATTTTTCTTGTAATATTTGACTTTGTGGACGTCCAAAAAGGTTGATTTAACAGTCATGTGTGTTAGCATCAGATACGAACAATTATGAACGGTTTGTTGCAAATGTACTTTAAAAGAGTGCTACGTACTAAAAGTATAGGAAAACCGGGTAAAATGCAACTTTCGTTGCATGTAAAAAACCGCTTGGAAACGAGTAGATGGCTTTAAAACAAATAAAACAAGATCGCTGTAGAATTTTAACTGGGAAGTCATGTGGGGCTACACTGGAATATCCATTGCAGACGAGTGGTCCTCAACAAGTGAATAATTTAAGTGTCATTCAGTACATGATGGCTGGTTTTGTGTCCTGCTGCGTCTTAATAGATAGTAACTAGCGTATCACTTCACTATCTTCGTGGGCACGCCATGTTGGCACGCACTTCTATAACAGTCACGTTTGAGTGGATGATTGATAATGCTTTCGCTCCAGTGTTGGCAGTACACATCTGTACTACGTGTAGTTCTAAAACGACACTTTTATTTTTGACAAGTCTTGATACATAATGATATAGGTAACTTTAACCACCTTATATACACCACCCACAATACATTCCAGAAGGGACGGATGTGACCTGACAGAATAAAAACAAATTATAATCTGAAAATATTAATATAGTGTATTTTTATTTTCCCTATTAATATAGTTATATGGGAGATATTATATTTCACACAGGAATTTAATATCGTGATTTATTATATTTCACACAGGCATTCAATATCGTGATTTCACCAAAAATAGTACAGGACTGTTCAATAAAGAATGATTATAATTTTTTTACGGTCATAATTTTTCGCACTAAAATTCAATCTTATTATATTCTGTTACCTTAATGTGTAACAAACACGCCGTAGTAGTTTCATTGTTGGTACTACCGGTTCCCGCCTGTGAGAACCAGGTAAGTTCAGACATGTTCAGTTTCGCCTACCACTCCAATTGAGGTAACATGCAGTTAAAGTTGATGTTAGAGGAAGATCCGGAGTTTCTTTCAAACGTAATCACTGCTGATGATACTTAGCTACATTATTTTGATCCTGAGAGCAAACAGCAAACCTCAGTGTGGAAATCTCCTTCATCACCAATCCCCAAAAAGGCAAAAGTGGTTGCTCCTGCTGGGAAAGTTGTGGTCATCTGATTCTTTGATATTCATGGAATGGTTTATCAGTATGTTGTACCTGCACGCACATCAGTAAGTGGAAAATACTACAGCGGTGTCCTGAAAACATTGCAAGTCCATATCAGGTGCAAAATACCACACTTCCGTGAAGCAGGCTGGATGCTGCACACGATAATGTACTGCTGCATACTGCCAATGTTGTTGCTGAATATCTTGCAAAAATCAACGTCAAGTGCATCCCTCACCCTCCCTATAGTCCGGATTTAGCCCTATGTGACATTTTTCTAATCCCTAACTTGAAGAAACGCCTTTGTGGGAGACATCATCCATCATCAGAAGCAGTGGTGAAGGCTTCGTAGGCGATTTTGAAGGAATTCTCAAGAAATGGTTTCCAGCATGTCTTTGAAGACTAGCAGAATCGCTGGGACAAGTGCGTCGCATTCAGGGGAGACTATTTTGAGAAGGACCATCAAAATTATGAGGGTGAGTAAATGTATGTTGTCCAAAAAGGTTGTGATCATTCTTTATTGAACAGCTCTCGTATTTTGAGGCTATTTAAATCTCGAAAAAAGCATATTTTAGAAAACGCGCGCACTCTCTCTCTGTGGTGTGTGTGTGTGTGTGTGTGTGTGTGTGTGTGTGTGTGTGTGTGTGTGTGTGTGTGTGTGTGTGTGTGTGTGTGAACAATGTAACTAATTCTTTTATTTTTATTTTTAAGTCTTCCAGGTGCATCGCGTGAAGATTTTCAAGAAAATCTCAATTTGCATGGAACATGTTTAAAAATATTCTTTTCTTTTTTCCTGAAAAAATAGGCTCTAAAAGTTTTCATTATAATTCACGTATAGAATACTTTTATAAAAATGAATTACATATCTTAAATTTTCTTGGAATAGCCTCTGAAGACCCCTTTATTCTGAGTTACTTTTGCATAACTACTAAACCACAAGAAATAGTCTTACTATGCATTAGATCTCGTTAAAGGAAAAAATCCAGATTTTAGGAAATCATTTCAATCTATTGTTACCTAAATAGTGAAACGGGTGTGGTCTCACATGATACACGCATATATGTCACACACAAATATTTTTGTAAAATATGTTATAACGCAAGAAATACTCGTAAAATTCATATAGAAACAAAAATAATCAGACTATTTGCCACACACAATTTTAAGAGAAGCGATTGAGGTTAGGGACCGTGACCTTGCTATCTAATATTGAAGGGAAATATGAATTGAGTCTGTTAAGGTACTAGGCAAATAGAAGTAGAGAAATAGAAGGGCCTCTAGTAACTAGAACATAGCAGCAAATGTAGGCCAAAGTGGGCCTCTTTGTTTCTAACGTGACTCATTGGAGGAAAAGAGACACGAAGGGCGACCAGATCCGCTGGAGGATGAGCGTTAGCAAGGACAGAATCTCAAACGATTCCGACTTGGTACCAAGTATGACTCCAGCTAACTCTGCCTAACCCCGGCATTATCGGTGACCCCAAGGAGGTCGTGACAGCTCCAGGAAAGAGGTCCCAGCAGTCCCACAAAAACTCAGGGAGGAAACTTTCCAGAGAGCAAATTTCTCCACCATACCACAACATACTAATCACCGTCGTCTACAATAGATGAAAGGAAATTGTGAATAGCAAGTTCTAACATTTGCTTACGTGAACGGAGAAACCATTGGCCAGAGTGACCGACCCAAAGGGTGAAATCTGTCTAGTCAACGCGAGTTCAGTTGTCTCGCAAAGGAAACGGACCCTACCGCCCACTAATGACCGTCATAAATCTATCTCCACACTTTAGAAATGGAACACTGTCGTTGAGGACCAACAGCAACCGTGATTTTCTGGAAATGACGGTCGCAGGTTTACTCCACGTGGAGTCTTAGTTGCCAAAGTTCCAACTTCCAGTTGATCTGTTTCATTACGTGCAGAAATTCGTTGTGTGACACGATGTGGAGACCGTGGGAGGGAAATGCAGTGATAAATGTAACTGAAGTAGTATATAGCTTTCAGTCAAGTGAAAATAATCAAAGTGATGGCAATAGTGGGAATAAATTGGAAAGTGTTGCTGGGACGAGTTATATAACTGGAGAAGCCTCAAAAACAAAGTTATAACGGGAACTGTTTCTAAGCAAATTCAAGCGCTTGTTTTTTAACACATATAAATACGTGCTGAAAAATAATCTTGGTAAGGGCTCATACAATGAACCTGATGATGAATTCTGGGTATTCACAGAAATACAGTAAGAAATATTGTGACGAAAAGAATACCAAAGGCGTCGATCAAGTGTGAAAACAAAAGGAAACGTTTCTCGAAAGTAGATAATTTCACATGCGATTTAATTCGCCGAGAAATTTATAGATTCTATGCAAAAGGGAGAGCGCTCACCTTAGACGAATTGGTTGCACATTTGCAAAAAATTTGTAATTTTCCTTACGTGCACTGCACTTTGCGCGGTCTCCTAAAGGAGCTGGGTATCAAATACCGCACCTGATCCCTTATCCCCCACACTTGCTCCACTCTGCCTTTCCTTGATCCCTTGTCTCCCACACTTGTTTCACTCTGCTTTTCCTTGATCCCTTGTCCCCCACACTTGTTTCACTCTGCTTTTCCTTGATCCCTTGTACCCCCACACTTGCTTCACTCTGCTTTTCCTTGATCCCTTGTCTCCCACACTTGTTTCACTCTGCTTTTCCTTGATCCCTTGTACCCCCACACTTGCTTCACTCTGCTTTTCCTTGATCCCTTGTCTCCCACACTTGTTTCACTCTGCTTTTCCTTGATCCCCTGCCCCCCACACTTGTTTCACTCTGCTTTTCCTTAATCCCTTGTCTCCCACATTTTTTTCACTCTGCTTTTCCTTGATTCCTTGTCCCCCACACTCGTTTCACTCTGCTTTCCCCTGATCCCTTGTCCCCCACACTCGTTTCACTCTGCTTTTCCCTGATCCATTGTCCCCCACACTTGTTTCACTCTGCATTTCCTCAATCCCTTTTCCCCCACACTTGTTTCACCCTGCTTTTCCTTGATCCCTTGTCCCCCACATTTGTTTCACTCTGCTTTTCCCTGATCCCTTGTCCCCCACACCTGTTTCACTCTGCTTTTCCTTAATCCCTTGTACCCCCACACTCGTTTCACTCTGCTTTTCCCTGATCCCTTGTCCCCCACACTTGCTGCACTCTGCTTTTCCTTGATCCCTTGTCCCCCACACTTGTTTCACTCTGCTTTTCCCTGATCCCTTGTCCCCCACACTTGTTTCACTCTGCTTTTCCTTAATCCCTTGTACCCCCACACTTGTTTCACTCTGCTTTTCCCTGATCCCTTGTCCCCCACACTTGCTGCACTCTGATTTTCCTTGATCCCTTGTCCCCCACACTTGTTTCACTCTGCTTTTCCCTGATCCCTTGTCCCCCACACTTGTTTCACTCTGCTTTTCCTTAATCCCTTGTACCCCCACACTTGTTTCACTCTGCTTTTCCCTGATCCCTTGTCCCCCACACTTGCTGCACTCTGCTTTTCCTTGATCTTTTGTCCCCCACACTTGTTTCACTCTGCTTTTTCCTGATCCCTTGTCCCCCACACTTGTTTCACTCTGCTTTTCCTTGATTCCTTGTCCCCCACCTTCGTTTCACTCTGCTTTTCCTTGATCCCTTGTCCCCCACACCTGTTTCACTCTGCATTTCCTCGATCCCTTTTCCCCCACACTTGTTTCACCCTGCTTTTCCTTGATCCCTTGTCCCCCACACTTGTTTCACTCTACTTTTCCCTGATCCCTTGTCCCCCACACTTGTTTCACTCTGCTTTTCCTTGATCCCTTGTCCCCCACACTTGTTTCACTCTGCTTTTCCCTGATCCCTTGTCCCCCACACTTGTTTCACTCTGCTTTTCCCCGATCCCTTATACCTCCACACTTGTTTCACTCTGCTTTTCCCTGATCCCTTGTCCCCTATACTTGTTTCACTCTGCTTTTCCTTGATCCCTTACACCCCCACACTTGTTTCACTCTGCTTTTCCTTGATCCCTTGTCCCCCACACTTGTTTCACTCTGCTTTCCCTGATCCCTTGTATCTGAATAAGGTAAGAGTTGTTATGGAATCCAGTAGAATTGTAGCATGGCGATATATGTATGTTTATCATTTAATGCTTCGATCCTCAACCGCACTAACATTAACTTCCCTCTAAAAGATTTAAAGTTGTATATATCCACCAGCAAGTATATGTCCACCAGTTTCGCAGTAATAGACATAGGATAATTTATTTAGACGAAACCTCGTACGATATCCATGACGTATCGAGAAAAGTGGCAACCTTGCAAAACGGACTGGGAGAAGGAGGGCCGGGGTTGTAAACCGATTATAAGGGTTCGCCAAAGGAGGCGGCCAACGTGCACACGCGTTAACTAAACAGACTTCACCATGCGATGGCAGTTTCATCAGAGGTGCTAGTTCCCCAACAGTTCGACATGCGGAAATCCATCACTCAGGTGGATATAATCGTTCCCTCGGAGAGGACGGCACTATGTATCCTGCCTCACGTTATTGACGCTGCTGTAAATGTACGAGAGAAACTCAATAGAATGCAAGTATGCATAGTAATGCGGAATCTATAGACCACGTTCTCAAAACTCACCAATTGTAAAGGTCTACTAGTGATAACAATGCGATTAAGCAAAAACGTAGTAGACATTTTGAAAAGCTGACTCGGCACACCATGGTATCCAAGTGACGAATCTGCCATGAATGATAAGGGATGTGACAAATGCACATTAATGTGTATGTTATAGTACGTGTTTCACAGAAATACACTTTTAATATATTTTAAGGAAAACTACTAATAGTCAAAAAATGTAATGCAAACAGTTACGTGAAAAATATATATTTAAGGCAATATAAAAGTATATCAGGATATGCATACATAGCAATGTCTTGATAAAGAACACGATAATTTGCCTTTTATGCTTTCTTCAAAAAGGTTTCTGCTGTAAATTGCTGTAATTGAATGTCTTGAACTCTTTGGAACAGTTTAACATTCACAAAATGTTTTACTATAATTTTTGTGATACTAAATCTCTGCTGTATCATTTATCATGGAATTCATGGTTTCTAATTTGCAAATTGTAATACTCTACAGGAATTATAACATTTTTTGATAAAGTGTATTCTATACTTCTCCTTTAGAAAAGATCATTGAGGATATATAGGGAAATAAAGACAGTGTGGGGGAGGGAGTAGTACATAGATGTGTGTAATAAGTCAGGGCGAGATGGATTTGCCTGGGCGAGGACAGGAGTTAGAAATTTGAAAGGTATTAGATATGAAAAGGATACAGGGAAATGCCCAATGTGTGGAGAAGAGGGTACAGATTGGCATAGTATACTTTATTGCAAACAAACAAAGATATGGAGAGAAAAGTTTGGCAACAAAAGTGGGACGGTTTTAGGAATGGGGGGAGGTATCAATAATAAAGAAAATGTTATTGGTAAAAGCAGAAAAGAATGTAAGAAATATAGGTGAATATCTGAGGAAAGTTAGAGAAATGGTTAAGATTGATGAAGAATAAATAACAATTAAGGGCTGGAAAACTAGAACGAGGGATACAAGGGAGAGGAGGGTTATCAATAGACGGAAAACCAGGGGTTATGTGTATTGAGACCGAGACTCGAGGCAAGCAGGTAGGAAGGGTATATTAGATGTGAATAAGTCATTTTGTTATTGTGTGAAATAAATGTCACAAACGTCAATGTATCAATGAAATTGTATGTAGAAGAAAGATGAGAAATAAATACAAATACTTCTGCTTTAGGTGATTATGAAGTTAAATCACTATCTTCGTATGCACAAACTGCAAAAGCTTGTTTTTCTATGTACTTAATGTTAATCGAGATAGCTATTTGAAAAATAACTTATCATATTGGGAGCCACAACAGGGACTTTGTTTTTTAATTTACGTCCTCCAACGTTAAATCATATCGGACGATGAATGGAATGGGTGAAATGATGCCCAAATGAGCCCAGGGTTCATAAAGCTTAGGTATACCCGACATTCGTCTTTTAGGATAAGGGAAAGCCCCGAAAAACCCTTATCCAGGTAACTCACCCTGAGCGAGATTCGAACTCGGGACCTCTCGAACGTGAGGCAGCCACAACAGGGATACAGGAGGTTGAAGTTATAAAATATTTAAAAGGTAAGTCGCTATAGGCTGACTTTGAAATCCCATCTTCCTCGGCTACTGAGTAACAAGTGTGTGGTGACAGAACTTCAGAAATAGGAGAAATTATTTGCCACATTTAAATCAAGAAAAAAGAATATTTTTTTAAGTTCTGGCACGTCTTAAGGATAATACTTCAAATGAATTACTCTCTAGTTATCTTTATTTTTGTGTAGTCACTATTTGATAGTCTTATGGTTTACTCCTTCTACAAAATTAATTTTGGATGTAGAAGTCTTTAAAGGCCAGAAAATTAATATTCTACATGTTATTACTCATGTAAACATCTTACGCATAAGATAATTAAATTAAAATCATAATTATTTTTGAGATAATTTGAGTTTACTAAAACTAATCCATTTGATGTTTGGGTTTGAGCATTTCTTTTCGTTTAGTATTTTTTTATAAATTGCTGAACTTAAATAACACATCTAATATTTATCCGATGGGCATTATATTTACTGGTTCACATGCTTTCCAGTCCTTTGATAAAGAGGCTACCTGACTTCTCCGGAAAGAGGTAATGGCCTCTGAGTTAATAGCCTCCATATGCAGCCTTGACAAATAATTCCACTCTTCGTTTGGCTAAGGGAATGCAAAGGTCCATTAAGGTTTACGTTCGTTCTTCACAGTTCACTGTGCATAAACAATAATAAAATGATTACAGACAGATAATAAAATACACAATCGTAATTACTGCAAAAATAAAATTGATAATAAAAGTATTGGGTAAATTATGCAGTTCAGTACTTTCACGGAAATGTGTGTCGTATATTTTCCTTTGATGCTTTGTTTTCCCCACGTTTGAGGACAATCACAAATAGAGAAATTTAAATGGCGTCATTCACCATTTGTATAATTGATTAACTGTAAGAGATAGACAAAATCTTACTGCACAAGAAATCTAGATCATATTAAAGCATATTGTGCAGATAAACATTTTCGGGACATCCTTTGATGTTTAAACTTTAAATTCGCTATGTTGTTTTTTTTTTAAAAGTAAATTTAATTTGCAATAAAAGTTGTTTAATATGAGGTTTAAAAAGAGTTAATGCTGCATGTTTTTAAGATATACTTCTTTCATCGCAATTCTCATTTTCTTTACAGATTATTCAAATAATTTAATATATTTTAAATAAAAATATGATGGGTATAGGACCGTGCCCATTTAACATCGTGATGATTTGAAG
>CM060951.1:70952158-71224658 GCA_030765055.1 Mantis religiosa | reverse complement strand
TGTTTGTTTCCATTTTTTCAGATAACTAATGAAAAATTGAACAACGGATTAAGCAATCTAATGCCCGATTTCACCAACAGATGTTAAAATCGACGTTAACAAATATAACGTAACAATTGTCACAGCGCTAACACTAATGTTAAATTTCTTGCATTTCACCAACCTGTTTTCTGAAAATTTTAACAAACCTGTGTTAACGTCAAGAGACTTGTAAATATTACAGCTATAGAAGGCTATGGATGAGTCGTATTATTTTCTGAACGTACTGCGATGCGCTTTTGTTTTCATTTTCGTCTGCAAAAGCTGAAAAATGGCGGATGAACAAAATCATAAATAAAGCCGTGAGACACATTTCTCATCGATGAAGAAAGAATTGTTAATTGAATTGGTGACGAAGTGTAAAATAGTACGGGTGCGGAGATATCACGGGGAAAATATTGTAAAGGAATTTAATTCAAATGCATGTGTCACTACTACAAGCACCAAACAACTTGTCAGTATTACGTAAATTTAAAACGGGGAGCGAAGGAGGGCAAGTGCCTTAAACGTTTCAAGACGGGAGGTGGACAGCGTATTATCCACATAATTCAGTGAATTATAGAATCGCAAAAATATTAATACTTGAAGCAAAGGCGAGATCGGCATATTCCTTTCGATGCATGTTCTAACTCTGTATTACGTAAATTTAAAACGAGGAGCGAAGAAGGGCAAGTGAATTGAACGTTTCAAGATGGGGGATGGACAATGCATTATCCACATAATTCAGTGAATTATGAAATCGTAAAGTTATTAATACTTGAAGCAAAGGCGAGATCGCCATTTTCTTTTCGATACATGTTCTAACCTCTCTTGTACTTCCGCAGTATTCTTCATAGCAACATGTTTCGACAGTCTATACCTCTGTAAACAATTTTCTTCTCATAGCTCCTCAAAATAATTTCTCCTCATAGGCTGTACTCTATTACGTATGCCATTTAGAAGGTCTTAAATATACCAAATGGACATCAACAGCTGATTTCATGCTCGCCATCTTGGCTATTTAAATTTATTAAGGACTGAACACCGGAAATTTGGCTTATTAGTTTAACAAGAGATTTAACACATGTGTTACGCTAACACTTGTTGGTGAAATGCAATTTTTGTTTTAACTATTGCTAAACTCATGTTAAGTCTTAACATCTGTTGGTGAAATCGGGCATAAGAGTTAATCGATAATAAAAAAGTTTATTATAATCTTTGACACTAGAAAGCGTTCCTAAGAATAATGTGTTTTTGTTTCCCAAATTTTAACCTTATTCTTCTGCTTGGCCTGCTATATTGACTCTAATAGAGATAATTCGACTCTTTGCAGAGATTATTCATGTATAACAGTAAACGACCTACTTTTCAGTGAAAGGTATCGCGTAATGATGTGGTTTTTTCTTGTGGTGCCGGATAAACAAAATTAACTTACGCATTGTACAAATAAAACATTACGCAGTCCTTAGAATTTACCGGAAGTAGGTAGTTATTTCACATCTCCTTGTTTCAATGTTATCATTTTCTCTTTCGATAAGGGAACCTGCTAAGTACAATGACTACATAATAGAGGTTGGTCAAGGTGAGTCTTTGTTTGCCAGCATATGTCTGACAGTGAATTGTGAACAGTTGTTAATTAATGTCACCGCTAACACAAAAAACTGCCACATTCCCAGCCGGCATCTCAACTGTGTTACAATGGAGCATGGTGCTATCATCACATTCTAAAATAAAGCACCACCCACCCCCTTCTACCTGTCAGAGTCTTTATTTTCAGAGATAACACGTCACTCTCGTTATGTTCGGTTCTCTAGCCAACATATTGTGAATCATTTCCGCTACATTCCTTGTGTGCAAATAAACTAAATAGGTTGTCGAAAGGATAGGCCATGAGATGTAAAGACAAATAGATATCTTTTGCGACACAGTCTACCTTATATCGTATATGGCTTACAGTTATAGTAAATTATAGATACAAAATCTACCGTATCAACAGGATGTCACCATCTATTCCCATGAAACTCATGATATACAATTTATTTGACGTAAGACATCAAATATATTTTACCAGAAAAATTTGCCATGTAAAGGCTAACTTTCTTCGTATCCAGATGCCTCAAACCATACATTTCCCGTGGAATCTCAACATCATATTGTTGGATGAAATGTAGACAAGTGAAAGAAAAAAGTAGAAATGAAATTAAATACATTTTTATGGATCGGATTTTATTGGAGGGGAATCGGCGCGACAAGACTTGATTTTGTACCTATTCTCCATGTGGAGTCCCCATGAGGAAGGATGTAGCGAGAGGAGACAGATGGCGGAGTCTCGACAGTGCAGAGGGTAGGATCCTTACAAGTGTCCAGTTGGAAGCTCCCCGGCAGACCAGTACAGCCGGTATCACATCCATCATTGTCCTGTAATGGTCCACCAGGCAGGCCCAGAGACCGGAGACCGTTCCGCTGGAGGAGGAAGTGTTCACCAGGAGCATATCATCCCGCCATGCAACGCAAAAACGCCCCCCGACACTTCTACCGTCAAAGAGACTACCAGATGGGAGAAGATATAAAATAATAATGGAGATGAAATGGAGGGACAGGAAATTCGAAGGATATAATTAACTTACCCAGCATTCGCCTGGCAACCCGGCAAAATCCCCGAAAAATCCCATGGGTCAGGTAGGCCGGCCACGGGAATCAAACCTGGGCCTTCCGAAAGCGGGCCACAGACGAAACCGCTCGGTTTACATGTTTATTACGAAAAGGACATATTTTCCATGCTACTTCCAAGAAACAACCGTAGTCACAAATGACCATTTTAGAATCCAGCGCTCTTACATAAAATGGAAGTTAGCCAAGAAAGAAATCTAGAAGCAGCAGCATTAAACAACATGATTTGTGAGCCTTGGTGTGAAAGCACTCTACGGCAGGAAAATCACTGGCCTCTCCCTCTGAAATGATACACGCCGATTACACCTCCCGCACTGGTATCAACGTGGCGTCACCACTTCCAATGACGTAAGGCCACAGAAATGGACTTAGATTATAATGCATCTTCGGCAAAATTCTGAGTAAAGCGTAGGAAGTAAATATCTCTGCAAGCAAAATGTGCAACTATAAGGTCCTGAGCAAAACTATTAAGAAATACCTGTTACAATATGAAGATAACAATTTATAATTCGTACAGCGAGTAAAATTCTGAATTTTTAAGTTAGTACTAATTACTGCAAGCATTTTATATTATTTGTTTATATTATTTGTATTTTATATTATTTGTATACCCACTAATATTCAATTAAATATTTGCCAGATACACACGCTTTCAGGCCCTCTGAAAAAAAAAAAAAAGCATTTTATCAAACGATCTATTCGTGGATGGGTACTAGAACATGATTAAAAAATGTGTCTTCGCAACTGATTTTCACCAAATATTCGCCACCCTAAAGTACCATTTCCATGGAAAAAAGTTCATTATTTTTCATACCTCAAACAACCTTTTAATGGAAATTAATTGTTCTTTCACACTAGCCGTGTGTAGGACGCACTATGAAAGGGTAGAGCCAGACTCTAAAATTCAATGCCATAGCACGCGATAGAATTTAATGTCATGTCAGCACGTTGCCTATAGTAGCTCAAATGGTTAGAGCGGCTGGACGGAAACCAGAAGATCCGTGGTTCAAATCCCGGCTATGGCATTGAATTTTTCAGTCTGGCTCTACCCTTACATACGGCTAGTGTGAAAGAACAATTAATTTTCATTAATTGTACCTAATAGTGGTCCGAACTATAAAGCCCGGGCCTTAAAGTACTTACAGCATAGTAAGTCGCCATTAAGATAGTTGTCTCATGTGTTTATGAGAACTCCTAGTGGTTTACCGGGGAAAACACGAGTCAGTTGGTGAATTTAATGTTATGTCGGCATGTTGACCATAGTAGCTCAAAAGGTTAGAGCGGCTGGACGGAAACCAGAAGATTCGTGGTTCAAATCCCGGCTATGGCATCGAATTTTTCAGTCTGGCTCTACCCTTTCAATTTTTTGATGATTTTAAGTAAAATAGCATATGTTTAACATACTGGAATAAGAAATACAGTTTCTTTCGTTCTATTTTGTTATTTTGAAACATTAGAAAACAGTAAGAAATGAAAATTATCAAATGAAAGTACAGACCCTCGTTAAAATATACCGTTTGTCATAAAATCTACCGAACGGATGACTCAGGTGATTTTGTCTGTGGTCCGCTTTCGGGAGGTTCAGGTTCAATTCCCGTGGCCGACCTGCCTGACCCATGACTTTTTTTCGGAGGTTAACTACATCGCCCGAATTTCCTGTGCCTCTATTTCATCTCCATTATAATTTCACATCACGTATCATCTGGTGATCTCTTTCAGCGTAGGACTGTCGAAGGGAGTCTCGGTGCTCCATGGCAGGATGATAAGCTCATGGTAAAAGTTCCTCCTCCTACAGGACGGTATCCGGTGTCCAAAGCCGGTCTGGTAGGGTTGTTTCCGGACTACAGTAGGGTGGGATGCCGGTTGTTTGGCCTGCCAGGGAGTTTCCAACTTGTAAAGAGTATGGACCCTGCCCTATGCACTGTCGTGGCTCCTTGGGACGGCCGCCCTCTGCCTTCTCTCTCCTCATCCTTCCTCACGGCGACCCACTTGGAGTGCATTATACAAAGTTTGGACCTCCGAATCCCCTCGACAGAGTAGTCCTGTCCAGGCCATACAGATGTTCTACGAGGGCTGTTCAATAAATAATGATGATAATTTTTTTACGGTCATAATGTTCCGCACTAAAATTAAATCTTATTATATTCTGTTAGCTTAATCTGAAACAAACACGCCGTAGTAGTTTCATTGTTGGTACTCCTGGTTCCCGCCTGTGAGAACCAGGCAAATTCACACATGTTCAGTATCGCCTACCGCTGCAATGGAGGTAACATGCAGTTAAAGTTGATGTTAGAGAACGATCCGGAGTTTCTTACAAATGTAATCACTGCTGATGAAACTCGGCTATATCATTTTGATCGTGAGAGCAAACAGCAAAGCTGAGTGTGGAAATCTCCTTCATCACCAACCCCCCAAAAAGCAAAAGTGGTTGTTTCTACTGGGAAATTTATGGTCATCTCATTCTTTGATATTCATGGAATGGTTTATCAGAATGATGTACCTGCACACACATCAGTAACTTGAAAATACTACAGGGGTGTCCTGAAAACATTGCAAATCCATATCAGGCACAAAAGACCACATTTCCGTGAAGCAGGCTGGATGCTGCACCACCATAATGTGTGGCTGCATATTGTCAATGTTGTTGCTGACTATCTTGCAAAAATCAACGTGAAGTGCGTCCCTCACCCTCCCTATAGTCCGGATTTAGCACCATGTCACTGTTTTCTATTCCCTGACTTGAGGAAACGCCTTCGTGGGAGGCTTTATCAATCATCAGAAGCAGTGGTGAAGGCTGCGGAGGCGATTTTGAAGGATCTCTCAAAAATGGTTTCCAG
This sequence comes from Mantis religiosa, assembly GCA_030765055.1. Lineage (NCBI taxonomy): Eukaryota > Metazoa > Arthropoda > Insecta > Mantodea > Mantidae > Mantis > Mantis religiosa. Next base: position 71,219,133 of record CM060951.1, on the reverse strand, counting down.
CATGTCTTTGATGACTGGCAGAAACGCTGGGACAAATGCATGGCATTCAGGGGAGAATATTTTGAGAAGGAGAATCAAAATTATGAGGATGAATAAAGGCACGTTGTCAGAAGAGAATTGTGATCATTTTTAATTGAACAGCACTCGTAATAGCATTAGTCGTTTTCGAAATGTTTTATTTTGCAACTTTTCTTCCCTATACTTTCCTAAGTATTGACGTTGAAAAGCTGACGATTCTTTCTTTCTTAATTTGAAATCATTTCTAGAATGTCAGTAAACATCTCCACATATTGCTATAACGGTTATAGTCGTGTGAGTGTATGTTTAGGTATTTTGAGCACAAAAGGTTACATTTGCGAATGGATGATCTGTAACTGCAACCAGGAATATTTCTAAAACAAGAAGTGCTACTGGTAAAACAAGGGCTCATTAGCGTATGTTGTATAAACATCCAACAACTATCAGAAATTATTTGGTATAGTTTTCTCCGAATTTAGGTTTTTCCGAAACTCATATTCTTAGAAATATGCTGTAGTTCTACCGTGACGATTTTATGGAAAATGAAACAGGGTGATGGGTATCATTTCGTCCGAACCTGGGGGAGATATCGGAGTCAAGCCATTAATCTGACGGCATAATGATGATGAGTGACACCTGGACTAAATAACTTTGAATCATTTAGATTGAAGGGGAAAAAAGATATGACGTGTTGCATTCTCTACTCTTGTACTAACGATTCATACAAACGCTTGTTTTTTTTCATCTACTTCCTGTTAATCTAGTTAACATTACCTTCTTGCTAATTTTCTTGTAGGTGCGATGGAATATAGGAACACAGTAGTAATCGCGATATTCAGATATTTTAAGAGCTCAACTGGTCGCTATGAGATGTTTTAAAATTTCGCATGCTCAAGAGATAAAAACTTCACTTTAGAAAAGCACTGACAAATTTAAACAAATAACTTAGGATATCTTCGAAACGATGTAACCCACAAAACTTTAATATATGCTTTAATAGAATCTACATTTTGTGTATATTAAAGTTTCCTTTATCTATTACGGTTTCCTAATTATGCAAAGGTCTCTCTCTCTCTCTCTCTCTCTCTCTCTCTCTCTCTCTCTCTCTCTCTCTCTCTCTCTCTCTCTCTCTCTCTCTCTCTCTCTCTCTGTGTGTGCGTGTGCGTGTGCGCGTACGCGTTTGCGTGTGCGTGTGCGTGTGCGTGTGCGTGTGCGCGTGCGTGTGCGTGTGTGTGAAGATTATAACTCAAAACCGAAAGATTGATTACATACCAAACTTGTTATTTAAGATTTATCATCAACAAATGCATATATAATGTTAAAATCATATGACAAAAATTGTAAGTTTGTATAATTAATTGTATCGTTGTGTTCTTATGTTTTTATAAGTTTGGTCATTGCTGATGTCAACAAAATCTTGTTTCGTGATAGAAGGAAACAATTAAGATGTGTCCTTCAAATTTTCAGGGCGATTGGTCACTGGTTCAGTATTTTTTGATGTCCCACAAAATAATTCACAAAAAAGAAATCATCCAGCGGGTTGTTTAGCACCTTATTTTCTCACTCTAACAGTTGGTTTGGAATCAGTTAAATACATTGATTCACGATGAAGAGAGCATTTTGGTGAACAAAGTTTATATTATGTTTTGACGCTTGATATGATATGAGATATTTATATCGCATTTTAGTAAGAATAGCTAGTACAAGAGTAGAGAAACCTATGTCAGATTTTTATTTGTTATGTTTCACTGAATCAAAGTTATTTACTTCCGGTGTCACTCATCATCATTATGCCGTTAGATTAATGGCTTGACTCGAGTATCTCCGCCAGGTTCGGACGAAATGGTACCCATCATCCTATTTAGCTCTCCGTAAAATTGTCACCTTTCTGTAAGAGGATTATGGGTTTTAGGATTAGGATTACTACGGAGGGAACTACGACCAGTTTCGATCTATTGTGCCTATGCCACTAAGTGCGGCATCCCTCGGAGGAAGGATGAGGCGAAAGGAGAAGGAGGGCGGTGGTTCCAAGGAGCCACGACAGTGCACAGGGAAGGTTTCCTACATTTTACTTAGATGGAAGCCTGCCCATGTAGGCCAGGACAACGGACATTCCGTCTACTGTAGTTCGGAAGCGGTTCCAGCAGTCGTTTCGGAGACCGGCAACCCAGCTACCGGAGGAGGAAGTGGCTCACTCAGAGCATATCATCCTGCCATGCACCGCCGAGTCTCTCACCGACACTTCTACCCTGAAAGAGACCATCAGAGTAGAGATGATGGGAAATAATAATGGTGATGAAATGGATGCACAGGAAATTCGAGGTAGGGAATTAGCCTAGCGACCCGGGAAAACCCTTGAAAAACCACGGGTAGGTCGGCCACGGGAATAAAGATCGGGCCTCTTTAATGTGGGCCACAGACGAAACCGCCTGAGCCATCCCGCTCAGTATAGTTTTTTTTATAGGGAATACTACATATTCTCAGTTGTAGCTACAAGTAAACCACAATTATTCTAGAGAAGTACCTTTTAATTACGGTATCTGATCCTACAAATATAATGTTAGTGTTAGAGGAAATCAAAGGGCCTTGGTGAAGAATTCGAATATCTGCAGTAACTGCACGAAGTGTTTATCTGACATCCTAACTGCCAAATTCTAATGTAGAAGGAACTAAGGAAGTTATAGTCTAAGTGCTCTTGGGCTTGATTCAACTTCTGAAGATGCGAGAAATGCACACTTCATAATTACGTCATCAACTCGCCTGGCAGGAAGCTCTAGAACAGTTCGTCGTCAGGAAAGCTTCGGTTCATATTTAATGATATTACGGTTTACTCATTCTGGCATTCTTCACATTTTTTAAATGTTATTGTTGTCATAATATTGTGATCTGATTTTCAACTTTCGCTTATGTAATTTTTATATAATTATTTTATTCACATTCCGTGAAACAAATGTTTTAGTATAATACTTGAAATTACAGTGAAAATGGGCTTTTGATCTGATGGTAACCATCAATCTTTTTATTAAACTTCTTCATTAATGCTCTAAATGTTATGACTTCTAAAATTTATTTCTCCGAAACTATGCCAATCACATGTCAGGCATCATATAAAAATATTTCCTACTATTACTGAGGTAATTACAGTGTGCTTAATGTCAATTGTAATTCATTTTCCTCGCTTAGTTGATAATTGATTGCTACTTTTTCTTTCGGTATATCAGTTCAGTAACTTTATTTCTATTTGGCTCTATCGGTTTTATTGTATTTTGTAAATCTCAATGTTTGAAGGAAGGAATAAGGAATAGAAAGAAAATGAAGCCTTTCAAACGCTACGAAAGCAAACAGTAAGCCAAAAGTAACGAAGCACTAAAGAAAATAAACAAGACTCGCTGTAATAAAAACGTTTTTGTAACAACGGAAATACATACACTAAGACAGATGTTCCCAGGTCTTCGAGGAACAAGAGAGATTCCTGTTAGCTGGTTCGCTTGATAGTCGATAATTTTTTATATTTAGGTAAGAAAAATATAAAATAGTCTATAATTAAAAATCACTATCAAGTATCGATAAGATAATACGGTCCGAGAGAGGTTGTGGTAAATAAAGGCATTACGCAAACCACTTATTTCTTATACGGCACAAGCGAAGATAGCAAAATCATTTGTTTGAAGTACTTCTGCGCTTACACGAACAGCGTGTCTCACTTCTCTCACTCCACAGCAGTTATCTTAAGTGCAGCGATAAAAGCTGGAAAACAGATGAAAATTTTATGTTCGCTCTTAGTTCATAACTCGCTTATGCAACAGAAGACTCTTGCAGTACCTACGCTTGTCATTATATAACTTTTAATTACCTTAAGAAATGTGGTTAGGAGTTAGAATTAGTCAGACTGATAGGTCCTCAGCAGCCGGAGCACAACACCGCACATAGGCCACAGAGGGTCCTTCGTGCTTCTAACCACCCGGACAACGATATGCGCTAACAAGGACGGTTCCAATGACACAAATCGTAGCCAACGTAGGGTCTGGGGTAGACAAAACACTATCTGGAATAAAGAAGGGCTGGCAGTTCCGTCAAGACCTAGGGAGAAATTTTCCTATAGTGCAAATTTCACTGCTCTGCCACAAAGTATCACTGGTTCTGCAAACCTGATCAAGTTGAGTTTAAACAAATAAATGGAGATTATGGTATTAGAAGGGAAACACACCAATATTCGCCTACCGATCCCAGAAACCATGAAAAAAGAACCATGCTGGGCACTACGGAAATTTAGGTGGGATCTCTCAAATGGTACTGCGGAACCAATTGAATCCTTTATTTCAGAAACCACCTAACTGCGCATTTCTTAAATTTCGGAAAACTAAAGGAACTGTTTTACAGCTTAAGTATAGGTCTAGTCTCCTTCAAATGTTTTTTATCAAATCAAAAACATGCTATTGAAATAATCTATTTTTATTTTATTTTTTCTTCCTTTAAGTTTTTGAGTCAAATTTTTGAAAAAAAAAATTGCACTTAGGTGGTTTCTGCAATAAATGAGTGTATTCAAAGTGATTTTTTAAAAATTATTATTGAAATTAAGTCAAACCATTATTTTTTACCTGTTGTGGTATGAAAGATAATCAACAGACACGCTTAAGTATAAAAAAAGAGTGTTTTTATTAGGCCTAAATAAAAAAATACAAGTATACTACAGGCTACAGTATGTATATATACAAAGATCTGGCCTTATTCACTTATTCAGCTTCTGGCAAGTCTTCTGGCAACTCCTCTTCAGTTGTTGGTCATTGGATGATAAGTGTCACAGAAGGCTTCATATCCAACAGTGTATTCCATCAACTTTTTTATATTGTCTTATCTGTTTCTTTTTCTTGGGACCTAAAACCAAAAATCTCACGGTGCAAAACCCGATAAATTTTAAAATTTGTTATACCCTACAAAAATGTTTAGCTAAAAGTAAAATATAAACGCTTCAAATAACCTTGGTAAAATAAAAATAAACATACCTTCCCCAAAGGATAAGCTTTCTCTGTTGGTAGTTCCGGAGGGCTGGCAGTTTTTAGCAATGTGAAGGTAGATGTTAATCCTTCAATGAATTCGCTTGCTACCACTTTCCCCGGAGTATCCTTGCTGTAGAGAAACTGCTTGTACTTAGACGCTTTGAAAGGCTGCTTATTTTCTTTGGGTACTTTCGTACCTGATGTTTCGTCCGAATTTGGCATTTACTTATATGATTTGGGCCACCAACTTTTGAACATCGTCTGAAGTGAGGTGATATACAGTAAATCGGCCAGACTTACTAGCTTTTAGCATGAGCTCTGCATATTCATCAGGAGTAGAAATCCTGTCCATCTTTCTCAAGAGACGCTTTATGCTTCCAAAATATCTGCCGCATGGAGAAAATGAGTGGCCACGTACAGGGTAGTTGTGAGTTACAAAACACATGATATCATCAAGGCTGCCAACCGTCACGAGTGAAATTTACCGCAGAAAGAACCTAAGCGACGGCGCTTGGTTTCTTTCTGAAGTAAACGGATCATTTTCAAGATTGAAAATAGCATAGGTTATTTCTGCACCAAAAGATGTATTTACCTTTAAATTGTACAGTATCACCAAAAGCACATTTTTTGATATTTTGTCTCTTAGGTGGTTTCTGAAATAAACGGTTCAATTGACTTGGTGAAGGAAGGAAGGATTATGGTGGCTGCATTCTCTTCATGCAATATAGCAATCTACGCCTCTGAATTTATCAGGAAGAATTTATTTAATTAACAGAATGATTGGCGTTTTATTCACTGCTATTCCGATAATGTCAAAGAAGATGGTTTCCCATTTTAACAGTGAATCCGCAATTACGCTTGCGTAATCTTGATACCTGTCGAAATGTATTTTTCTTTTCTTTCGCTTTCGTTGCCTCTTCTTTATCATGTTTATTAAAATCTACCTCTGAAATTAATGAAACTCCTCCTTTGTTTCATGCTTTAACTGTTAAAATATAATAATAATTGATTAAACATATTTTATATACTCACTCAATTGAAGGAAGCAAGAAAAAATATTACTAACCATAAAGTGTAAAACAGTCGTGTGTTTTCCTTAGGTAACAACTAACACAACCTGAATTTCGAAAACTTTGTCGTATTTCATTCAAATAAGCGTTATCTCTTGTACGCTTCCTCTCTTTCCCCCACTTCTTCCCTCTTTTCCTTGCTCTTATATTTATTTATTACACAATTTTTTATTCCTATTTTACCCAAAGGTATATTAGGGATGTAGTTTACAAATTTATGAATATAGTAATACAATTTACAAAAGCATAACAAAATTTAATACCAAGCTGACAAACAGTAATCATCAAGATGAATCCTTTAGCTAAAGAAATATTTTGTTTAAGAAAGCCATGAAATATTGATAAGTTTTGTAATTCATCAGAATATGTGTAAGTGGTTTTAAAAAAGTGTAACCTAAGGATTGAAGCAATAATTCAAATTCGTATCTTTCAAAACAGAAAAATGGGGAATCAAATAAAATGTGAGGGACATGTTGAAGATGATTTCCACAAATACAATGAGATGTAGATTTGGTTTTGAATCGAAATAAGTAAGCTGAAAATTTGCCATGTCCAGTTAAGAATTGAGTGAGAACATAGTTAGAATCAACGAATTTACAGAAACTGTTGAGAAATATAAATCCTTAGTCAAGGCACCACAATCACTTTCTAACAAGTATTCATTCCAGTCGTTGATGATAATCTCCTTAATGTTTGCCTCACATAAGAAACAGGGCATAGAGTGTAAGTCTCTGGAAGATCTGAAGTCGCAGCTCTTTTTGCAAGCTCATCTGCACGTTCATTTCCGGCATTCCCCACGTGCCTTCTGACCCATGAAATACACAGATGAGAACCACTTAATAATTGATTCCTTATTTCAGCTGCAATAGGACTGCTGTTTTTGGTATCTTTCAAAGCTGCAATTGCTGCTTGTGAGTCACTGTAAAGGCGAGCGGTATATGTTCTCTTATAAGTTCATTATTTACATAAACCATATGAGATTGTGACTGAAAAAATTAAATGATTATGAAATTGAGTTAGGGGGCCCAAGGAACTAAAGAAACCTGAAAATCTCCCTTAAGACCGGCAAGGAAACCCTAAATAACTGAACCAGGCATCGGACATATCGTTCGATATGTTCCAAAGGAGAACGGCCGCCAATATGACCATTGCAGTTAAAGACAATAAAAATTGGAACAATGGAACAAGTAAAAAGAAAAAAAAAAAGAAAAGAAAAAGAAAATGGTTTAATATTTTTTATGAAAATCAATAAAGAGCATTCAGATTTTCACTTCTTTTCTTTTTTTAAGGAAAGTTATTAATTAGTATGCGGTGTATCCAACTTTCTAATTGAGATGGTCACCATAAATGCATTAGGAAAGTAGCTTCTTGTCCGTTGACTTTTGTCAACGAAACTCCAGTTTCTCATTTTACTGACTATGAGAATACAAGCACTTGGAGGCATATGTTGACTGCTAATACTTCGCAAATTGGTATTAGTTCTCAGTTAGAATATTAGGAAGATACTCAACTATTAGTCTTAATAGCACGTAAGAAGACCGATGTCTGGTGCCTTGAAACTTTTTAAATACTTAAATATTCGTGCATTTTAACTTTCTGTGACACTTAGAGTACATATAGTCGTATTACGTGATTCACAAGCGACAATAACAGCTATCACAACTTTACCAGCACACCTATTTGTAACAATTTACTGGACTGTAGGAAACTCATCAGAAATCTCACTGCACAAAGCAAGGAAATAGTCTTACAATGGATTCCCTCTCACTGTGGCATTATCGGCAATGAGATGGCCGACTCCCTCGCCAAAAAGGAACTCTAATCCCACCTTACGACAGCAATCTTCTGTTCGCTCGAGCAGCATCTAACGCACACCAAACGATCAGGAAACTCGTCGAGACCTTCTAGAAAATAAAATAAGTAAATATGAATGGAAAGACCAAATACAGCTCCTACCAAACTAGCCGAGAAGGGAAGCAGCTGCTAAATTCCGTCTAGCCATAGGACATGAATGATTGCTGGCCAAATATCTGCACCACATTGGGATACCACAAAGCCCAAACTGTATCGTCTGTAAGCATGGTACTATGGACTATAACCACCTCAAGAGTTGCTCCTCTTTGACAACCATTACACTCAGTGACACGCACTGCGGGACAAGAGAGAAGATAATGACCATAACCCCACAGAGAAATAACATTGTATACTTGACTTTTTAACTGTTTAACTTCTTAATTGTTTTTAATTATTAACATATATTGTCGTGTATTATCATTGTTTTTGCTAATGATACATACCAAAACCTCTGCAATAAATAAATGAGAGTGAGTGAGTGAGTGAGTAGGTAGGTGGGCGGGCGGGTAGGTAGGTGAGGGAGTGAGGAAGTAAATTAAGTAATAATAATAATAATAATAATAATAATAATAATAATAATAATAATAATAATAATAATAATAGTAATAATAATAGTAATAATAATAGTAATAATAATAATAGTAATAATAATAATAGTAATAATAATAATAGTAATAATAATAATAGTAATAATAATAATAATAATAATAATAATAATAATAGTAATAATAATAATAATAATAATAATAATAATAATAATAGTAATAATAATAATAGTAATAATAATAATAATAGTAATAATAATAATAATAATAATAATAATAATAATAATAATAATAATAATAATAATAATAATAATAATAATAATAATAATAATAATAATAATAATAATAATAATAATAATAATAATAATAATAATAATAATAATAATAATAATAATTAAAATAATAATAATAATAATAATTAAAATAATAATAATAATAATAATAATTAAAATAATAATAATAATAATAATTAAAATAATAATAATAATAATAATTAAAATAATAATAATAATAATAATTAAAATAATAATAATAATAAAATATTACTTGATTGATTAATAATAACTATCGAGGGAAAGAGTAAGATACATACTGTAGAAAGTATTAGAACTCAAAATAACTTTGTTTCAAATGTCTTATAACATTTGAAATTTACGAGATATTAGCAAATTTTCAATATTTTATTAAATAGCTATACTTTTGAAATGATTTGGCCCTTTTCCTTATCTAATTAGTCCGTGCAAAGAGCGTAAAAGCGTTAAAATCTGCATACTTTAATCACAAGTGTTTGCACGTCATTAATTTGAAATTTATCAATGGAGGGTTGTCACAGATTTAAATATTTAATTTTATTAAACTTCTAAAAGATGTATGTATTTATTCATATACAAGTATTTTAATCGTGTGCATGTTTATTTTTACCAAAAGGAAATTGGCGCAACCCAAACGAATTGCTTAAAACAAAAGAATAAACACCTAATGCAAATGCCACTTTAAACTAAAATAAAATAGGTGTGGTTAAAACGTTTTTAATTAAGTATGGACCAAACACAGATTTTTCACTTAATTCTTGCTAGAATACCCAAGGTAATGAGCAAGAACTCCTCACCGTGTCCATGTGGACACGCTTGTTGAATGGGCTAATTGTTTCTTCATCGTCAGCCTGTGCCTTTTGGCTTTATGTTCTGATTTGATAGAATTTGTAGTTTACAGCCAGGGCCGTATTCCTAACAAAACAGTGGAGGGGGGGGGGACGCACACCTAAACAATTTTCCAGATGCTGGAGAACCGATCAGAATTCTGCACTTGTAGATTCGCCTTCATAATTTCGTTTTCCTCAGTATGCGTACTTTTTATCCACTCTTTTATGCAATCCTCTGGGTTCCACATATGTACTGGAGGTCCGTTAAGTCATAAACGTTATTTGGATGTATATATAGTAGTTTTGTAGTATTTTGAATGTTAAAGTAAGAAAATAATGAATTAAATAATTATAAATATTATTAGTAAGGAGACTGCGTCCCCCTCCGAAAAATAGTGGGGGGACGGCGTACTTCCACGTTCCCCTCCACTACGGCCTTGTCTACAGCATTGTCGTAAGAGTTTATTATTTTCACTTACTCTGTTTTTGACAATCTGTATTGTAGATTGTGCTCTGGCTACAGCATGAAGCATACTGATGAATGCATTGCTTTATAAAGAGATTCTTTGTATTTTCAAGTGAAATTGATTGTATATAGATTTTTATTTAGAATTTCAGTATTGAAAAATTGTTAACCAATGATTTATGTTTTGATTATATCAGTAATTTGGTCGTGTCCATATGAACACACTGGGCATTTACAGAGTCATTTATTATTACATACATTGTTTGTTTCTCTTTCTCTTTTATTTAACAACTGATGTCTCGCGGAATGTTTAGTCAGATTTGTCTGTGAAAGATGTCTTAGATGTGCGAGATGTCTTAGATGTTTTATTCGAACAGACAAATGCTTCACAGGCTGATGGAATTTATATTCCGCACTCTGATCTCAGCATTCTCACTGATTAGGATGAACGGAAATTCCAGAAAATCTTAACCCTAAATCACTCCAAGCTGAAGTTGAAATAAGGTTGACAGATAACAAAATTGAAACAGAGTCAAGCAATTCTGATAACTTAAACAGAAATAAACAGATCACCGGAAGCTAATGCACCATTTCCTGGAGCACTAACTTCAAATTAGAAACAGTTTCCTAATTTAAATTTATGACGTATGTCTATAAGTCTCCTGTGGAAATATCTGAGGTTTCTTTTGGCGATGGCCATATACAATTCTTAGTTGGTGAGTCAAACAAATACGCACATTTGATAACTACCCAAGTCCTAACATATATGAAGAATTGATGCTTCCTCGTGTGGCAAACCCGCATAACAGTGTTAACTTGATTGGGTTCTAATTGGAGTTATGAGTTCTCTTATCCTCAGGTGAACGGTTGTAGAAAATGGATTTTGGTGGCTGTTGGCTACTCAGTCGTATTAATAACACTTTGTTTGTCGCAGAATTATTTGGTTTAATTCCTACTAAGTTTGCTTATTGACTTGGATCGGTGACCACCTGTTAGTAAAATTCCTAACATAAATGCAATTTTACTTGAATCCCAGGATTACTTGTTTAAAGTTACTTCCGCGCGGTTTCTATTTCTTCTTTATACGGCGACTGCTTTGCTCCAATAAACTTCTAATGCTGCTTCCACTTGCGCTGGTTGCGCTATTCTTAACTTCTCTACATTTCGGACTTATAAATCTTCTTAACGCGCATGAACACGTCCTTCTTGTCGTAGTATCACCTTTTAAGTAAGTTTTTCTTACTTCTCGATTCAGTTCGAACCTTATTCTGATCCCCTATCTAACATTATCACATGACCAAACTAGCTCACTCTTCTCAAATGTTACATTATTATTGGTTTCTCATTTATTTCGAATTTTCGCATTGGTTTGCAAAACTCATCTAACTCATTGACGTTCAGCCCACCCTGAGTTGGGGAACGCCTACCCTAAGTTGTTTGTAACAGTATACATCGTTATCAAATCAGCGAAGTAAATCCCTTTACCGTTCATGCTCAACTGCATTTTGAAAGCCCTTTGTCCTAACACATTCCTGTTTGGAAGTATTCTATAGTTCTAAGACATTGAACCTTTACTAGCACTAAGAAGATAACGGTCCTTCCTTCCTGTCTCTCCGAAATTTACAGATTTTTACAAGAATATTTTCTTTCCCTTGCCTGGATGCTAGTATCTATGCTATATTAAATTATATTCTTCTCTTCTTATTCTTTAAGTCAACCGCTATTTCAATCATTACTTTATCCATTCTAATTTCATAGTATTATAACAATATTTTTATATTAGCTTAGCAAATCGTTTTTATTAATTTATCTTCTTTTTTATATATCTGATTTCGATTAATTCGCCGCCTCCTAATCGCTGCATGATACTGCAGTTACACTCGGCACCCTAATTCTAAGTAATTTTAATCTGCCCATTAACAGATTATATTGGATTGAAATTTAGACACAAGAAGTTACTTGGTATGCAGTGCATGAAAAGGGATCGCGATGAATAAACTTTCAGACACTTCCACTGTAACGACGTAACATATTTGATCAAAAAAAAAAAAAAAAAAAAAAAAAAAAAAGAAAGAAAGAAAGAAAGAAAAAAAAAAGAAACCCAAGATGTGGAAAATTGGACCACTTATTGAAAGAATAACAGACAAATGCAATAAGTATTTTGTTCCTCAGCAACGCCTTTCTTATGTTGAATCAATGATAAAATATTTTGGCAGATATTCTTGAAAGCAATTTATCAATGGAAATCAACGATACGGCGTTTAAATAATATATTGGAAAATTTTCCGTAGCAAGGAAATAAATAAACACAGTATATGAAGCGTAGTTTAGTAAGGCTGCCAATGACGAAGTGTGCAATGAAGTGCTGGAAGTGTCACTTCAAGAATTTCAGGACAGAAAAAAGAATAATGTAAAATTCATGCCTAACAATGTTTTATTTACTCTGGATGCATTTTCAAAGTTTATTCGCAAACATCCGCAGTGGTGCGCACAATTAGAGAGCAGTTGCTTAATGTTCGATTGAAGGATTGCGCGAGCTCATTCAATACTGAATATTTCTGTATTCACACATTCGTAACCTTGAATGCCATGCTTCGTAGGTTTTCGGAAGAAATCGCGACTCTTCGGTGGTTAGAAAGCGCTGGCGGATTTTATCACGTGAAGTCTGTATAGTGTGTGAAGAAATGCTTATTTTTGTTTTATGTGGCGCTTTTAAAAACAACTCTAAGTATATTTCAATAGCATAAGCGATAGTATTTTACGTAAATTGCTCTATAGTGGTGACAAATAGGAAATTCATGTGAAGTTTTAAGTTACTAGCAAAAGTGTGTGAATTGCGTATTGCGACTTTGTGGGTTCGTAGACTTAAAATCCAATTTGCCAAAATTCTAAATGTTCTTTATTTCCGTAGAAATACACTGTTCAATTCTCACCTAACAGCATTACATCCCATATACAACACAATCTTCCAAGGTCGATGGCAATAACAAACAGCGTTCAGTTTACAACATTCCACAGCTGACTCTCGTTTTACAACAACTCTTGTTACACAACTTTCCGCTGGCGTGTGACAATCGCTTATATATCTCATTCATAAATTCGAGAGGTTTCGACTACACACAAGAAACCAGCTTTTCTCTGTCAATCACGATATCACTAGAACCTTCCAAACGTGAAATCCTATCTGTGCCGGCTTAGCTATCTCTATTCGCCGGCTCTTTGTGAACACTATCCATGCTATCGTTAAGTGCTTATGCGATCTCTTTATTACCCTGAAATACTATCCGCCGTTTGTTATCTATTTGCGCCGACTTTAATGCCCGTTACCGCGACAGTATGTTCCTTATGTTAGATAAACATTTCATGCGGTGTGGGCCAGCTCTAGGAAAACTGGAACGTCTGAGTGGAGAGAAGAAGTAGGAATATGTCTGCTTGTAGTGTGAGCAATGTTGCAATACAAGTAGGACCTTCGTGTGACTGTACAGTAGAAGAAGTACTGAAGAGTAGCTTTAGTTTTTTGAGTTATGAGGAAGAACTAAGTATAATTAAAAGTGACAAGACAAAAAAACTTCTTAATAGTGATATCGGCATGCAAAGCAAAGGTGTTACAACATTTATGTACCACATATAGAACATAATTATGATACAATTCCATGGTTATGTGAGTGTCATAGATTATGAAAATTGTTTTGTTGGCCATGCTTGCTATTTTAGTTGGCTGCGCATATATAAAATTCCTTATTCTATCTTATTTTAACGTACATTATTACTTGGAGCTTCCCTTGCTTTGAAAGTCAGGCGTCGCCAATGAAGGCTACTACCCCACTCATTCAGATGGTATATGTTTTCACACCGGATGTAAACAATTTTTATTCCATTTCCTCTTTAACAATCTCTTTGCATGACTTATGTTCTGTCTTTCCTAGGTGAAGAAGTTTACGGAGATAGAGGCAGTATTAGAAAAAAACGGAGTTTCTCAATCTAGTTCCATTCCTTCAAAATAAGTTGGTTGAAAAGGAAAAGGGGACATTTTGAATATTCCCTTTGCAAGGATGGTGGTGTCATTATTACAAACTGGTTGGACAGTTAGGTGGCTGCCGTAACTTCTACATGTGATGCACTAGAACCTCCATAGACCTCAAAAAGATACTCAATAAAAAGGCAGTTTAAGTACAACATCCGTATATTATTGGAGCGAGCTTATAATACACAACGAAGAGGGGCGGAGGGTGAATAGAATGGATGAAAATATTGTCATGAACAAAATAAATATTCCGAACAAGAAATTGTACTGAACTTCACTTTCTCGTCTAATTATCGCATCTATCCATAATGCCTGGATGCTGAAAAATGAACAGGATTTAGGACTACTTGGAGAAACATTGTACAAGTGTGCCTAAAAGGTTTTATGAAAGCATTAGAAACAAAAATTGAGAGAGAGGTCTAGGTGTACTGCAAAGAGAAATCAACAATTTGCATAAAATGTGGAAAATGATGATGGCTCATGTAGAATGTTCTTAAGTATACATGAACGTTATGTTATTTTTGTTATATAAATAAGCTTATAAGAACTATTTTATTGAATGGTTTCCTTATTTGTACTCGTATTATAAATTACGTTTTGAAGCTATTTGCAGTTAATTTCGTAGCACAAAAAATAGATTTATCACAGATGCCCCATGGTATGTTAGCAACACCACACTTCACAGGGACCTGAACATACCAGAAGTGATGGATGTCATCAGGACAAGCTACACCAGACTACACCAAACTCTTGCCAATCATCCAAATCCACTGCTACATTTTCCTACACCCTCCTCCACAACCGCAAAATAGAAGACTAAAAAGAAAACGACACAACGACCTGTTCATTTAATATCATTGTTTTGTATGTATGATAAAGTGGTTTTTGTTTTGTGATGATGTAATATATTTCTTTATATTTAAATGTAACTGATGTAGGACTGTTATTGAACAGCATCCTAACATGCGCTTCAAGTGATGTAACATTACTCTTTCTCACAACTACAAGTACCATACTGTATATGGATACAATAAAGTTTATCGACATAAAAACACAAAAAATAATGTCTGAGTGTACATAAGGACACGCTCTGTTTCAGACACAAAAAGACAGTAGGACGTCAAGTTATATATTTTATGCATTATTTAGATGTAGGTAAGAAACCAGTACAGATATATCAGAATTGGAACATTTCGGGCAGTTACTGTCTAATGTGCTACGGAATATGGGTAAAACAATTTGAATGAGATTGTTTCATTTTAATAACATCGTACAGACGTACATACAATAGATAGCGACGATGTATTCAATTAAGCCGGGGTAGGGAGATGTTAGATTTTATTTTATTTTACAGGTCATCATTTCTTTTACAATTAAAAACAAAGAAAATGAAATTAGATGAAAGACAGAGCTAAGAGTATACGAGAACTTTCACGGAATTCTTGATACTTATCTTCTTTTTTCGTTCTTGTACAACATATTTACTAGGAAAGGAAAACAAAACCAAAGTTTACAATAGCTGATGCCGTGCAAAAGGCCGCGGCAGGAGTTGGTACATGTGGACCCCTGTTCATCATTAGACAAGCAAGCACACTCAATCATTGAGGCTTGCGTCACATGACCTGTCTGGGTGATGTCACATTATGCGAGGATTATTATTTCTCATTCACCACAACCACTTTCTTCTCGATCCGGTAACACTGACACAGTTTTTGCTCACTTGGCCTCCATTTTCAACTGGTTTTACGTGACATATCAGCACATTTCGTTACTTAATTGCTGCAATTCGTCTCTACACCCATATTTCTCATAGCCCGAAGTATTTTCTCCAGCATTTTCCCTTTCATTTATTTGTGGTAATGAAATATCTGTTGCAAAAATAAAAATAGGAGGTTTATAGATGTTAGAGGCACTAGTAAAATAATCTAGGCAAGAAACGTTATTATTGCGATTTATTTGTGACACCAAAATCTTTTTAATGAAGGTACTTTGAAACAAGCATCTTACCGGAACAACCTCAATATAGACTGTAGAACATTATCGAGTTTTATAGTTTAAATAAGAAATTGGGCAAAATCTCTCCTGATTGATGAAGTAGCCTTTAACACCATCTCCGTATCATGGTCTTAGATTTATGCAATTGCTGAAAGTCACTCCAGTTGTGAACTGAGATCTTTGCCTCAAGATATCATGGATGGGTGTAAAAATGGACATCAATTAAAATGGCTGATAAATTTCTCAACGGGATTGTTGCAATTGGTGTGGGATGGATGAGGTTGTGATCATTTATTTCTCATCTTTGTGAAGATCTTGTAGTTTAATCCTATAGGTTCCTCGGCAGCATCACTGGAGCTAGAGATATTACCTCCGGGCGTGGTCACGCAGTAGAGGAAAACTCATTACTATTGTTAGAATGGACAAATACTTCTCTTTTCAAAGTAGAATATTTAATTCTTATGAAACATGTATATTCTTTGATACAATGTTTAAATGATGTGAATGCTATCCTTTAACAAACGTTGATTAATGTATAGATGAATTATTCCTCTCTTATACTCACGCTAATTAATGCATCTTAAATGCACACTCACAAAATTGTTTTTGCACACGCTCGGAGAGACACGAATACACTCTTTCTCCTACGGAGTTCCTATGCAGACGAATGCTGCAAAAATTATGCAGTTAATCTCCTACTCCCTTCTTTTTAAGTTGCTATAGCAACCAAATAACTTATCTTTTACTGGTCCACCTCACCACATTACTTAATTGCATTCTTAAAACTATCAATAACCACAATATTACATAATATTTTACTCACATTGCATCAACTCGTGAACAACCTAATTTTACACTTTCATTTCAGTACAGATTAATTCTTTCATAATAATTTCAAATCAATAATTAAAATTTAAAAAATATAAAATAACCTCAAAATTTAATGCAGTCTGTTTGAAGTGAATTGTCAACTTTTTGAGAATGAAGAATTGAGTGGTTTCTAAATCTTATACCGCGATAATTGTAACTAGTGAAATATATTTATGTTGTATCAATCCTTTACGGTTTAAAAATAACTGTTTCCGTATTAACAAGAAAAGCGTAAGTTGCAATGAGTCTGAGAAATGCTAAAATCTAAATCCCCACCAAAGTTCCTACGTTACGTTCCAAGTTTGAAGCTCCCCATTTACCTATAAAACACAAGTTTTCATTCTATAAGTGGTTAAATAATAATAAGAACGCTTTTGCCTTCTAATTTTGAGAATTTTATATAGCCAAGATTTGCACAATCTGAACCTTGGCTAGTGGACTTCATTGAATTTACCGAAGACTATTTACCTTAGCTCACACTGGCTTAATTAGCTGTTTATTCTTAATAAGAAACTCGTTAATGATACCCTCAGTTCTCTTGACAGAAGTTGTAAATCTATTATGCATTGATTTTAGCAAATAAAATTGTTTATTTTAATAATGTAGCCATCTTCCTATCATTTCTTTATAAACTTGTACCTTATAGCCCAAATAATTTCGGTAGGACGATATAGCAAAGAACTTGGATGTGCGCAGTAACTCAATCCACTTTTCCTCACTTAAATTCTGCGCTGTGGCACTCTAGAGAGCGATAAGCTGACAGCAACAGAAGGCTATCATTTTCCCCATAAAAGGCAGCAATAGCACCAGAGGTGAGCAAACTACAGATAAAGAAAGAAGGCAATAAAACCCCACCAGCGAATTCATGATGAGCTAGTCAAACAAGTGAATGACTTTAGCTGTTTAGAGCAGGAGTTTTCAATATCTTCCAGTGACACAAGTAATAGTATCACATCCAACGAAGAAAATTAGATGTATTAGTCAGTAAATTTTACCAAGGAACTGTGTAATTTCTGTGGTAAAAAATAAGGATTTTTATGCAACAATAAAGTACTAGTGCTTTGGTTTGCTATTTCCTTATTTTAGAATGTTGAATTATATATTTATGAAAAAGTTGCTCAGTGAAATATACTTAAATAATAATAGTAATAATAATAGTAATAAAATTATTTGAGCCTTTAAGTATAAAATACAAGGGGTGTCCAGAAAGTAAGTTCTGTTTCAATTTATCTCCGCTGCAGCACTGCGATCGCAGTTCCCACATGCGCGGTAGACGCTCTGTATCAAGGAGAAGAAACGTGCGCCATTGTGAGATCACTGTCAGCCACGTACGCTTTGTTGCGCTTGTTTACAATATCGGTATTGATTGAAAATCCCCCCGCTTGTGAAACCAGATCTGTGATTCGTTTTCTGAATGCTAGGAAAGTGAAACCAATTGAAATTTATCGGCAAATTTGCGATGTTTACGGACAAAATGCGATGAGTGTACAACGGTGAGAAGATGGGACGTAGTAAAGTGCACGATGAAGAACGAAGTGGGCGTCCATCTTTGGTTACAGAAGAACTGGTTCACGCGATTGATGACAAGATCCAGGAAAACCACAAGTTTACAATTAGTGCTCTCGCTATGGAAGTTCCCCAAATCTCACGATCACTAGTTCATGAAATTGTTACCGAAAAACTGAAATTTCATAAACGTTGCTCACGTTGGGTGCCAAAGATTCTTACTGAGTAACTCGAAACAAAACGGATGGGTAGTGCACTTCAATTGTTGACCCGTTATGATGAAGGCGGCGAAGAATTTCTGACACAGATAGTCACAGGAGATGAAACTTGGGTTTCTTACGACACCCCTGAAAGTAAACGTCAATCAATGGAATGGAAGCACACCTCATCCCCAGCAAAGGTTAAGCCGAAACAAATCTTGACACCTCGAAAAATTATGTGCACAGTGTTCTGGGACGGGAAAGGCATCTTACTCATTGATTTCTTACCGCGTGGTCAAACAATGAAGGCAAATGTTTGTTGCGAGACACTTAGGAAATTGCGCCTCGCAATACAGAATAAACGCCGACGAATGCTCTCAAATGGTGTTGCGTTTCTTCACGACAACGCACGACCACACACTGCAAATGCGACGAAAACATCCTACAGGGATTTGGCTGGGACGTGTTTGACTACCCCCCGTACAGCCCTGACCTCGCTCCTAGCGACTTTCATCTGTTTTTGCATCTCAAATCTTTCCTTCAAGCTCTTCAACAATGACGAAGAGCTGAAAGAAAATGTTTCCAACTGGTTGAAGACACAGGCGGCAAACCTCTGTAAAGAAGGTATACAAAAATGTGTGCCTCGCTATGACAAATGCTTGCAATATTTCGGCGGTTATGTGGAAAAGTAGTTTAAGAGTTGTAGAATTTTGTGCAATAAATAATTTTTCTGTATCTGTACACAATTTAATTTTATCACCAAACAGAACTTACTTTCTGGATGTACCTCGTATCATTGCTAAACTAATTGGTGGTACTGGTGCTGATGCAATATGCCTACTTTTCTCTTTCTACGTAAGATTAAGTTTAAATTTACAAATTTTGATGGAGAAATTTCGGCCATTCTTCAGAGCATACAAAATCTTCTATACCTATAATATAAATAAATTTGAAAAGGTTGTATTATTATATAACCTCAAAGCAGCTATAATATCCATAACAGCTTATATAACATCTAAACGCTAAATATTGCAGAATGTTGGAAAGTCATAAAACAGTTAATTAATTTAAATAAAAGACTAGTACTTCAGTGGATACCAGCACGTTGCGGAATACATGGTAATGAAACAGCTAACCTACTAGCCAAAAAGGCAGTAAAAACTCATTTGAGCCACTAAGTTATCACACTATCAAAATAATAATTGTATCAACATACAATCAAAGTTAAAGAAGATAATATAGTACAAACGAAAGGAAAACTATGGGAAAAGTTATGATAACAGCATGACTAGAATCGTGCTGAAAGGAAGGAAATCATCTGTAGCAACTTTTAGACTGTCTCAATAAACATTTATTGAGGATTGGTTTAGTAAAATCCCTTTGTGTCCTTTCTGTACACTTAATAAGATATGAATGGATGCCACCTACTCCGCTGCCCAATCTTAAGTCAACGTACCAACATAACACCTAAATACCGGTGTGCAGGAGAGCGAATGGCGTCATTGTCAACTGCTTAACATAGACACCAACTAACCACAAGTGCTAATTCATTTTACATAAAAGAAATAAATATACAATAGTGTATCTTCCAATTAAAATAAGTATAGCTAAAGTTAAGGACAGTATTAAAACATTCCTGCATTTTATAAAATGGGGTTACCGCTTGTCTTGTGCTTACATAAATCTTAAAATGTTTTAAATTTAAAGTTCTTACTCTCTTTGGAAGCTTATCGTATATATTACGAGGGCTGTTCAGTAAAGAATGATCAAATTTTTTTTTTTTACAACGTAACCTTTACTGATCCTCATAATTTTGATGGTCCTTCTCAAAATAGTCTCCCCTGAATGCGATGCACTTGTCCCAGAGTTTCTGCCAGTCTTCATAGACATGCTGGAAACCAGTTTTTGAGAGATCCTTCAAAATCGCCTCCGAAGCCTTCACCACTGCTTCTGATGATGGATAGTGCCTCCCACGAAGGCATTTCTTCAAGTTAGGGAATAGAAAAAAGTCACATGGAGCTAAATCTGGACCATAGGGAGGCTGAGGAATGCACTTCACGTTGATTTTTGCAAGACATTCAGCAACAACGTCGCCAATATGCAGCCGCGCATTATCTTGGTGCAGCATCCAGCCTGCTTCACGGAAATGTGGTCTTTTGCGCCTGATACGGACTTGCAATGTTTTCAGGACATCCCTGCAGTACTGTCTAGTTACTAATGTGTGTGCAGGTACAACATGCTGTTAAACCATTCCATGAATATCAAAGAATGAGATGAGCATAACTTTCCCAGCAGAAGCAACCACTTTTGTTTTTTGTTTCACATTAAGCTAACAGAATATAATAAGATTGAATTTTATTGCGAAAAATTATGTCCGTAAAAAATTATGATCATTCGTTACTGAACAGCCCTCGTAATAACATTAAATACACAAGGGTTGTGTGTTTTATGTAATCAAGTAAATGGCACGTGGATATTAGAAGTATATATGGAAGCTGATTTGGAAATCATAATCTATAATAGGTTTATTTAAAAAATGATAAAAACAAGTAAAGAACAAGTAAAGTGTACACAGTTAAAATTCCTTCACTTATAAACAACCGACTGCAAGAAGATTAGGCAAACTTCTTGTAATAAATCTAAATGCTCTTACAAATTTTTATTGCATATTTCCTTGTAGAGACCTATAACAAGAATAAAACATATAGAAGCTTAAGTTGCTATTTAATGGCTTCGAAATTATATTTTCTAAGCATCGCCAGGACATTGAAAAGAGTGACTTCCAGTCTGAGAAAAGTATAAATACTGGAAGGTTAAATTATTAAAAGGGAGCATTTGGGAAATGATAAATTCTATTAACAATGTGATATAAATTAAATGCTATGACAATATTTACAGTTTTGGTAGTAAATTTCTTTCTCTTGGCTTATCAATTATAGAAAGGTCATCCAGAATGAAGAAGGCTATTCACAGAAAATTTAATAAATATAATTTGTTAATAAACATCTCAAACATAGCATATATGTATATACAAGTATTTTAATCAAAATTGTTAGACCCATTTTTAAATCAAAATTTTCAAAAAATGCTCCATGTAACGGCTACCTTTGGGGAGATGTTTTATTGTACAGCTTCGTGTCACAAACATCCTTGCAAAATAGAAAACCGACCTTACGATTGAAGTTATACTGTTCATACACACATACACACACACATACATACATACATACATACATACATACATACATACATACATACATACATACATACATACATACATACATACATACATACATACATACATACATACATACATACATACATACATACATACATACATACATACATACATACATACATACATACATACATACATACATACATACATACATACATACATACATACATACATACATACATACATACATACATACATACATACATACATACATACATACATACATACATACATACATACATACATACATACATACATACATACATACATACATACATACATACATACATACATACATACATACATACATACATACATACATACATACATACATACATACATACATACATACATACACACACACTCGGAATGTAACACTAAGTTACATAACAAAGAAGGTAAAAGATTTGCATTAACTACCCCCCAAAAAGTATCAAATTTAGAAGGAAGTGAAGGGAAGGGAAAAACTATATTTATAGCATTGGAATACAGTACTTCAAGGGTAACCATGCCTTTGTGTAATGCGGTCTGTAAACTACTGGGCAGAAATGAACCAACACTTTTCAGTTGGCAGTTTATATAACGTACTGCTATCAACTTTTGTTACCTATTCCCAAAATTACAAGCCTATGTATTATGTACGACTATGTTGACAAACCAAGTACTTCGTTCCCTCATTTGTCCAAGAAGAAAGAAAATATGGGTGGGAAGGAAGGCATTATCCATATACATATATTCTCTATTTAAAACTAGACTTTATTTGAGCAGCTTCCAACGCTTGTTAGTGTTGCTCCCTGTTGTACGAGAGAAGTTTGATTGTGTAACGGCAGGAGTCACGAGCACGAGAGAGTAAGATGTGGTCAGTGCCCTGGCCCTCCAGCCCATATATGCGACATTCGCAATCAAAGGCCACTACTTCTCTAATAGCTCTTTAAGTTGGTCCCTCAGGGTACCTAAGGACCAAGTATCCCAGCAGGAGAAAGTCGCCACTCATCTACCGAGAATCAAACTCGAGTCTCCTGCTTAATAAGCAGCAGCGTTACCACTGAGCCAAAGAGGCGATTCAACCGAGAAACTTCTGAGTAGAAAACAAACAATTTGATAAACAACCGGTGAAGGTATTGTTGATCACAAATTATTTCCATTACAGCACTCTATCCACAATCACCCATGACCAGAAGGTAGAGGATTCAGCGATCGTGCTTGGTCTACTATAACTCTTACCAGGAGTTTATGCCAATAAGGAATAGTCCAAAGTGAGTTGAGCCTGCCAACCTGACTGTCGGCCTCACGTCCATATACACAAAGTAGAGTTGGGCGATCATCCAACCGATAGGAGGAGGAGATGTGGTTAGCATCACGGCACCCCTAACTGGAAAGTTGGCCTTCTAGACCAGGGTTCGCTACCTAGCATAGCCACTCAATATCCTCACGATACTGAGTGGACACCGGTCCTGTACTTGGAACTTAAAATACGCAACCCCGATCCGAGGTGCTTTCGGTGGTAGGGAACCAAAGCACATCGCTCTAGCCCACTACTCCACGGCGCAGGACGCTTGGAAACAATTCAGGTATATCAGACCTGTTGGGACAAACCGATACAGGTAGCTGAGGTCATTAACGGCCGAAACGTTACCGGGAGGTCTGCGGTTCGAACTGTCCTACCTGACTGAACTTTGCTTTTCCAGGTATTCCTCAGTCCTTATAACTGGCAAAAATCGGGGAAGTGCCCTTAACTTAGGCCTGAAATGTTTTCTTCCCAAATTTCGTTTCGTGTGCTAATCTTTGTCACCGCCTTTGAAGCCGTACTAAAAGCGGCATTAAACAGTATTAAAAGTTTAATAAGTTTAATAAGTTTCAGATACCTTCAACACATTAGTACAAGTGCATATTCCTTAAACTAATTCATTTATATCCAGAATAACATTCACAGAAACGGTTCTGTGTAAAGGGCGTTTTAGAGAGCGAGATTTTCAGAGGATTTTCATACTGTACTTTTTGAACATATTAGATCTAAATACCAACTTGGTACTTATGGAACGTTTCGTTTTTAGCGTGTTTCTTTTTACGCATACATGTTTCTTTCCCGACATTTTTATTTTTGGGAGTGTAAGGTCCTCAAAACATTTATTTCAGGTGAAATCTCGACATCGAGTTTTTGATAGATTGGAATACTTGTAAGTACGTAGCAGAGAAAATACAAATACTTAACACAAACACATTCAGAATTAACGTAGTTAAATAGGCTATGCTATTAGCCTCTTCAAAGTTAGCTGAAATTTCAGAACAGAAAACAGATTAAGCCCACATGTCTAGCGATGATGAATTGTGAACACTTTGGCTCTTGATTGTTTGGCAAACTTCGGCAAATTTACTTTGTTCGTACTTGTTATCTTAGGTGCATGTTATTGCTTTCAGCACAACAGAACTTATGCTCACGCTACTGTGTTATGACGGATCTGATAAAGTCATATGCAAATAAAATTATCTCAGCAGGTAAAGCAAATGTTGACACGAGTTCAGCAAACAGCTGACTACCAAGCCCCTGCAAACGCTCCATGCATACTCGCTTTGCTTGCTCCTCCACAGAGCTGACGAAAATAACAGTTTTGTTCTATGGAAATAATCATTTCTTCCACACTAGCCGTGTGTAGGCTAAGGTTTGGATAAGTAAAGCCAGACTGAACAATTCAGTTCCACAGCCGGGGTTTGAACCCCGATCTCCCGCTCTCCGTGCGCTTGCTCTAAACCATCTTGAGCTTCTATGGCCAACATGCCGACACGACATACATTTTCAAACTGACTCAAATGTTTCCCAGTAGACTACTAGGGGTTCTCATATGCTATGAGATACGCAGCTTTTTTGTGGCGATTTACTATGCTGTAAGTAACTCCCAGGCTTCATAGTTAAACCACTATGTTTTAATGATAACCACTATGATAATATCATAATGTTTTAACCATGAAGCCTGATGATTTTAATGATAACCACTATGGTAAAATTATAGTGTTTTAACCATGAAGCCTGTGACTTAAGTACTTACAGCTTAGTAAGTCGCCACAAAAGGGTGCGTGTCTCATAGCATATGAGAACCCCTAGTGGTCTACCGGGAGACATACAAGTCAGTTGGAAAATGTAATGTCATGTCGGCACATTGGCCATAGTGGCTCAATGGTTAGAGCAACCACACGGAGAGCGGGAGATCTGTGGTTCAAATCCCGGCTATGGCACTGTATTTTTCAGCCTGGCTCTACTTATCCAAGTTTTATTCTATATCTACTCCAACGCGATACTCAATATGTACGAGGTAGTACCTAGGAGAACGTGAACAGTGAAAATGTGTACGCTTAAGTGCCACGAGACCGTCAAACCAATGGAAGGCTTGCTGTGTTGTCATATTGTGTTCCTACGTCGCGCGTCATGTGAATCCGATCTTAATAAATACCCCAAGAATACTAATTTCGTGAGAGAAAAGAAGGAAGCGAGGAAGGGAGAGACAACCCTAGAAATTGCATATTATAGCTGAAATAGTTTTCATAGTATAAAGAATAAACACCCTCATATTCCATTATATTATCGTAGGCACTGAAAGGGCCAGCTCATAGGTTGTAACTCCATCATTCCCATCTCTTCCTCGGGCGACCAACATTCCTTCCTGAGGTTTGTAACTCTACACAATCTTGAGTATTCTATCCTCGTTCATTTTTCCAATTATTCCATCTTTCCAATTATTTCTACTTTCTTCAATCTTCTTATTTAAATTCAAATATTTTTAATTCATCACGTATATATGTATTTCTAATAAGGCCTCCTCTTGTACAGCCTTTCACAAACCCAGGATCCTTATTTCAGACTGTATTTTACTTCTTTCCCTCTGCCTTAGGATGCAAGATTCACCTCCATATAATAAAACTGGAATTGCCATCGTCTTATAAAAATACAATTTTGTTTCCTTTCTTGACTTATTTTGTAGTTTTCTTTATTGTTTCACAAATTTCTTGGAATTTATTAATTTTATATTTCACATCGTTATCTCTGTCTACACTTACATCACAGTTAGTTAAGCGCAGAGGTTCTACTCCTATTAGTCCAGGACCCGTAGGACCAAGGACCCTTGGCCTCCTTCTACCCGGGAGTGATGGATACTCCGGGGCTCTTTCCATAGGACAATACCTGATTTCTTAAAAAGCCCCCCCTCCCCCGCTGAGCACAACGTCAAGACGGGATGGAAGTGGATACGCAACATACGCGCGTCAACCCCGCAGAGAAGACTACCGAAAACCTCGGAGGGGCCACCTGGTGATCTAGCACACCTTCTACTAGCTCTGCAGGATAGTACCCGGGACTTATGAGGCAACCCTCTACACCCTCCGGGCGGTCGAGGCCTAGCCGGAGGTACCCAATTCCCCGTGGGTGTCGGGAACACACTGCCTCCTCGAGTCCAACCCAATCCGAACAGCTCCCATTCAGAGAGGGGCTCGAATGTTCGGCCCGAGGTTCCTCTAGTAACGTCAGAGGTACCACGAGTGCTAAGAGTCCGCAGCGTCCGCACCTCGGCAGCTGAAGAGGACGGATCCCCTCCCCTACGGGAACACATCACAGCCCAAATATTTAAAATGGGAGACCTGTGCCAAACTTTTTCCTTCTATGCTTATTTTTGAACGGACGGAATATTTCCCGTGGTGTACCATTATTTTAGTTTTCTATTGTTATATTTTAAAATTATATTCTTTACTTATTGCATGCATTTGAAATATAGCACTTTGTAGATTTTCGTCGCTATTCTGAATAATCACAGCATCATCCGAATAAAGCAAAATATTTATAAAGTTGTTTTTTTTTTCTACTTTTATTCCTCAGGTAAACATTTCTTAATCAAATCGTCTAAATATATATTTGAAAGGCTGGAGACAGGCTGCATCCTTGTTTGACCTCCTGATTCGTCTTACAATACAAACTCTTTATACAATTTCTGTTCATTCTACTCCATAATTTACTTCTATACATAAAATCGAAAGCCTTTGCAAAATCAATGGACGCCACATGTGTTCCTGAATTGACTTGTCTCCCCTCTAATTTTTTTAAACTAAAAGTATCATTACAGGATCAACCTTTCCTAAAACCAGCCTGTTCTTCCTTCAGTAACGGTTCTGTTATTTAAAGACGTTCGTCTATTGGTTTTGTATATATCTTATATACGATGCTCAAGAGACTAATTCCCCTATTATTACTACACACATTTCTTTGTCCTTTTTTAAATACATATTGCTTCCGCCTTGTCCATGAATCAGGAACTTAACAATTCCGCCGGCATAAATTATACAGATAGAATGCATGTAATTAAGTTTGTAATTACACAGTACTGTAAAGTAAGCCATTGCCAGAACAGTGCAAAAGGAATTACGTTGAACAAGGCCTAGGAATTCATTTGTTTTTTCCGCTGCTGTTCAGGTTAGCTAAACGCTCACATAGCATGCAAGCCGTGATGTATTCGAAAGTCATTTCGGCCTTTCAGAATTTTAAATATTCCATCAGTATTCAGTAATAAATTATTATTGTTATTATTATTGTTATTATTATTGTTATTATTATTGTTATTATTATTGTTATTATTATTATTATTGTTATTATTATTGTTATTGTTATTGTTATTGTTATTGTTATTGTTATTATTATTGTTATTATTATTATTATTATTATTATTATTATTATTATTATTGTTGTTATTGTTATTGTTATTGTTATTGTTATTGTTATTGTTATTGTTATTGTTATTGTTATTGTTATTGTTGTTATTATTATTATTATTATTATTATTATTATTATTATTATTATTATTATTATTATTATTATTATTATTATTATTATTATTATTGATATATACGTATTTTTAAAACATGCAATAACGCGGAAGAGAAAAATCAACCAAGTTATAAAGTGCTCATTAACTTACAGCTGGTGTGTGTGGGTGGGTGGGTGGGTGGGGGTGGGTGTGTGGGTGAGCGAAGAAAGTGATGTGGCTACTTTCTGTTTCATATAACCTTGACCCGCTGAAATGTATCACTCCGCGTGCAACTACCTTCCCTCTCACTCTAATTTCCGTCATAGGTCGTAGGCGGTGTCATCCTGTCACATTTAAACCTGCAGTAAAATTCATAATAATTGCCAGTAAGATAGATAAAATCACACAAATAAGGAAATGAAGGCATGCAAAAATACAAGTTTGTAATGAAACTCAACTCAACTCAGCCTTCGGCCTTTTCCACTGGGATATTTTTAACCAGCACATATACCTTACAAAAACGCTTGTCTTTCAGTCTTAAAAGCTGTGTCACGCCATACTTTACTTTCCGTGTGTTCTTCATTCATCCAAGTCTCGTCAAGGTAGTATACTTTGCGATTTGTATTCCGGTACAGTCTGATTGTCCTTAACTAACGTCTTCGCCACACAGCAATATCGCCCCTGTCTCTTAGTACAGTTTTCTTGCCCTTTTTTTCATTCACAAACCCCAGCTGTATAAGAAATCTATACAGACTAGATTTGTTGAAATTTGGTAAATCTGCATCCTCATTTACAGTAGACAAAATTTTATTTATTCTAGGGAGCTCGTTTCTAAAGAAAAAGACTATGCACATGACGACGTACTACACTTTTCACGAACCGCATTCTCCGAGCACTTGCTTTTGTTTATTCCTGCTTTTGCCTGAAGTGATAAGTTCTCCTGTTGTCTCAATTTCATGTCGTGGGGTTCCTACGGATCTAACACTCACACCTGTAACTTCAGAGCGCAGCTCACTCTCTCATCACAAAGACGGATTCTTCTCTGCGAGTGCATTAAACACATGCAACACAATTCTTTTTTCGCCGTTTTGTAAAAATTTTTCCTTGCGATGCTTCAGCGAAAAACTGACGGTAGACTCTGCCATTATACATATAGTAAGTACACGCGCAATAAACGATCAGTAAAACAATTTAGCTCTCGCACTGGGCACAGTACACCTTCGAATGGTAATATATGACTAATCCAGTTCAAAACAAGGTCAGTGATAAAAGTCATATAAACAAATATGTCATCACTACCGCTAAATCACGTGCTATCGTGCCATGTGCTTGAGAGCAAAGGGCCCTCCTCTTTACTTCGTTTAGGAATTAACATGCATTTCAGATAAATCAACCCTGTTGCGTAATATATTTATTTCTAACAGTTACGAAAATATAAATTTGACAATTCTCTTCCAACATATAAAGATATATCACCATGTTAAATAACGAACTAATTTTTACCGTACAACAGTCTATTCCACAACAGCAGCCAATGAGAGGTGATTAGGTCACGTGACCGGTAAGAGATACGGGGCAAGCTTATATAAAGTGTATGAGAGCGAAATATGAAAAGAGATGGAGGGGAGGGAGATACCGTGGCAACGCATAGTTAATAATAGCATTTGATTCATTGGAGAACAAAACTCGAAAGGTTCTTTAAATACAGAGGGGGAATCATCATCAAAAGTGACGAGTAAATACAATGTTCAAGATCTTCTCGGGAAACAAGCCAGGTGAAAGGCGAATTATGTTAGGTATATCCAATTATGCCTTTTGTGGTTATAACAATTCTTAAAATATCATGATGATAGGAGAGATGTACCCTCCCGAAATGTCGATTTCTAATCGTCTTTTCACCTGGCTTGTTGCCTGAGAAGAGCTCGAACATATTCATCGCCAGGAAAGCTTCAGGTCGTATGAGTAAATACAATGTTTCCAAGAATCGAATACTCTGTATTTGAACACTATCAAGAATATTTCCTTCGAATGCAAGTTCTAGGGTACTATGAAATCAATCCTTACCACGGTTGTTCCCAAATAAGGCATGATCCACGGAGAACGATTACATAGTCTCAAAATGTCGAATGTACTCGACGATTTTTCACGACTTTATCGTGAATTAAGCATAATACACTTTAAATCTCTAATATAATTTGGTCTACATTATTTGGTGAAACCTTATATTTTCTCACATCTGTTTTTTGAAGAAGAAGGAGGAGGAGGAGGGGGAGGGGGGAGGGAGAGGGGGAGGAGGAGGACTGAACATCATCATTTGAAAGTTTGTGTATGCTCAACATGTATGCTTAGTTGATGCCTATAATACATATCATTAGTTGTGAGATAAGGGCATTGCAAGTTTTTCATATAAACTACGCATATATTCCTTCAAGGTCTTTTTCTTTCGTGGCTTTACATTTTGCTGCACGTTTTCTATCATAAAAACTTGAGCCTTACGCAAATGTAGTGTATACATGGCATTAGGTTGTACAATTTCAGTATCTTTCGATCTTTTATCTGAAGTATTTTCTGCCTGTACGGCTTTGATATTTGACTTGATTTCATCGCACTGAGAACAACTACCCTTCCGAGGATACTTAAAAGAACAAGTGTATTCTGTTTGAAATACATCATAATCCTCGTAGCTGACATGGTTATGCGGATTATTTCTAAATACATCTTATGCAGTATACTAATATTAAGGTTTTCACTAAGATGGATTTTATTGGATTTCTTCAGGAAATACTGAGATTTAACTCACTTAAGTGAGCTTAAATGCTCATAGACGCAGTCAAAAGTAACACGAGGCTTAGCACGTTTTTTGTTATGGTGTTTTCCTCTGTTATCTACAGGAGCTACGCCGGTAGTTGATAGTGTTTAATTGTATTTACTACTTGTACTGTTAAACCAAATATAGCAATAAAGGTTTTGATACAAAGCAGCTTCATCCATATGCTCATTTCTTAAAATCCTCATCTTGTAGCTGTGAGAATACTCTTTTAGGTGTATACTTTCTCTTTCACTTTTTCTTGGTCTTTTGTTCTGTATGGGAAGGAAATTTATCAAACTCTGTTTATATCAACCAGAAAACTAAACTCTGTCAGAAGTTTACTTCTCTCTTCAGCAGATATAACCTCAAAACATTTCAGTCGCTTACAGTTGCATGACTCCTCTGCTACATGGGACATTGTTCTAATCCTCTTACTTGCATTTGCAAGTGAACCGAGCTTTTGACTTTTCTTACTTGGTTCAACAGCCAGGGGCGTATTTAAGGGGGGATTCAGGGGTTCCGGACCCCCCAATTGCATGAATTATCGTTTCAAACGCTTAATAAATATTTGAAATAAAACTTAGTTCGAAAACGTTTATTCATGCTTTTCATCTTAATATCTCTATTCACTTTCAGGCAAACATGAAGTTATTTAAGAGATAAACAGTTCCTGCACAGCAGCTGTAGAACTCCTTAAAATACACAAATAATGTCAATTATAATAATGTATTGCAAAGTTAACCAATTCTGATATATTATAATTTTTTGATTGGAATACCTACCTACCTACCTACCTACCTACCTACCTACCTACCTACCTACCTACCTACCTACCTACCTACCTACCTACCTACCTACCTACCTACCTACCTACCTACCTACCTACCTACCTACCTACCTACCTACCTACCTACCTACCTACCTACCTACCTACCTACCTACCTACCTACCTACCTACCTACCTACCTACCTACCTACCTACCTACCTACCTACCTACCTACCTACCTACCTACCTACCTACCTACCTACCTACCTACCTACCTACAGGTATACAATTTTTAACTTCTAAGTTCCTATTCCCTTTTTCATTCAAGGAGAACTAATACTTCAAATGCATCAAACAGTGGTTCGCTTTTTAAATATCTGATTACTGATTTTATCACTTTATCCCAGGTATAAGAACAAAAATATGCAATGTGCAAGGCCTTTCTACAGACTTTATGCAAAGAAACAAGACAAAAACAAACTTTTCTAAAACAATTTGCAGAAGCTTGGGTCGAGAAAGTCATGTGAATATAATATATTACATGTGTTTTTTAATTTTTACTAACATGATAAAAACACATCCGTGATTAATTATTTATTAAAAGCAAATAATTCAACATAGATTTTTTTTACCCCTCTTTAAATTGACATTTAAATAC
Organism: Mantis religiosa; assembly: GCA_030765055.1. NCBI lineage: Eukaryota > Metazoa > Arthropoda > Insecta > Mantodea > Mantidae > Mantis > Mantis religiosa. The sequence goes on along the minus strand of CM060951.1, from coordinate 71,187,192 downwards.
GTGCCTGTCAGCAGCATACATCTTCAGCCATTTTAGCACCATATTTACACAAGGAATACGATATATACTAATGTAACAATGTTTTTCAATTGCTTCTCTGAAGGGTGTTTTTTGACTAGTTCAATTTATACTCGACTTTAACTGCTGTGGTCATACCGGCGGTCGTTCTCCTTTGGAACGTACCGAAGGTGTTAACTCTCATACTTCCAGACTCTAGGAAAGATGGGGAATTATCTTGGTCGGAGAAAATTCCTCACCCCCACCGCCGGGAATCGAACCCGGAACCCGTAGCACGGCAGGCAGGTGCTCTACCGACTGAGCTACAGGGTCAGCCTGTCTGAAGTTGAAATGTTCTTTTGCTGTAAAAAAATGCAGATAGAATGATTTTTCTAGGCATACCATATTTTCACAACGTAATTTCTGTGACTCCTGGCATTTTATTCACTAAAAATGAAGTTCAGCTGCATATCTAATATTTGCTGAAAACATGACTTAAAATGCCCTTTCTATATGGTCTTCAAATGTTTAAGACAAATTCCAGAAATAAAAGAATCATAAAATAATTTCAGTAAAGGATTGCGTTGGGTGAATAATTTGTTCTTAAAAGGAGCTGTCTGGTAGAAATTTATTTATTAGCATTTTGGTTGAGTTTGCATCCACAGACGAGAGATGCGTAACTTTAGCTAAATGTCTTTCTTGGCTCCAAGAGACCTTAAATTGTAGTATACTTTCTCTAAAATAAGTGCATGGTAGGACAAGTAATCACCAGGCATAGGAATTCCTAAGCAGTAACCCAGGATAGTAGGAAATTAGGTAAAACTACAGCACTTGTACAAACTGGGCATTCAGATCGGCTTTTACTTGCCTATCGTAATCCTTCACCTCACTTATTTCGCATTCCTTTTAGTGGTAATGATTAGAGTGGAAACAACTTGAAGCCAATTGCTTAAACATTTTCTGATGATAATCTGCATCATTTATGTACTGAATTCTAAAAATTGCTGATAACCTACGCTTCAAATACTATCTTGTAAACTTTAAGCTTACTTAAAGAGGTTTCATACACGCAGTACCATTTCTACATTTAATAGCGACAAGGCCCTGTGCTTATAGTTAGGATTTGTATTATTTGTCAAGTAGTTAGGGTAACATGCAAATGGTTAGGCTAATTGGCAACATTGATGTATCAGAGACAATAACTCTGTGAAGTAGAAAGGCCTTTCTTCAGTGTATTCCCCGAGAATGACAAAAGAGCATTGATGGCTTACCTAGAAGAAACAAATCTGCTCTCTGGCAGATCATCAGGACTTGCTTACCTACTGTTACTTTTAATGTTCTATTATCTTCCACGTCCGTTCTTTCTATTGTTAGTGCACTGCCTCTCCACAAAGGAATTTTGATGAGCTGAAGATGCACCGTAAAATGAAAATGGGCGTGGTTTCGGAAGACATGCATCATTAATCAGCTTAAGTTAATCGAAACACTTTGTATATCGTGGATACCAACTAAAAGAAAACTTGAGTAGACATAGCTTTGTTGTTAACTGGTAATCCAAATATATTTCAAACGTTCAGTCAGATGTTTCACCTACACGAGTAACACTGGCAACTTTACAACTGCACATTCCGTTATTAAACAGTTTATCGCTAACAAGTACAGGACATGACATATAACACATACTTAATGAGTTCACCTGTGCTGCAATCCACAAAAAAAGCTTAGTCTTCCACAATTACCGTTTTTCTGCTTCTTCATCAAGAATTACATAGAGTTCCATGCTTTATTTCGAAACTTAATGGCGAAATTGTACTATGTGATCGCAGCAGCTAATAAAACCCCATAAGGTAATACTGGTAATACTGTGGTTGATATAGCCGGTAAGTGCTGCTACATCTAGCGGCCGTGGCTGCAGTAACCAAGTAGAAATCGTACTGCCATTGCATAGAGGGTACTGAACTGTTTGAGTATATCAACAGCAGATGGCAGCACAGCAGGTTAGTTGATTGAGTGTTTAAAAAACAAGCAGAAATTCATAATGTATTAAGAAATACTCATTCATTAATGCGTTTTATATTTAAATTTTAGTTCTCAAAGGGACTGCTATTTTATATAAGTATAATTATCGTTTTCTTGTAAATTATAGGTACACATGTGAAGCAAGAATTTTATTCGTAGTTAATTTCTCTCCATCTTAATCAGCCACACGTTCGGAAAATTTCTATGTTGGGAGCACAATTCTTACTCCTCTCTTGTGAGTTTTTGTGGCTATCAGTTTCCTCTGGTCACCTATTGTATCATTTTATTTTAAATAAGTCATGAGATCTCTCGTTTTCAGCTGTGGTTCAGAGTGAAATAAATACAATTTTGTAACAAATAATTTAATTGTATTATCAGGATTACATTTTACTTGAACTTTGTTTCCTAGTCAATCATTGCAGGTTTCCTCCAGCATATCGATAAATTCTTACTTCTTTAATAAAAAGATTCCGTTAGTTACATAAAACTCCTGCACGTCTACTCATCACTAACGAGATTACAGAATACACATTTCCTTATGAAGATTATTGATTTTCTTTCTCTATCCAAAAAACTTTTCATCTTCTCACATCAAGCAAGATTATTGATTTTATTTTCCCTAACAACCGTTCATCTTTTTTAATATTATCCTTACATGGCCTACTAATATTCAGATCTGAAAACAAAACTCATTTCAAACAAAAGCTCCGGTTACACATGTAACTCTGATTTTTCAGGACTGTATAATATAGTATGCGTTTGTAATGGAATGTTTAGCCTGCTAACAGATATGAATGAATGAAATGTTTTCTGGGCAATATAGCACAGTATATTGACGACGCGTTGTTTTTTTTTTTTGTTTTGTTTTTTGCGCAAATAGACACCCACGCAGGCCCTTCAACCCCATACAACGACACCTCTGCCATTCTCCAAGAATGGTGCACGCTTTGGCGATTGTCCATCAACGTGGAGGAAAGCCAAGCCATCATGTTCACCAAACACCGCTTTCCCGCCAACTTCCCCACGTTCACTTATTCTAAGCAAAGGATTAGGTTGGAAAATTCCATCAAATACTTGGGAATGAAACTGAATAGGGGTCTAACTTTTCGGTAGCACATCCGAGAGCTATCGCATCGGTCGTGCGGTGCCTCGGCATCGCTATATCGTCGTGTCTGTTCCCCTGAAGTTGCACCTCTTTCAGGCTCTAGTCCTCACTATCTTGCTCTACGCGTGTGAAGTATGGCCGCAGGCTCCAATCTGCTACTGCTCCAACGTGTACAGAATAAATGCCTTCGTATTATGTGTGCAGAAGGTTCCTCGTGAGGCTATTTCATCCCTCCGTTATGTGGAGGATGAAATTGGGCGCCGGACCACCAAATTTTACAAGAGTTTACCTCATCAGAGCGCCCTAGTTAGATCTCTTGGAGACTATTTACCCCGTGAACGTCGCTTAAAGCTATACGGTTACCTCGCATGGGTTGCGGAAACCACCGGTAACCATAAGGCACTAATTCCAGCCTAAAAAAATTACAATCACCCAATATTTTTGTCAGGATATCTAAATTTCTGCTTTTCCTAGTTTACTAACCCACCAGCGGTGCACGAGGGCCGTTGCATACGAATCTGCAGTCGTTGAGGAGCAACATGCTACCTCCTTTCTTCCCCCTGCCTAATTTTCACCCGACATCCTGCAACATCCACATCCCGCCACTACGTGGTTAAGCTCTATCCAGAGCAGGTACACGTCTTAACCCATCTCGCGCTGAGGTCCTCAGCCTGCCAACTGTTACGGGCGGACGGACGGACGGACGGACGGACGGATGTTTTCTCCTGGCATAAATAATAGGTTAATTTTATACTTATTAGTTCTGTCAGAAGGCCACTAACAAACAAAGCCGGCCCTCGTAGCGGTGGTCGTTTGTGTATAGCGTCCACCGCGCAGAGCGTCGGGGGTTTGACTCCCGCCTTAGGCATGGGTGTTTGTGTAGAGTGTATATGTGCAAAACTACAGTAAACAAACGGAAAACAATAAAAATGGGGAAATGAATTGCCGTTTGTTAGTCTCGCAAAAACTCGAGAACGGCTGAATCGATTTGCCTAATTTTGGTTTTGAAGTATTTGTATAACCCCAAGGAAGGTTTAAAAGATGAGAAAAACAAATCTGAAGTGATAATGGAGCGTGTTATTAACTAAATATAAAATTATACACGTTAACGTTTAAGTAGCACATGCATCTTTTATTTTCGACAAACAAACGCATTACGAAATAGAAAGACATTCCACTACTTCGCAAGGTCTTCAAAGTAAGTGAAATACTTACCTACCATAATTTTTCCACTCATGTTGTGGTAAGAATAGTATATATGTATATTTTACCTACACAAGTAATTAGAAATTACCTCTCAAGGGAAGTAAGTCAACTGAAGCAGCAAGTAGACGGTGGCACACAGTTCCCCGTTGGCGGGGAAGTTTGAAGCAAATAGTGGTTAGCGCAGGGTAAAGCAATGAGGTTTCTCTCAGGGTATGCGTGGATATGTATGAGTAAGGATGGTTCTGATGCCCGTTTCAAACTGGTTTAATGACTGCTTCTTTTCATCATAACATCAAACTCGAAGTTGCCGACCAAGGGTTACCAATATCACTGGTGGAATGCTTATTACTCAATAATTCTTAATTAGTTACGTATGAACCGACAAATATCTTCTCTCATCGCTTCTGGTCTGCCTTCGACCAAGACAGAAGCGATAACTTTCTTAATGGCTTGCCAGCCACGAACTGTCTGTCCTCACACTATCACAGCTGTGCTTGGGTGTGTAACTTTAACTTCTGGAAGCCCTCTTTTCACACATATATTCCCTTTGTGACTATTTTGTCCATTGTGATTATTAGTCTCGGTCATGCCATTATTAAGGGTCCGAAGAATACATATTCAAACAAAGTCAAGTGCTATCCCTTAGAATTCTGTTTCTCCCGTGTCTTTTGTTACACAACTCAACCAACTGCTCCTTTGAAATCCATTACGATTCTTTACTCATTGCAATTCTTAATTTCGATATCACAACTTACCTCCCTGCTATGAAGGACTGAATTTGTTGTAGGAACTGAAATCATTTACAATATTTCTATGCAATACAGAAAATACTCATTTATGTATTGCTACCCATAGAAAAATATCCAATATTAGAAACAAAATTAAATGCGAGTGAAAAAAATATAAGTTGTAAAACAATAACAGATGTGAGAGATTACTTCCTGAATTGCATAAATAGCTAATTGAAATAGAATATTAAAAGAAACACATTGTAACTATTAAATTCGATATTCATTTACACGTTATATCATATAAATTATTTAAAATGTATTGTACTATTGAAATTATTGCAGGAGATTATATTTGACACAACTTTCTGACCAATTTCAGGAATTAACTGTATTTCTTTCATTACTTCAACACCTTTTTGAATTTCAAACATGTTCATATTAGCAGCTACTACCTCATTAGTATTAGAACTTCCACCTCCTCCGTAAGGAACCTTTTGGGCCACCTCTTTCTTGTTCTGCAAACGATCACTATCATAGCTTTAGGCGATTATAGAGGATTTAACTAGAACTTACTAATAATAGTACATAAGCATAAGTGGAACGACATATTATATGCAATTCTGGAGGTAGGTAGAGTGAACCATCCTCCGACTCAATATTGCTAGCCCTCACTTCGGACGTAAACGATTCCTCTGATGGTAAGTTATACCTACCTCCCTTATTGTATAAATAACTATTGTTAAATAAGAGTTATCGTTTGTTATCTAGACAGTCGATTTGCCTAACCACTCCTTGCCACGCCTTCAAAGATATTTTACCCGTCCCCGACATAAAGTCGCCATTGACACCTCGACCGGATTAATTACATTACCCACAGATTTCTGTCACTTCAGACTCGAAAGAGGAGCTTATTCAGCGTGCTTTTGGGCTGATTGAAAGAGCAACATTGGCGGCAAAAAATACACATGTCGACCATCTCAATGCGACCATACAGAATTTTCTTCCGGGGGAGTTGTTTTCGTTTGACACAGTTACAAACCAGGATGACATAATCAACCGTCCCACAGACTTTTTGAATTCATTAGAATTACCTGGACTCCCATCTCACAATTTAAAATTAAAAGTAAGATCAGTTGTGATCATGCTGTAACATTAACCAGCAATGACTGTGCAATGGAACAAGACTAACTGTGAAAAAGCTAATGAATAACGTCATCGAGGCAACAATCGTCAAGAGAAAGTACAAAGAAGAGGATATCTTGATTCACATATTCCAATGATTCCAACGGATTTACCTTTTGATTTTAAGCGTCTTCAATTTCCCTGCATTTGGCCTTTGCGATGACCATAAATAAATCAAAGGCTTTTTCAAATAATTCAAAACATACTTTTTATTAGTCATGTCTGTATTTAATACATATTTTAATATAATTAGTTTAAGTTGTTTTCAGAAAATTGAATATTATCAAAGTTTTCCATATAAAAGATGGTTTGGAGTAGGGAATTTCCTTGAGAATTCTCTTTGTCGTATCTTTGGAATATACTGAAGTACTTAAATGATACTTCGTTTTGGAGTTATACTGATCTCCCTTTCTCTCTCACACAGAGACACGTCTTTTTCCAAAAATGTATTTTTATTTATTCAAAGAGCTTCAAAATATTTATTTCCTGCGAAATCTTGATGGAATTTTTGGTGGAATACGATCGACATAATAGGCCCTTCCTTTAACTACAAGATCTATGTGATGGCAAAAGTCAAAATAGAGTACAAATTAATATAGCTTGAGTTACAGTTTTCATGTAGGCATAGAAGCTAAAACTGAATTTAACAGTTTAAAAATCTCAAAAGGAAAGCACAAGAACTCCAGAGAGAGTAATCAATACTGAATTTTTGCCTTCTTTATGTTCATTTTGAAAAAAAAAAAAAAAAAAAAGGAAGAGAGTAACAACACGGTAAATGAACAAGGAAGCATGCTTTCGCTTACCGTTCTTCATATATTTTTGTATTACATGATTTCTCTAAACAAATTTTCTGTTTTCTTGTTCCGTTACCCTTTTCGTCGTGTTTTGCTTTTTGCCACATTCCATACATATGGCCATCCGCTTCTAGTTAAGTGACGGACAAAGTTTTGAGAGATAAAGAGGCACGAAATGGGAGGTAATGACATGGCTCTGTAAAGTCAATGACAAGTAATGCAAAGTCAACGGATTTTGTTTGTTAACAGATGAGCAATGTCAAGGAGCTTCCTGTTCCAAATGGGCTCGAATCACGAAGAGGTTCACATCACAGCGTAATGAAAATGACAATTCTGTTACGAGGGACCTTGGTAATGGTCGGGCTGTTACCACATAATCTAATGAATGTGAACAAGCGGTAGCTAAGAATATATCTATCCAGCTTTATAGAATGGCTCTCTCATCTATTACACGCTTTACTTTTGTGTCTCTTTGCTACACATTCTTAGCTTCTAACCAATTATGTTTGTGCTTTTTACATTTATTGAACCAAAGCATATGGTTTTTAAGTTAACTAAAATTTATATTTATATATTAAAACTTCTTATATTCATTATTTATTCATTGGAATCCCTGAATACGTAACAATAATCTAGAATAGCAGTGCAATTTAAATACCTTATTTCTTTTGCATAGATCATTTTTATGACTATAAAAATTATATTTGTAACTTTTTTACAGTGCCGATAGCTTTATTCGATATTTCTGAGTGGTTTGTACCAATGTTCTGATTAGGGAATGTACAGATTCCGTTTTAACTTTGCTGCCTCTAGCTGCTCTACAACAAACAAATCAACTTCTCATCTGCAAAATATTATTGCACAATTCATGGGAAATCGTTCTGACTGTAGCACCTGACTTAAAATATGCAACTGATAAAAAAATGATTGTGCAGCTCTTTGCTTGTGTGTTTGTACAATACAGTTCAAGCGAAGGCAAGACAGGGAAATAAACCAAATATAGAGAAGAATGAGGAGATATGTACCCTCCAATATCAGTTTGTAATTGATTATACAACAGGAAGCATTTTCCACGCATTTTCACACAGTATTTATACTGCGCTTTTCTGGAGGTGGGTGCTTCATTTATAAGTTCTGCATATATTTAAATCTACTTAACTTTAATTTAAAATAGTTGATACATAGCGCTTATATGCTTGTAACTAATTAGCTTGCTTAACTGCATTTTAAATTATATTTACGATCTTCTATCTGTTGAATTTAAATGCACATAAAATAATAAAACGTTATATTCAGAAATTTCTAATAAATTTTTATTGAAAATTATTTTTAAATATTACTTATAATATGTTTATTACAAACGGAAATAAATTTATAACGACTAAGAATGACACTGACATTAGTTTCTTAAATAAAAATTATTGTATATTGAAGTCCCAAATTAAGTCAAGCAAACAACTCCCTATCTTCTTCGTTAATGCTAATTTCATTTTAACAGCAAACAGGTACAATATGAATGTGACAGATCCGAAAATGGAACGTCTGCGGTTCAAATCCCATCAACATTTTCGCCCTGGCGTGGTATTTTCCAGTTTTTTTTTTTTTCAGTCCTTATAACTCAAACTTGCTGGGGAGGCACATAAACATATTGTGATTTTGAGGGTTCGTAGAATTAAAAGTTGCAGAAATTTAAAATGCTCTTTAGTTCCGTAGAAACACTTTGGTCAAACCTTACAGTGACAGAATTACGTAACATACACAATCTTCCAAGGTCGTTGACCACAAACAAAAGCAGTTGCAGGCACACGAAACTCAGACACAGGAGACACTCCGATAAACTAGCCACGGCTTCTTTTTATACACGACCATTCATGATTCCAGACGGTTGTGGAATATTCTCTATCGATCAAGATGTCACTAGAATTTTCCATGTATCTTACTTTGTTTCGTCAGGCCTTTTATCTCCGCGCTATCTTTATCTGTTTCGGCATGCTCTTTATCTCCGTGTTGCACTATCTGTCCCTTATCTCTTTTTGTCGCACAGTCTCTTTGTGCGCGTTGCTGCCAGTCGCGACATTATATTGGGAACATTTTCTTCCCAAATTTTCTTTCCTAATTAATTCATTGCATGTGTCATCTGTATCTACCTTCTGTGATGTGGTTTGCACATAGTAAACCTACAGAGGCAGAGCACCGCACGTCCCTTTATGGTTCTATAACTGACCCCTGGGAGGAATGAGATCTGGATGGCGACATGGTGCTTCATGTTTCGAGTTGGAATGCTTTCGACCTTTCGAGTGCTGTCCTCGGACCCCTCACTGCTGGTGGGATCCACTCGAAGGCGGGGCCCGTCGGGCACTCCCTGAATGACGCCAGAAAGAAATCTCCACAGACGCAAGCCGCCGAACATCGTCGCCTGCTTCTATGGTCCTGAAACAAATGACTATAAAGGAAATGACTACCATAAAAAGGGACAGAAAAGTCTGCTAGAAGAGGAAAAAATTCAGCATTTGCCTATGGACCTCGGAAGACAACGAACAGCGCATGTAGAGTGGGCGGTCGCCAGGGATTAAACCCGGGGCCTTCCTAATGCTGGTTGCACACATTGCCGCGATACTACCTTGCAAGCTTATGGGTGTAGAACATTATACAGAAAAGGAACATATGCACAGACACGACTATTCTCTCTGTAGCATACAAAAAATTAGGTAAGGAAATCATGTTCCCAAACTCGGGGTACCTTATGTGAAAAGGGGTTAAAACGTTTATTTTTATGTAATTATGGGTTTTCTATAACGCATTTTAATACTTTAATTTATAGGCAAATAAATGTATCCCTTAATAAAGAAGAATTTAATAGAGAACATAAACCATTACCAACATTGCATTAAGTAATGGTTTTAATACTGATTTTTTTCATAAAAAGATAGAACAATTTAAATATCAAACACTTGTTAAATATGTTTCTGCTTTGAATAAAATAAAAGCTGGTTACAACTTAAAGAACTTTATCTTCCTTCGGCTAAATAAAAAGTTCACAACATGTTTTAAAAACAGAATAATTTTAATTCCTCAAAATAAAATTAACATAATTATTGAATGTAAACTGAAGCATTACGAAAACTTTTTAAAGAATAGGGGAGATGCGCCCAGTACCGGACGGTGTCAGTATCTCGTAGTTGCCCATAGGTAATAGAAGCTCGTGGTATGTATTTAGACAAACAACTACCTTTGTTACCAACGGAAAGTTTTCCCTCCTCTTTGACCGTTGAAACAGAAGTTATTGTTCAGAGAAGTCGTGTAGTGAACTGGAGCTGTGTTGTTAATAACTTGCTGATATTGCTGCTGCCTTGTCCGGTGAAGAACTAATTAAGTATTTGTACTCATTTTATTTGGTATTAATTAGACTACACAAACACAAAATACAGTGTCGGTTTAAAAGAATCGAGCCGTTCTATGACGTTATATACACGTACGTGTGAGTTGCTCAGTACCGTACACGAAGGTATATTTTTATCCCCTGAACTTGCACTGACATTAGATTAACTTTTATTTATATGCATTCTGTCAACATGGAGGCCAAAACGAAAGGAAAATGGTTAGAAGAAAGTATGAAACAAGCATGTCCGCCTCGATAGCGTGGTGGTAGCATGTCTGCCTCACGTTCAAGAGGTCCCGAGTTCGAATCTCGGTCAGGGTGAGTTACCTGGATAAGGTTTTTCCGGGGTTTTCCGTTATCCTGAAAGACGAATGTTGGGTAACTCTAAGCTCTATGGACCCTGGGCTTATTTGAGCATCATATCATCCATTCCATTCATCGTCCGATATTACAACGATATTACAACGTTGGATGACGTAAATTACCAAACTAAATAAATAAATAAAATAAAAAAAATAAAAAATTGATGATTCTGGGAGTAGCAATTGCTGAAACATTAACATTCACTCTGTATAAGTTGATGTTGCAGGAAAAGGCACAAAAACAGAAGAGCAAACCAATAGCAAAGGGACGCAAGACTAACATTAATGAAACTATAAATAGAGAACCTAGCTCTAACTCTGTGCCAACAGAAACTGGAAATAGTGAAGAGTCTTATGACTAAAACGAAATTAAATTTTGTAACCAAAACCAGTGTCGATTGAAGTGTTTTAACAGAATGTATCATTTGCTTAGAAATCACAGACAAGGCTTGGGTTCAGTGTGTATCGTGCAAGGGTTGGACACATGTTGAATGTACAGGGCAAGAGAACATTGATTTTTATAAATGACATCACCGTGTTTAGAAAAATATTTCATTAGTTCTAACACATTTTTATTTTGTTGTGGTAATCACTAGAGAACGTTTTGAAAAGTATATTATCATGCTATCGTGTTCTGTTTTTATCTCAAAATACAATAATTATGATAAGAATAATTTCTTGTGATTTATTATGCAGTTCCTCTTCCTTTATCTAAAAATATGTATTTATTTACGTCTGTCCGGTACTGGGAAACACTTTTTGAGATGAGCAGTTATCACTAATATTTATGTACTTTAGTTATTGAAAGTCAACATAACTCACATTCATGCATATTTATTACTAATGCTATTTCTGTATGTTATTATCTTCATGATCATAGTAACAAACTACTTGTTCTCCATTGCATTTTCTTTAAGTTTTGAAAAAATCTTTGGTGTGCGGTACTGGGCGCATCTCCCCTACATAAATAAAGCAAGATAAATGAAAACTTCATGGCAATGCCACTTATTAACAGTTTTATGCTATAACTGACAAAATGCTACATTAAACGCTATACATTCTGTTAAACCTTTCAACAAAATTGTAATTAAGGACAACTTGAAAGTAAGCTATCATTAAAATGAAGAAGAACAGGAAACAATAGAAAAGCAAATATGAATCAGAGAAGGTTTGACGTAATATGCGCATGTCTTGTTGTTTGTTACCTAATAGCGACCTTCGCCTTGCCGTTGTGACAAATAGGCTCTGGAAACAGAAAAGCTAAGACCGTCCAACATAACGAGAAATGTAGCTTAAAATTAGCATGTTTGGGCTCCATGCCGTCGCTAAAGCATACTTTATCATCATTTCTGAGGTCTAGATAAATATTTCATATTACTTACAACTTCCAGGGTTAGTAGCTCTCGTCGGGGAAACAGTTTATTCTGAGCACTTCGTACGTTACTCTTTCTCTGTCTTTCTCTTGGAATGCAAACTTAAAAGTCTCAGAAATATGAAAATGGCAACACCGAAAGTTATTTATTATAACTGATTGTTATGAGTCTAACCTGCCTCCGATTTATATGTATCATTACTAGAGTTCATTGCTCATTGAATCAGTTGCCGTTTCTAGAATTTCTTTTACCATTTCTTTTACCGTGAACGGTACTCAAACCCAAGAGTAAAACGAATCAGTAGGTACAAGAATAGCCAGGAGGTGCAGGAGCTTATGGCTTAAGTTTTGTTTACTTGAGAGTCAATCCAAGTTATCGCAGAAATAATGAATCAAATAAGACTGCATAACGTGCGGTTGCGGTTTTAGTAATCTATCGCGCCTAACTCAAGGCCTGAATGGGGCATCCATTACTGCAGAAGTGTGCACTGGAGCTATCCATCGAATGCGTTTTGGTCATTAATTTATACCATTCTTACACACGGTAGAGTTTCTACTGGTAACCAGTACATATAGCTACTATGTCGGTCATAATTTTTAGTTTTTAAATAACTGATTACCATAAATTTTGGTTTTCTTGTATTGTTTTGTAATAAAAATGTAAATTTATATTAAAATAGTTAAAATATAAACAGAATAGTTTATGTATAAATAGTCGATTTAACAATAATGAAATATTACAATAATAGTAAAGATAATACATTTAATATTAATAATAATTTAATACTAAGTGATATTAGTTTAATTTTATATATTTCTAGTTGTTAATAGTTGGTAGTTTTAGTTTTGAGTGAGTGATATTGATATGAATGAAACTGTATTGTATATTTTTATTTGCCCCCAAATTGTCTGCTCTTTTTTGTATATATTGTTTTATTCTATAAATGTTATATAATAATTGTAATGTATATATATTTTATATCTTTATTTTTATGTAGATGTTTATCTATAAATTATGTCGTAGGCATACATGTATTACAACTTCTTTAGTAATACCTTTTTATTAATAAGGTGATATTTTCGGATAATAATTCCTAAGCGCTTATCTTCTTTTGGTTTTATGTTTTAACCGATGAGCACCTTTATTTAATTTTAAGAAAACATTTTCCCATGTACCATTCGACTCCTTGCCGGAATAGTCGAACTAAAACTCCCATTAGGTACCGTGCAGCAATAAGTCAGCGAATCAAAGTATTACATTGCGTTGGTCACACTGGGAGTTCAAACAAGAAATGGTATGGAGAGATAGAGTCAGACTGAAAAATTCAATGCCATAGCCGGGATTTGAACCACGGATCTTCTGGTTTCCGTCCAGCCGCTCTAACCATTGAGCTACTATGGTCAACGTGCCAACATATTAAATTCTCCAACTGACTCGTGTTTCTCCCGGTTAACCACTAGGAGTTCCCATAAACACATGAGACAACTACCTTAATGGCGACTTACTATGTTGTAAGTACTTTAGGGCCCGGGCTTTATAGTTAATCACTGTTAGGTCAATTAATTTCCATTTCCATAATTGTCATTAAGGTATTATGAGAACTCCTAGTGGTTTACCGGGAAAAACACGAGTCAGTTGGAGAATTTCATGTCATGTCGTCAGGTTGGCCATAGTAGCTCAAGGGTTGGAGCGGCTGGACGGAAACCAGAAGATCCATGGTTCAAATCCCGGCTATGGCACTGAATTGTTCAGTCTTTTGTAATTAAAGTCCTCCAACGTTGTCATATCGGACGATGAATGAAATTGGTGAAATGATGCTCAAATGAATCCGCGGTCCATGGAGCTTAGAGCTACCTGACATTCGTATTGAAGGTTAAGGGAAAACCCAGGAGAAAACCTTACCCAGGTAACTCACCCTAACCGAGATTCGAACTCGTTACCTCTTGAACGTGAGGCAGATACGCTACCATCTACGCTTCCGAGGCGGGTATTTTGCAGTCTGATTTTATCTTTCCATACTTTAGCCTACACATGGCTAGTGTGAAAGAACAATTAATTTCCAAGAAATGGTATATTGCCGAATTTACCATTTTAATATTATCGTAAATTCTGATTTCCTATTAAAAATGTGCTTTTTCTTCAATACTTTACTACATATTTTGGTATTTTAGTATATGTGCTTTAACATTTTAGCCTTGTTATAAGAATTTTAAATGGATATTTATTCATAAATAACTGTGCTTTGTAGTAAAATAATTGTGATGAAGTTAATTTCGTTATGTTTATCGTTTTACGGGTATAAATCGGTTATACTTTGTGGAGGACTAATAGACTTTTGACATTGTAGGCAATACTGAATCTAAATATGTAATAAATTCTACTGGTCTAGAATATACCAGTTATATCTGCCAGTGGACGGCCGACTTTATTTTTACGCACGTTGGTGTAACTGTACTTTCATAGGTATATAGCCTTTGCCTTCATATTTTTACGACTGCCATATCCGCTTTCCTCAAATTTCAATAACAACTAAATTCAGGATATGTGTGTGGACCCATAGAGTAAATATTAGCGTGCAATTTAGGTTTCGGAGTAAATTTGGCAAAGTTTCGAATTGAAGATGAGCCAAGAAATGAAAGCAATATGTATAGTGTAAAATGGTGGACGGTTAATAATACGTTTACTTATAGTTGGAACTAGTTATGGGCTCTAGAGATTGTATTCATGAACGAAGTAGAAAATTCGGAAGTACAAAATTGGCAGTTTGTTACGAGTATTAAAACCGAGGCTTCAAGGAAACACAGCATTCATGTGTTAGATTTTCGTACGGACTTTAAGGAGAAAATAGTAGATATTTTGGTTATTAGTAGGGGTATAAAAATCCAGGCAGTTATTGACAATGCTTGTATTTCTCAACACAATGTATCCCAAACCTCTATAGGAACAAAGAATTCGGATCCAGATTTGATATACGGACTGCGGATATGCTGGCGATAATTACACATAAGTATTATTTTGATGATCGAAACATAAAGAAGTTTATCTTTGAAACAAATATTGGAGAGCAAAGATTACCACGTTGGCGCTACAGTTTGATACAAATAGTGTTTAGCTCAGGGTAAAGCAATGAGGTTAATCTCAGGATATGTGTGGGTATGGATGAGAAGGATAGTTTAATGACACTGGAATGTCCGTTTCAAACTGGTTTAATGACTGCTTCTTTTACTATTACATTAAACTCGAAGTTGCCGACCAAGGGTTACCAATATCACTGTTTAGAGTTACTGTTTATGAAATGTTTATTACTCGATAAAACTTAATTCGTTCTTCACGTATATATGAACCGACAAATATCTTCTCTCATCATTTCTGGTCTGCCTGGCCCAAGACAGAACAAGAGGACTGCCCTAATCGGCTGCACGGCCCGGACTAAATGTCCACAGCTGCACGTGGGGTGTGTGTCACTTTCACTCTCTGGAAGCCCTCTTCATTCAACCAAAGATTCCCTTTGTGGCTATTTTGTCATGCCATTAAGAAGGGTCGGAAGAATACCTCATTCAACAAATCAAGTGCTATCCCTTAGAAATCTGCTAAGGACAATGTTTCTTACGTTTCTTTTGTTAAAACATCTATTCACCTCAAACTGCTATTTGACTCAACTACACCTGCACGTGTTGTAACAAAGAACCAACATTCATTTGAAATCCATCATGATTCCTTGTACATTGCAATTCTTAATTTCGGTATCATCTGTTTCAATCATCATATAGTTATCAATTTCGCTGCATATTACACGACAGTCATGAATTGATTTATATTCTATTGGTTTATAGTTTAACTTTACATAAAATTGCTGACCCTAAGATTTACTTGCTGAATGAGGTCCCCTGACTATAAGCCTTTGGTATTCAGGAGCATCTTGATGTCTTTTCTTCTTGACCTTTACTTCTTTTATCCTAAGCAACTTTTCTCTTATCCTATATAAGAAATCTCCTATATATCTATTTTTCTTTTCTACCATCTACGTTAGCATGGGTACCGCCAATATCTCTTTACTTACACTGTCTCATTTCTTATCCCATATTTTTCTCCTGTAATTTGTTAGCTCCTTAAATTCTATCAGGTAATGAACAGTGCTTTCTTAATCTCCACAAAATTCACATATTCCTACCTCATTACTTCTCAACCCTTTTAAGTATAATATTCCTACTCTGATCCATGCTATGCCTTCTCTACCAGTTTTGCCACATTGATCTATATATTTTTCCCTACTCCAATCTGTCTTTAATCGCTTATCAAATTTCAAAGATTTCCTTTCTCCTAAACTTTCCCATATCTCTTGCCTATCTATATCCTGTAGTATAGTTCTCACTTCCTTCCAAAAACCGCTATAATTTGTCTCCTCTGCTCTCCATAGATCTCCCATGCCTATCTTTAATATCATTATTTGCAATTCCGACCACCATTTGTATTTTTAATGCTTTTCTGTTGCTTCATGCACAGATTCAATAATTCCCCTTTCTGCCCTTTAATACACTTATACCAGAATTTCAATATTCTCTCTATTATTATTCCCCTCCTTTTTGTATTACCTAGCTCTAGTAATGCCACCTCTCTTGGTGCCGATTTTGGCAACCCTAGTAGTTCTTTGCAAAACAATCCATACATCTGGTCTAATTGTGTTTCTATCTCTGATGTGCCCCATACCTCCACTGCATACATTGTTCTGGCTTCCACGACCGCTTCATACATTCTTTCTAACCATCTAACTGACATCTCCAGTTTATATTTACATATTCTTACCCCTGACATTGCCGCCCTGCCATTAGCTATCACTTTTCTGGCTCGTGCAACCCATCCTCTACTGCTACACATCCTTACACCTAAATAGTCATACTCGTTTACAAATTCTACCTTTTGGTCTCCTATGAACCATTCCTCATCTTCCTAAGTATCGATCCTCTTTTAAATACCATTATTTTTTATTTTTTGCTGTTTATTCTTAGTCCCCAGTCAGCGCAAAACCTATGGATTGCCTCAACTGATTTTTGTAGACTTATTACGGAAATTGCTCCTACCTTTAAAACATCCGCTTACAATAAACTAGAGATATCTTTGTTCATAAATATTGGGCAATGGGCATTGCTTTCCTTAACCCTCTCTATTATGTCATCTATAAATAAATTGAATAGTATAGGACTCAATTTGCACCCCTGTCTTAAGCCTAACTATTGGTTTATAATAAATAGTAACCTCAATAGATTATGCCACATTGGTAAGAAAAGGTTTTGCTTGTTATGTGTGTTCTTAATGAATTGTGCATCAAAGATCATTGAGGATTGTTGCTTGGATGTTTAAAAATGTTACATGTTAT
This sequence comes from Mantis religiosa, assembly GCA_030765055.1. Taxonomy (NCBI): domain Eukaryota; kingdom Metazoa; phylum Arthropoda; class Insecta; order Mantodea; family Mantidae; genus Mantis; species Mantis religiosa. The sequence goes on along the minus strand of CM060951.1, from coordinate 71,169,670 downwards.
AAGTGAAGCTTTTCTTTAAAAAGTTTCACTTGAGTAATTTTGAGTATAAATAAACTGCCATCTCATTATCGTGATACCTACTTAAATTCGTAATTGTGTTCCCACATACTCAATCAGTCGTAACAAGACACTACTGATCCGTTTAATGGAATAGCAATTGATTCTTTTTTTAATTTACGTCATCCAACATTAAGTCATATCAGATGATGAATGAAATGGGTGAAATGGTGCTCCAATGAGCCCAGAGTCCATATAACTTAGTCAACCGACATTCGTCTTTAAGATAAGGGAAACCCCCATAGTTGGATAATTCACCCTGCCCCAGATTCGAATTCGGGGCCTCTTGAATGTGAGGTAGTAGGATTAGGACTACTACGGAGGGGATTCGGCACCGAAACCTATGGTTTATTGTATCTAAGCCCTAAGTGGGGCATCCCCAGGTGAAAGTATGAGGCGAGAGGAGACGGGGCAGCTGACCCGTGCGCCGAGACACCCGCCGACACTACTATTCCTAAAGAAACCACCGAATGAAAGATGATGTGAAATGATCATGGAAATCATTCGGGGGATGTAATTATCCTACCACCTGTTGACGTAGGTGGGCTACGGGAATCGAACCCGGGCCTTCCGAATGCAGGCCACAAACGAAATCGCCTGACCCATCCCGCTCGGTCGTGAGTTAGTAAATGAACTTCAATCTGCGTTATCCGTTGAACTCTTACAGTTAACTATCTGCTGAAATCTGTCCACTTTCGATGGAACTCGACTCGACTGACAGCCTCGACTAAACCACTTACCTGATTGGATAACTCCTGCCGGATGAGTCAGCTGCTTATATAGTACCTAGACATAAACGGACATTCTGGAAGAGGAAACTGCTAGAAAACGCCCAAGCGAATCTTCTGGAGCAAAAGCATCCAATGAGCTGTCCCGCTCGGAGTATTGTTCAAGTAAGGAGTCGCCTCGATGTGCTCTAATCCCTCCGCAGCAAGTAATTAATTGACTTAGCACCACGATAATAATACAGTAATAATCATTTCTTCAGGGTTCGTTAATACAGGGTGTCTCTGAAGTCACTATCCATTTCAATGAAAGAAGACAGTGATTTGAAAAATCAATATTATTTTGAAGTGTTACACATATTCTAGTGCCCTTCTACATGACCTCCATCTATCTCAAAACACATACGCCATCTTTCATTAGTGGAACGAAACATAGACTGTAATATGTCAACCGTAATTCGACCTGCTGCTTCCCTGATACGATTCCGTAACTCAGGCAGACCATTCACTTTCTCAGTGTACACTTTAGATTGATGTACCCCCATGCAAAAAAGTCTAAAGAAGTAAGGTCCGGTGAACGGGAAGCCCACAGCCGAGGTGAACTGCCTATCCATCTCCCTGGAAAAGCTCTGTTCAGGTAATCACGGGCGATGTTTGCAAAATATGGAGGCGCACCATCTTGCTGAAACACAACTGTATCCAGTATGCCATCCTCTTGAAGCTGCGGTTCAAGGAACAGTTCTAACATGTTGAGGTAAATGTTACCTGTTATTGACCTTTCGGTAAAGAAAAGTGGGCCATACAGGTTTGCGCTGGCATACCCAACCAAACATTGACTTTCGGTGTATCACGTTCCCAATCCGATACCTCATGTGGTTCTTCATATGTCCATATTCGATTGTTGTGTCTGTGCACTTTCTCACAAACATGGAAAGTGGCTTCATCGGAGAATAAAATGTTGCCCATTAAATTCTCATTCTCTACACATTCCAGGAGGTCATAACACATTGCCCGACGACAGGCGCAATCCTCGTCCTCAAGATGGTGCAGAACTTGAATGTGATACGGACGTTTTCGTAGAGTGAAACGTAGAATTTTCCACACTGTGTTGCGAGGGACGTTCAATTCCCTACAGAGGCGTCGAAATGATGTCTTCGGACTCCCATCACTGGCAATTTGAACCTGCTGCACTGTTTCTGCCAAGACGTATGGTCGTCCAGGACGTGTCTCATCACACACACACACACACACACACACACACACACACACACACACACACACACACACACACTACCGGTACGCTTAAAGTTGTTCACAAGCAGACGAATGTGTGCCCTTGATGGGGCTGGTTTGTGTAATTTAGGGGAAAATTCCGCTCTGGCGTCTTCGTATGACAATCCGCGTACCCGTGCACAATGGCAACCCGTTCTTCTGTGCTAAACATCTTGCACTAAGATACCAGTATCTGAAAAGAAAAGAAACAAAATATTCTGTTTTCATTGAAATGGATAGTGACTTTAGAGACATTCTGTATATAGTTAACAGTACTTGCAGCCGCGCTCTATTGTTCACTACTGCTGAGCTTAGGCGAGTGAGGTAATTTACGAGATCTGCTGTCTGCTGGAGACAAAAATTTCAACGTTTTCTATAAGTTACGAAGGTTTAGCACACTTCTGGGGAAACAATTTTCTCGGCGACTCTCAGTTCTTTCGCGCAGTGGAGAAAGCTGTTACCATGTGTTTTTAACACCTGTACATCTCCATTTAATCATGCTTAGTAACGATACTGGCTTTCTATATATAAAAAGCCTTTAACGTACATTTCGATCTTATAATAATGTTTTAGTGGCATTACTAATGTTCAGCCTTTACTTTGATCCTTCCTTTTTGAAATATCCAAAGAATTAACACAAGTTCCAGCACGGATCAAGGTTATGCATCCGTTACACACTAGTACTTCCTGTAGTATTCTTTACAGTAGGCCTTGCTTTATGCTATTTGCTGCCAAATGATGAACGCTGCTATTTAGAATGGATGTAAAGATAATTACGAAGCTTCAAGGTTGCTGTGACCATCAGATATATCCGCCTCACCCTGGACGGTATTTAATAGAACTTCCGCTCACTCTGTCCAGCCCAAACCGTCGTACGTGATGAGTTGATGAAAGCTTTAACATGTCATTACTCCTTGCTCAACAATTTCTCTGTGATGGTGCGAGTAATGTATTCAGTCTATAAATTCTGTTTGCAAATTTCACTGCTAACGCACATACTGCACTATATGATTCAAAGAAACAGAAATATGCGATTGTGCCTTTATGTGCTCGTACTACATAAACTCAGATGCCCTTTAAATATGCAAAACGAAGATTTTTTAGATATATTTGGATTCCAAAACATCTTAACTATTATGTATTTCAAATGGGAATGTGTTTGTCCTTGAGCGTAACTAGGTGAGCAACCAATCGGAGTCCTGCGGTGTTGTCGTATTGCATTCCCGCTAAGTGGTGTGTAACGAGCGCCAACCTAATCAATCTGTATGGAATACTGTTCGCACTAAGACAAAAATTCAGATTTTGCCAAAACTGATCCATGTGGAAGGTAGAGAGTTATGTATCTAACATAACCATGAAAACCCCATATTTTTAGCCCAAATGGTTTTTCTAATACAAATAAATAAACAACTATTACCTGCATTATAACAATAAATCGCGACGTAAGCACTGTATGAATGTCATTATTGGTTGGCATGTATGCGTGTACGTATTTTTGTATCTACTCAGAACTGAAATGTAAATGTTTGACATGACGTGATAAAAGAATTACTTTGAATAAGCCAATTCGAGCGAGAGGAAACAATAAATTTCCTGCTGCCCTGGCAGAACGTGTCTGGTCACATATCTTTGTTTATGAATGGTTCGTAATCTCTATTTATTCTAGAGAGTTCAAAGTGGTTGGTGTGTATTAATTATTCAGAACTGAAATTTAAACTACTGACTTGACGTGATAAAGGAATTACTGTGAATATGTTAAGGTGTTATATTCGAGAAAGAGCAAACACTTCATTTCCTGTTAGCCTGTGGAATGCTGTATGCTTATGTTTATGAATGAATGCTGGATAAGAAGTGTTTATTTACTCTGGAGAGTTCAGATCAATATCATTCAGTTGTTATTTAGAGAGTTAAATAGTGCAATGGCTTCTTTCGGTGAATTTAGTGGTGAGTCAAAAAGGCAGGTATTGCCAAGTCAGGCTCGAAGTATTTTTAAGCTGTACACGTTCTTCAAAAATGTTTCGGAAACAGAAACTAAAAATGAGTTATTGCAAAGAGCACTTCCGTTTAAAAACACGGAAAAAGTGTATCAGCTGGATCATCTTGCAATTTAAATGGGACACGAGGTAATACGCCTCCCACCTTACCACTGCCAATATAATCCAATTGAGTTGGTGTGGGCTCATATAAAAAGGGGGATTGCAAACAGAAGTAATACTTTTAAATTGATGGAGTTAAACGACTTGTTCACGAAGAAATTGACAAGGTAACACAACAGGACTGGAAAAACTGCGTGAGGCATGCAGATTTTAAGAAAGAAATAGCACGTGACAGGATTTTGGAACTTATAATCATAAATTTGAAAGACCCAGACGATGAAAACTGTGACAATTACGAATCGTCTCTTAACGTAAGTGACATTAACAGCGATATGGATGAGCCACTGGCAGTTCCATTGGATTAGAAAAACAGGTAATTTATAAACTATTATTATAGCTATAGTATATTAAAATATACATAATTTGCGAAAATGCTTTTTCCAATTTTGATTTTGGCAACTGCATCATTGTAAAAGTTTGTAAAATATAATTTGCTTACCCTTACGTCTGCGCCAAGCAGACCTGCATGTTGTATGAGTGTGCGAGAGAGAGGGAAATATGAAAGGAGTGGAATAACAAGCTGGCAACGCTGAGTGTGATACGGCATCTGATTAGCTGGACTCTAGAACTCTTCCCATTTGAAACACATAATGGAGTATATGATAGTCATAATATGATACTTGGGCCAAAACAATAAATATGTTGCATATTTGTAGTTCAAATGCTGTCTAAATGCTTATTGTACAAATGTGGAATATTGTTGGGATGAATTGAGAAGATGGATTGATGAAGCCACTCCTACTTATAAAGGCAGAAGAGAAAGAGGAGGAGGAGGAGGAGGAGGAGGAGGAGGAGGAGGAGGAGGAGGAGGAGGAGGAGGAGGAGGAGGAGGAGGAGGAGGAGGAGGAGGAGGAGGAGGAGGAGGAGGAGGAGGAGGAGGAGGAGGAGGAGGAGGAGGAGGAGGAGGAGGAGGAGGAGGAGGAGGAGGAGGAGGAGGAGGAGGAGGAGGAGGAGGAGGAGGAGGAGGAGGAGGAGGAGGAGGAGGAGGAGGAGGAGGAGGAGGAGGAGGAGGAGGAGGAGGAGGAGGAGGAGGAGGAGGAGGAGGAGGAGGAGGAGGAGGAGGAGGAGGAGGAGGAGGAGGAGGAGGAGGAGGAGGAGGAGGAGGAGGAGGAGGAGGAGGAGGAGGAGGAGGAGGAGGAGGAGGAGGAGGAGGAGGAGGAGGAGGAGGAGGAGGAGGAGGAGGAGGAGGAGGTTGTGTTTCCGTAATTTATTTGCATTGTAGGCACGCCAATTTAAGACACGCGTTTTCAGTCACCCACTGTGTCCTTCAATCACCGTGTTGCGGGTGATCGGAATTTCAGGCGACATCGTACTTAGAGTATAGAAAGCTTTCTGGAAGGTAGACAAACCAAAGAGTGAAACACGGGAATGGGTTACCCTCTTCTTCCACTGTCACCTACGCTAGCACCACTAGCCTCTTTTATAATATTTTAGGCAAACATTTACCATAACTAACGCAAACTGAATAGAAAAACTACTATTTGTTTAAATAAAGTGATGAAAATATTGTGACTTTGTGGGTTCGTAGAATTAAAAGTCCAATTTGCCGAAATTCTATATGTTCTGTATTTACGTAGAAACACACTGCGTAGCAGCAGAATTACATCAAATATCACAATCTACAACACCGAGGTCGATGACAATAACAAATAGCTTACTCAACTTCCACTGTTTACAACACTCTTGTTACACGTCTTTACAACTGTTTACTACTCACGACTGACTCTTAGCGAGTCGTCGCTCTCTTAAATACCTCATTGATAAATTCGAGAAACTTCTCGGGCAAATAAGAAAAGCAACTATTCTTTGTCAATCCAGATATCACTATAAAATCCTTACGTGAAACCCTATCTGGGCCGGCAAGTCACTTATCTCAAGCGCTATGTTTATCTGCTTATGCAAGCACTGTCCGCCTGTTATCTTTATCTGCAGGCTCTTTGTGTACTCAAGCCGCGCTTATCTCTCGGCACCGAAATTTCTCTGCTTTTTGCCGCGACAATATAAAGGGTATTATTTTGTAAAGTGATATGAGTACATAGGCTGCACCATGGCTGAGTGGTTAGACCGTTCGGCTCTCACCAAGGCTATCCGGGTTCGATCCCAGGCGACCGCAAAGTTAGATTTGTGGTGGACAACATGACGCTGGCCAGGTTTTCTCCGGGACTGCAGGTTTCTCTCGTCAGCATTCCACCAATAGCCCCACCATCATCTTTCCTATCATTCATCTCGCCCCCTTATATATCATCCACTTCACCTTCACACCAGGCATTGGGCTGATCAGCTATCCTGGTTCTCTATCGGATCCATAGCTTCGATTCCTCAGTCCCGACCTTAAAAGGGACAGAGGAACAAGAATCCCCTAACACCATGATAGTGGTACAACTAGGGCAGTTAAAGAAGAAGGCGTATCTGTTACATGGAACATTTTTATTGCAATGTGGCCTGTCGCTTCTTCCATAAGAAATAAGTGAGGTATTGTTTTTCTTATTTCATACTTCAGAAGCATAAATATACCTAACACTCTGCGCTGGCTGACTGGTGACCGGCTCTCTAGGGTGACTTGGAACTTCGTCGAGCTAACGAAACTGCCTACACTTGTTAGAGACCCACCGCGGCTGTAGTGCCGTCTGTGATTGGTTCTGGCCACTGTATGGCACTTTTAACTCATCCTTCCTCCTGGGGTCGGATGCACCATAAGACAACGGCTCCAGTGGCGGAATCCTTGTCAAGAAAAGGAAAATAACAACATTCTGCAATACTAAAAAATATCACTTATTGCCGCTGTAGACTGTTGGTTGCAACTTGTTCCCAAATCCATAAATCGCGCATTCGATACTTGGCTTCTCTTTTTTCCTTAGACTATTAACCCTTGGATCTGAAACTAGGAATATGAAAGTGAATCTGTTGGTGATTTATTATTTAAGAAAAACCTTAAGTATATAAGAAACCTAAGGATAACACAAGGGAAGGGTTACGAGCATTTTCTGTACTGATTTACAAATCAAGGTACACGTTAATATCGTAAAATAATGAGTGTAGGTTTTTGAACATTCCAAATATTGTTTTGAAAAATAACAGATATGTAATTAATGTACAATATTGTTGTTAACTCGTATTTTCCTTTCGCATGAAGTATATTACCACGTTAATTCAAATATAGTTGCATTAGTAGGTAATAATTTTTAACCAGCAATATCTAAGATGCAGATCATTGTTTGAGCAATAAATGTTGAGATACATCTAGTCATAACCTATTATGAAGTAAATGGGATGCTTTCTCTGTGTGAGAAAATGTACAGTTTGAACGTGTAATAAAATTTTTATATTCCAGTCTTTCAAAACAACTGTCATGTAAGTCATCAATAGGCACACTCAATCAACATGTGTCAGCTTTCATGTTTATTCATTTATTTTATTGAAACACTTTAACACTGATTTGAAAAGAATTCCTGAATAATATTACAAAATAACCTACATAGTTGATACTTGCTATATTGCAAAATCTTCTCACTATTTGCAAATTCGTGGAATATTTCACATTTCACAGCAATTTTTCATGTGCTTTTTATAAGTTGAGGACTTAGAATGCTGAGGCAAAAGCGAAATATTTTTAAACGCACTTTCTTGAAATTGAAGTGACGAAGGTTTTGTTAAATTCTCCCAATAAGAGAAAAGCGAGGTGGGGTGGGCAGGTTGAATGGGCGTCGTGAGATTTTATTTTGGCACAGTTCATGTTGGCGAAGCGACGTTTCAGCCACGTCAGTTAAACCAAGAGTATAAATATAACCAGTGTCACAAGTCGTTCCATAGTCTTTTGTTTTTACTTTAGTGGTGACTTTGGTCATGTAACTTGGGCGCGTGTACACGATGATGGGAAGTGAGCGATTTTGTTCCGACTTTGGTTGTCATCCAGTGTGCGGTGTAAAATTAAGTTGAAGATTTTTGCAGTAGCACTGCTAAGGTTAGAGTGAATCTAAAATGTGCTATAAAATTATATTAAATTGTGAGTGTAGTGAGTTGGTGTCAAAATAAAAAGGGAGTCTACATTTACACTTGAAGCTCTTTTCGTCTGTCTACAGACTGCGCTTCATTATCAAAACCTAATTTTCAAAATTCGTTACGATGTTGTAAGGTAACCTATAGTTTGTATATTCGATATATAACATTACAGTATGCTTTAAGAAATGAAAATATGAAATCTATTTTTAGTAGCTTAAAATATTATTCAAGCCAAACAAATATCTCAAACGTTACATAAAATATTTTATTTAACATAAATCTTATGTACATTTTAACGAGGTGTACAATTTTCTTAAGTTATTTTGAACCTCTGTGCCACCTAGAATTTTCTCGTTCAAGTCATTGAGAGCGAAGAGACCTTTCAATATCTATGAGCCTTCAGGATTTGGTCATTTTGGTTTTGAGAAACAATGTAATATATTTTTAAATAAAAACGAATCAATACAACTGCAAGATATTTTACTTTTACAACCGAATTTCTGTTTTTTCTCTGATATACACTTTTAATTTTTTATTTTCTGTTTCTCTAGATGATTCTGCTAACCATGATGACCTTGGAGGTCAATAATTACGTCTTTGTCCTTAAACTTATGTTGAGAATACTCTACGGAATATAGACTACCTTAATTATTAAATGTATACCTATATATCAGCACTCTTATTAACGAAAGTATAGTTATCAGTTGTATAAATACATTTATTTGTTGTTCCTTATATTAGATACAAATAGTGTTCGTTCCTATAGCCAGCGTAGGGATGTTATGACTAGGGCCGGATTTGAATGCAAAATAAAATAGCAAAATATACATGCAAATGTGCAAAAATATGCAAAAACATAAATATAAAATCTAAAAAGCCGTGTTTGGCGGGGAGGGGGACTTAATAAAAGCTTATTAATGGTTGTTGCTGTAGATAAGGAAAGCTGCCCGGGGGTTTTTCTGAGGGAAGCTTCTTCGTCTGTCAGTGAAGGAGGTTTTATACAGTAGAAAAGTCCTTTCTACATCTCAGGTGCATGTAAAAAAACACAATTCTTCTTCAGTGAACTCCTCTTCTGTTAGAGTTTCTACAGACAGTATATTTGAAATGTATCTATTATTGAAAGTCAATAATCTAAAGAATCATTTCGGGCCTCCAACTGTGGTGTAATTTCAGGTAAGTTTGAGAAGTGGCTAAGTCATATCATCATACGTATACTTCATTTGATTTACTCCAAGCGTCACGAGTTTTCCTAGAGCATATATTGATTAAATACAGATTATTTGTTTGGTTGTTTTCAGATACTTTACCAAGTACTAGTAATATTAATATTATCATACAAAGGGGAAAATTATGATTTAATGCCACATTGAAGGGTCAAATATGCACTTTTTCCTTTCAAACTTGAAATATGCATTTTCCCTCAGAATATGCATTTACTTGCGTTAACAAATACTACTCAAATTATCCGGGAAAGTGTAACATACAAAATATATCATTTAAGTAACTTTTAAGTGTCTTATAAAAAGAACATGCATTTTACATACAAATCCGGGCTCTAGTTATGACATCCACATATTAGGCGTTCACTGCTTCTTTGGTTCTGTTCGCGGAGCAAAATTTCCTACTTATAATGATTTTAAAAATTACTATCTCATCATAATAATAAATATATATGCGTCTGTTATTAAAAATGCATCCAATCCAACTTATATTTTAAAGGAAGTTTTGGTTTTCTTTTTTTTCTCTCTCTCTCTCAATGCCATTTTTATTTATAACCTAACAGTATCCGCTTACGTGAATATCAGCTACCTCAGGTTAGTACAAGAGCAGCAGTAAACAAATGACAAACAACTGTAGCCACAATCGACTTTCTTTTTTCATGGTAAGTAATAGAATCAATAAACCATGACCATCCAGTGGCTTTGATCATTTACCCTGCTTCCTTTTTTTTTTTATTTGCACGAATAAGGGCTATGGTCATTTTAGGAAAAAACAGTTTTCTTTACTAAATCTGAATTCTTAAAAGATATTCGATTTAAATGTAAAATGCTAATGCCCATCCAGCTTTTCATTTTTGACGTTCACACACGAGCACACACCTTGCCAAGGGCCTTATTTCTTTATTTTTGTTACCCCAAAGCACCAGTTCCTCTTTTATATACATATGTTTGTGCCGAATGCGATGAAGGAAACAAAAAGTTATCTTGGAATCGCCCCCTTTTACCCTCTTGCCGACATGGTGAAAGAAAATATAATGTTCGAGAAAACAGGATACTTTTTTCTTAGTTAATTGTCATTAAACTTAATTCGTAATTTATTATCGTTCAATTATTTATATATTTAATATTATTAAAACCAAGAATATCCATTACAACATTAAGCTGTTGATAAAATGTAATTTGGTTATCTCCATCAGTTTTTGAGAAAGTAGGTAATTTATAGCAAACACGTTTTTCAGATCAAAAGCTGTTCAAAACAAAAATGTTAAAAACAAACTATATTTGCAAAGATAGAAGCTACCTGATTGATACACAACGAAGCTGCCATAGTTGATAGTTGTACCAAATTGTATACCAAAACTTTCCCTAAACTATAAATTAAACCTTACTTCCCTACTCCAAAAGTTGCCGAAGTGATTTCAGTCGGTAGTTCACTCAAGATCACGCAAGTATTCCCCATTCTCGTTCTTCTCGCTTCGTTAGCGTAGGTGGTAGCGTGTCTGCCTTACGTTCAAGAGGTCCCGAGCTCGAACCTCGGTCAGAGTGAGTAGTTTGGTTATGGTTATTTACTTTTATATTGAAAGATGAACTGATAATTCCAAGCTCTACGGACCCTGGACTCATTTGGGCATATTTCACCTATTTCATTCATCGTTCAATATGACTTAACTTTGGAGGACGTAAAATTTAAAAGAAACTCTCGTTCTATATGTCTTTTTCTACAATTTCCCTGCCTGACGCTGCATTGCTTCTTATTTACTGAAAGGAGTGGAAGAACACTTGCAAAGCGGTGAAGAAGTTCCTGTTGTGAACCTTTAATGAACGTACTCTACCTAGTTTTTTTTTTTCTGTGAAGTACGAGTTTTGCAAAATACAAAAGAGAGAAAAATACAAGGTGCAGTACATTTCTGAAAATATATTTAAAATACAAATATTTTTCCAGCATAATAACTATTGCATCAGATTAGAAAACATATATTAATGTAATATATAAAAAGGGAACAAGAAAAATCCAGTGAAATATAGGGTATTTAGTCTCATGGCATCCGTTAATAGAATTCTCGGCACTATAATAAGGATCAGATTAGAGAAATTAGTTCAGAATAAGATATATGAGGAACAAGCTAGTTTTACAACAGGTAAAATCATGCCTTGATCATATATTCACAATTAGACAAATTATTGAAAAAATTTTAGCTAAAGGAAAGGAAGTGCATTGTGTGTTTATTGATCTTGAAAAGGCATATGATTCAGTTCCAATAAATAGGATTTGAAATTCACAAAATGGATTCGAAGTTCCAGAAACACTTGTTCAACTTACAAAGAGGCTGCATGATTGTAGTGCCCGTGTAAAATGAGAAATAAATTATCCAAAGTATTCTGTGTAATTAAAGGACTGAGTCAATGTTCTGATATGACACCAATATTATTTAAAATATATTTGAAAGATGTGCTAAGAAAATGGAATCGAACATGCTGCAAAATGGGTATTTAAATTAATGATAAAACGATCTATAAGTTATATTATTTACTGACGACTAGGTCATAATTGGACAAGACCAAGATGATATTCAGTAACATGTAAACAAGTGGCTGCCTTTGAACTAGGTGGTCTAAATTAAACTTTGAAAAGACTTGTTGATAGGAGGACCTGCAGAAGATCTTAAAATAGTACAAAATGTGAATGAATTTAAATATCTTGGATCCATGACAAATCTGGTACAAGGGAAAGAGATATAGCAAACAGAATTAATATTGCAAGAGCGGCAGTTAGATCGTTGAGAGGATTTTTCTGGAACAGAAATTTGAGCAGATAAATAAAATTGAATATAGTAAAGACAATTGAAAACATTTTAATTTATGGGGCGAATATTGGACTATAAGCAAGAAGATGCGAAGATACTGGCGACAGAAATGGACGGCTTAAGAAAGAGTATAAAAATATCAAGAATTCAACATATCAGGAATGATTACAAAGATTGGAAGTGGATGTAGAAGAAACGTAATTTATAGGTTAGAAGCAAGGACATTAAAATTCATAAGCACGTAAAAAGAATGAAGGAAGAAAGATTACCATGTAGTGTTATTATTTGGACAGGTACTGGAAGAAGAAAACGAGGAAGGGTGCGCTGTACATGAATGGATGAAGTTAATAAAGCAATGCAGAAAAGAGGACTGGAAGAAGGGCAGAACTTGGAGGAATTTAACAGGAACTATAGGCAACCCCTGAAAAGTGGAAAGCCTAATAAAAAATAATAATTAAGGAAGAAAGGTTACCATGTAGCGTTATTATCTTGACAGGTGCTGGAAGAAGAAAAGGAGGAAGGGCGCGCTCAACATGGATGAAGTTAATAAAGCAATGCAGAAAAGAGGACTGGAAGAAGGGCAATGAAAGGATAGAAGAACTTGGAGGAATTTAACAGGAACTAAAGGCAACCACTGATAATTGGAAAGCTTAATAAAAAAAAAAGATAATAATACTGCACAAAAAATTACAAATTCTATGTTTTGCAATCTCCCCTTAAGTTGGTGTCGCCGTTTTACAATTTATTTTGCAAGTGCATATTGGAACTAGGAAAAACAAACGCTATCTGCTGGCGGTCTCTCATATGGCTGAAGTGACTGCGGGCCGGATGTTCTGACAGTCATAGATGACCAACCACGCGCCAGCTGCTGTCATCTCTCACTGCGGTAGTTTGAGAGGCATACCTTCCTCATGTGCAGGAACACTGCCAAGCATTCAGCGGCATGCTTTGCTTCGTGTATCTCTTAGGTCTGTTGCAAATGGACACGTCAACATTCCATATGAGGATTTCTACACCTCTTCGGGCATTCTGAACACAAAAAGAAAAGTTATTTATAACCCGTTGCTGTCGTAAAATAGTGGTCGGTGTTATAAAGAAGAGACACGTGGTTCTTAACTAGTTATTAGAAAACGTATTCATCCACGTGCAACCTCATTGTCCTTTTCACTGTCTCCATGAGTTTCTTCCGTGTATGGATTATTTTGTTACGCAGATATGTTTTCTAATATAGGCTGGTATGAATAAAAGTTTAGAAACCATTTTTACTGCGGTTTTGAAGAATGTTTTTCATTACACAAGAATAAAAAACAGTAATAGTGCTTTGTTATGAAGTATCTCTTACATCATGGAGGACTTGTTTTCCTGTAGAGCAGGGCCGGCAAGATGAGCACCCAAAGGGTGAAGTGCGTTACTCCTCCAATCACTCCTTCCTCTCTTCTTCCACCTGGCGACGTGTGCATCAGTGGTAGTCATTCGAGTTTTGAATGAAACGTCTTTTGCGACGTAATCAAACGTACACTTGTGAACTGAAAAGTTGGCTAGGAGAGCACAAAAAGGGTTATTTCCACCAGAGAGTATGAGTGATGGGTGAGCAGTGCTAAATGGCTCATATTGGCATTGTGTGAGAAATCGCTGTCTCACCACATTACTGACCTAAGCCAAACCTTAAACTGACAAAATAGTTCTATAGGATTAACATGTTTTATACCTTTGTTCTGCAATAGTTATGCAGGGTTAATTATTTATCTTATGCTCTAAACACATTGAAATAGTTTCTATACTGTAGTCACAGTTCATCTAAGAAGTGCACTGAAATTGTTAACAATGTACATTGTTAGATTGAAACGTAGTCATAATTAACCACCTTAATTTACACGATTGGTATACTTGCCGGTTTCTTTTAAAATGTTGGGGTTTTAATTTCGGCTACAAACTAGATGAACTTAAACGTAGAACACATTGAAAATGTTCATCCGGAAAGCTACTACGTAGCAGGCTCTTTTTCAGTGTCAATATGCTAAACAGTTGTTCGCATTGATAAGTACAGTAGAAACTCGTTTACCCGGATCAACTGGGACCAGGGCCGATCCGAGTTAATGAAAATCCTGGTTATCTGAAGAATGGCGGAAAAGCGGTAAAAACATGTACAACATCACCGAAATATTCTTAACGGAGTCAAAAAGTTACTATCGGCAAATTTCGCCTAAAAACACATACGATGTATGTGCCGTAATAGCCTATGTAGTAGTATTTCCGTTGTACACAACAAAGCTACAAACTATTCGGTAGTGAGAAGGGCAGTGAGCTTTTGCAATCTCAGTATTTTTCCTCAGCCTAGTCCCTAACAAACAGGTGGGGAGAGTGCCACGAATTCGCCGCTGGCAAGAGAATTTGAGTAATGTACCTACTGAAAATAATCTATTGTCTGTAAAGTAAATCCACATTTACTGCGCTAAACATAGTTATTATGTTTCTTTCTCTCTTTCTTTCTTTGCTCAGTCTTTAACACGAGTCTTCTCTAAGGGTATGGAAGTAAGGATGGCAGTAATGGCACTGGAATACAAGTTTAAGACTTGTTTAATGACCGCTTTTTTATATAATCACATAACGTAATTCGTTAGTTGCGCAGGAACAAATACTTTCCCGAGTCACGTCTTCCTTTCTGGACGGACCGTCCGGCTGTCCTCGAAATTCCTTTAACGAAAGTGTGTTATTCACACCAAGAATTCTCTTGACATGTGGTCCTTTTATAAAGTCTGTTTAGTTAACTCGTGTGCACGTCGGCCGCTGCCTTTGACGAACCCTTATAATCGTTTTACAACACCGGACCTCCTCCTCCTCCTAGTCCTTTCTGCAAGGTTGCCACCTATCTCGATACGTCATGGGTATCGTACGAGGTTTCGTCTAAATAAAGTATCTTATGTCCATTACTGCAAAACTTCCTTAGTTTTGACATCTGTATATACTTCTGTATATCGGCAAGCTACAACTCTACTTGATTCCATAATAACCCTTAACTTATTCAACGTGCGGTATTTATTTGAAACCCAGCTCCTTTTGAAGACCGCGCAAAGTGCAGTGCCCATAAGGAAAATCACAAATTTCTTGTAAATGTGCAACCAATTCGTCTAAGGTGGGCGCTCTCCCTTTTGCATAGAATCTATAAATTTCTCGACGAATTAAATCGCATGTGAAATTATCTACTTTAAAGAAACGTTTCCTTTTGTTTTCACACTTGATCGGCGTCTTTGGTATTCCTTTCGTCGCAATACTTCTTACTGTATTTCTGTGAATACCCAGAATTTATCATCAGGTTCATTGGACGACCCCTTACCAAGATTATTTGTCAGCACATATTTATATATGTTGAAACCAAGCTCTTTAATTTGCTTAGAAACAGTTATAACTTTGTTTTTGGAGACTTTTCCAGGAATATAACTTAGCCCAGTTATTCACATTATTGTCATCATTTTATTTTCACTTGACTGAAAGTTATCTACTACTTCATTTGCATTTACCACTGCATTTCCCTCCCACGATCTCCACATCGTGACACACAACGAATTTCTGCATGTAATGAAACAGATCAACTGGAAGTTGGAACTTTGGCAACTGAGACTCCACGTGGAGTAGACATGCGACTGTCACTTCGAGAAAATCAGGTTGCTGTTGGTCCTCGACGACAGTGTTCCATTTCTGAAGTGTGGAGATAGATTTATGACGGCCATTATTGGGCGGGAGGGTAGTTTCCTTTGAGGGACACACTGCACTCGTATTCACTAGACAGACTTTATCTTTTGTTCCGGTGACCAGCCGGAACAAGAAAGACTCTTGTTAAGTGTCGACCACATGGACCGCCTTCGGAGATGGCTTCCCTACGGCCGCTCTTTCTCCGGCTCTGTCATTTCTCGTGAGGGGGGAAGCAGGCTGTTGCCAGTTCTTTAGCGGGAATTTCAAGCAGAGGAACAATGAGTATTTTAAATATTTCATGTATTTGCATATTTCACGAACCAGTTGCCATATTATTATAATAGCGATAATAATAGGGCTTACGAACACTAAAAATCGGTATTCACGCACGCAAAATATAGCAAAGAAAGTTCACCAGCGCAAGCAGCTAAAGCCACGTGGCGCAAACAAATTTAAGCTGGCAACACGGTGTTGGGTATGGAAGCCACGCCTAGCAGCGATAATGCTGATTGGCGCTAGCAGACAGTTTTAACTTCCTGACCACAACGGGATGTAAAGACTCCCAGTACTACCAACAGATGCAGTTAGTGTGTGTGAAAGGTGTGAACGAAATATTCGAATAGAGTGATGTAATAAATATCTTGCATGATAATGAAATTGCAGGTTAGATTTCAGTGTTTTAAAGCCAATATAGTACTATATTTTCATTCTAAAGATAATTTTGAGGATATGTTTTCAAATGCTCATTACTGTATGTTTGTACTATTAACTTTCCCCCTCCACCTCTTGTAGCCGCAAAACTTCAGAGCCGGAGATACACGGCCGGACTGTAGTTAACTGCTAAACTTAACAAAATCCTGTTATACATTTAACGAATATTTCCAATGTTCATATCTAATCTATTATGATTCTTAATTTACTGAATTCATAATTTCGGTATCACTTCCTTTCTTTCATTCTTTCTTTCTAATCGAGTTTGAAGGTTACACGAATGGTAGTTAATTTTAATTCCTTATCCTTGTTTTATCGCTATTGAAATTTTCAGCATTTTCCTTCATTTAAAATGCTCCATACGTCACAGTTTTGGTGTTAGACTAATTAAACTTGCTACGCACGTTCACAGAGACCCTGGGAATAGAAACTACCCTGGGTTTTATTGAGCTGCATTAAGCACACTTTCTTTAATTCAAAACACAAAAATTTCAACGTTTTGGGCAAAAGCAAGTCATATTCATAGCTTTAAAACATTTCTGGAGCTAAATTTATTAGAGAAACCTAGGACAATTTCGAAAGTAATCGGGAATCTGTTGTTAAAATATTAAACCAAAATTTAAATTATTTTGTCACGAGAGACGTTTTTGGTGACGTAACAAAAAATAGATAAATTTGACCATAATTTCTAAAATAAAAATGTAAAATTGATAAATTTTGGGCTGCATCATATTTATACTATATTACATCTATGGCATTAATCTTAAAAAGTTAAGAGTTATTAGTTTAAGATTTCAAAATTTCAGTCATAGATATCCTTAATACCAAATTAGATCCACAATGGCACTTAGAGATTGCTTTTAAATCCAATTTTCAATTAAACTGGTTTTAACAGCTTCTGAGAAAATTGGTCATTTATGCAATAAAGTATTTCACAAAAAGGGAACTGTCAAAACAAAATTGGAGAAAAGCTCATATATTTGCAAAGGAAGCAACTACATACGTAGACTCAACATATAGAAGCTGTGAAACATTTTTATTTATTTATTATTTATTTGTTTATTTATTTAATTATTTATTTATTTATTTATTTATTTATTTATTTATTTATTTATTTATTTATTTATTTATTTATTTATTTATTTATTTATTTATTTATTTATTTATTTATTTATTTATTTAGGTATTTAGGTGTTTATGTATTTATTTAGGTATTTATGTATTTATGTATTTATGTATTTATTTATTTATTTATTTATTTATTTATTTATTTATTTATTTATTTATTTATTTATTTATTTATTTATTTATTTATTTATTTATTTATTTATTTATTTATTTATTTATTTATTTATTTATTTATTTATTTATTTATTTATTTATTTATTTATTTATTTATTTATTTATTTATTTATTTATTTATTTATTTATTTATTTATTTATTTATTTATTTATTTATTTATTTATTTATTTATTTATTTATTTATTTATTTATTTATTTATTTATTTATTTATTTATTTATTTATTTATTTATTTATTTATTTATTTATTTATTTATTTATTTATTTATTTATTTATTTATTTATTTATTTATTTATTTATTTATTTATTTATTTATTTATTTATTTATTTATTTATTTATTTATTTATTTATTTATTTATTTATTTATTTATTTATTTATTTATTTATTTATTTATTTATTTATTTATTTATTTATTTATTTATTTATTTATTTATTTATTTATTTATTTATTTATTTATTTATTTATTTATTTATTTATTTATTTATTTATTTATTTATTTATTTATTTATTTATTTATTTATTTATTTATTTATTTATTTATTTATTTATTTATTTATTTATTTATTTATTTATTTATTTATTTATTTATTTATTTATTTATTTATTTATTTATTTATTTATTTATTTATTTATTTATTTATTTATTTATTTATTTATTTATTTATTTTAATTTACGTCCTCCAATGTTAAGTCATATCGGACGATGAATGGAATGGGTGAAATTATGCTCAAAAGAGCCCAGGATCCATAGATTTTAGGGTTATCCGACATTCGTCTTTCAGGATAAAGAAAACTCCGGAGAAAGCCATATCCAGGTGACTCAACCTGAGCGAGATTCGAACTCGTGACCGCTTGAACGTGAGGCAGATATACTACCATCCTCGCTACTGAGGCGGGCGCTGGGATAAATAATAGAAATACCAATTTATAAGTAAAACAAGCCCTAAAAGATGGGGTGAAACGTGGTCATCGTGAAATACAGGCCTGACAGTTGACAACTGTTTTGGACATCACAACTGCGGGCACGTGGTTAGCTCGTTAGCCACTCGCGGTACAGTAATTCAAGCGAGTTGAAAGCTATGTTCAGTGGTGGCAATTTACGTGATATTAATAATGTTTTAATTCGGTTTTGAACAGTTTACTATAGAGCGTGACTGTTTAAGAATTGTTTTGTAAAAATGAGTATATGTGTGTTAGATGCATCTTTGTGATAGCGTGTAGTTAATCCAAACTAGTTACTGTTGTAGGTATAGACGTTCGTATGAAATGTTTTACACGATATTAAACATACTTTTAATAATTTTAACAGTTTATAAAGTGTGAAACCGGTGTAAGTGCTTAAGCATCGCTTTCGTACAAATGAATGGCTTAAAGCTAGTATCAGAGGAAAACGTTCAGAACTTATATAGTTTTTCCCACCGTGAATACTAACTACATGGTTACCATGAATACTACAGTATTGGCGCTTATTCCATATGCATATAATCTGCTTACTAGTTTCTTCTATAGCTCATGCTGAAAATTAAATGACGCGAGTGAAGCTAGCGTCCGTGCTTTCTTAACGCTTTTAAGAAAACCGAAGTTGATATATAGCAGTCCATCAAGAATTAAGCATAATCTATCTTACTATATATTCACAAACGAACTAGAGGTGACGTTACGTTAGCCTAGGTTAGCTCAATATAAGAAACCTGTTTTACATATATGCCACTTACGAGGCTTGTCCGTAAAATAAGGTCTCCAATTTTATTTAATATAGAAAACATGTTTATTGTCAATGAATGTAACTTTGTTAGAAAGGCGGAACTTACAGCTATTTTTCAACGTAATCACCATTGCGATCGATGTACTTTTGTATGCGCTGTGGCAGTTTTTGTATACCCTTGTCATAGCACTCTCCCGCCAAGTTGCGCAGGTAGCTCATCCTCGTTTTTCAAATCATCGTCGGTCTGGAAATGTGTTCCACCCAGGTATGATTTCAACTCAGGAAACAGATGATAATTACTAGGTGCTAAGTCTGGACTTAAGGGAGGATGGGTGAGGATGTCCCATCCGAACTGGGCCAGTGAGCTTTCGGGGGACCCACCTCGCGCACACCTTGCGATAATGCAAATGTTCGGTCAAAATCTTGTCAATCGTAGTCTTACAAGTTCGCACAGCTCGCGAACTGTCACACGCCGATCTTTAAGCATTTCTTGCTCTACTTTTGCAATTGTTTCGGCTGAAACCGAAGGCCGACTAGAACGCTGTTCGTCATGGCACGTCCGTCTTTGAACCCTCTGACCCGCTTTCGCACGCTTCTAACGACCGTACACTGTGGCACATAGACTTCGCATAACTGACGATGCATTTCAGTGGGGGTAGTGACCTTGGCACTCAAAAAACGGATCACTGCACGCAACTCGCACTTGGCGGCGGAAGTGTTAGGAAGCTCCATCGCAAACAGCTGCCCAGCCAAGACTAATGGTTGCAACGGGTTCGTTGTGAGGGAGATTTGAAGAGGCGAAATGAAGCTACACGCCAGTGTTGCCGGATCTGGCCTAATAGCGTTCCTCACGGCTAGAGCGCCTTGGAGACCTTACGGACACGCCCCGTACTAAAATGTAGGGTTCGCGAGCAAGCGAGCACCGCTAATATGCGTCTTTCCCTACACTAAACTAGTACCAAATGAGTGAATTACACGGGACAAATAGCTTGAGCTTTGTGTGCGGCGGTAGTAGGAACTAAGTATGTTGTGATGGCTGGCTATAGGTTACGTATTAAGTTGTTAATGTGGTGTGACGCATGTGTACTGTAGTACACTGTAGTGTCGTAGCATAAAGTAGGTGTCTATAATAATTTTTTAAGCATGGGAGCTCCAAGAATGTCACTGCGGAGGGTTTTAAACTCCCAAAGCAAAAGGATTATTCGTAAAGTTTTCCAGTTCTGCACGGAGGTGAAGCACAACCGTCCAGTTTCTCATGAAGGTTAGTGGCAATAACGGCTACAGCAGTAGGGGAAATGAAGCAACAATAAAAAGAATGAATTTGAAAAAAAAAATAGTATTTCGGGTATACGTTTTATAGGAAATATGTAATAAAACCTTTTCTGCTCATGTGTATAGAGGAAAAAGCGTTTATAAGAATAGTTTGTACAGAAACGAATAGTCTTAAAATGCACACATTTGTTCATAATGCGGGCATTTGGCCCCTGAAATTTTACGCCTACTATACTTATCTGCTATTGCAATATGTGTTCTGGGGCCCCTGTTATTCCTTGCATACATCAACCCCCTTCCAACCTATAGAGGCTGCAACTTATGTTTGCAGACGACACAACTCTGACGGCCACTTCTAAACATCACAATTATGTGGTGAAACGGGCACAGTCATATGCTGACATGCTGTCCGCATGGTTCATCACCTGGCGCCTAAAAGTAAATGCCACCAAGTCCCAGGCTGTTACTTTTATCAGACGGAATCCGCAAGATATTCCCAATCTCCGGCTAGCAGGAGAAGAGGTACCATGGACCAACACAGCGACATATCTAGGGGTGACCCTAGATATGAAGTTAACATGGAAGCCCCACAAAGTCAGCAGAAAGATGGCAATGCTGTACGCACTATATAACAGAAAGTCAACAATGGCGTTGAGGAACAAGATCCTCCTCCACAAGCAAATTCTGAGACCTGCAGTAACATATGCCTGCCAAGTCTGGGGTGTTGCCGCAAAGACACACCTCTACAAGTTACAAGTACTACAAAACCGCTACCTTCGAACCGCAAACCATGCCCACTGGTACATTCCCAACGACAATATCCACTCTGATCTCAAATTTCCTAAACTCACAGACCATATCCTGCACCTTTCTCGTATCTTCTATGCTAAACTTCCTTCAAGTTTCAACCACCTCATCCGCGGCCTCGGGGAGTACGACCTCGACCCCGGAGAAACTTATAAAAGACCCAGACTTGTGCTAGGACCGCCATGAACTCAAAACCACACCTTATAAAACATGTTCATAGAACTACGCAAACATTTCTCAAACATTATCACCACCATCTAACCACCATCCACTAGCTAAAACCCAATTTCTTTGCCAGTAAGGGATGCAATCCCGGTATGGCAACAGTCGAAGCATCCTCCTTCGCGGAGGAGGACTCCCTTCAACAACCTCTCTGCTTGTGTGTGTACTATTGCAAAAAATATTATCTAATGAAAACATTTTAAAATCAATTATTTTTCTAACATAACTGTTCTGTAAATTGAACGTACTCAAAATGCTACAAAATTATTATAGGTTTCTATTACATTATACTAAACTGTCTACTTGGCTAAGCCTAAATGTTTAACCCCAGCCTTCAATTACAGTAAATCCCTTTGTTCATAGTTATGTAATATGCAATGATACAAACAAGTCCATATTTAAGAATTACAGCATGTTAAGATTAAGAAACGCAACTGAAACATTTTCAGGGAAGAATTTACATAAAGGTACTTGAAGGATTGTTATTTTTAATTAGTATTAGTTTAATCATTGTGTGTGTGTGTGTGTGTGTGTGTGTGTGTGTGTGTGTTTTCCCCTTCTACTTAAATTTATTAATCCAGTTCACTGTGTTATTCTATATATAAGTTAAAAAAGATTATATAATATATTGTCACCCGAACGTCGGAACTGCCTATAGAACCGGCCGGCAGTAGGGCCAGAGGGAAAGCATTCAGGACACGCCTACCCATTTGTCTCGTGTCACTAACTGAAGGGATGATTAGTTAAACGGCGGAAGCCCTGTACCATCTCTTTCCCCTCCCACCAGACGTCTCGAAACCTCGGGATAATTGTGCGTGCGGCGAAGTTTCCAGAAACAGCAATCTTCCCTATATAAGGCCTGCAGTTGGCGAGTCAGCTCGGTTCTTGGCGAGCAGTCGTGAGGAGCGCCGAGTGAGTGGACGTACTGGAAGACGGTGTATGTGTATTAGAGGAGTTATACGTGGCCTTGTCTTCGAAACAATTGTGCATCGGCAATGTGCAATTAGTTACAGTTGTTATTCTTTGGGTGTATATACCTTAAATTTTATTTATAAATATAAAATTTACGCACATACACATTTATACTCACTTGTACTTCTAGACTAGAAAATGTGTGAAGAAAAAATTTTCCATTCTTCAGCCGGAAATCTAATCCGGAACCTT
This sequence comes from Mantis religiosa, assembly GCA_030765055.1. Taxonomy (NCBI): domain Eukaryota; kingdom Metazoa; phylum Arthropoda; class Insecta; order Mantodea; family Mantidae; genus Mantis; species Mantis religiosa. The sequence goes on along the minus strand of CM060951.1, from coordinate 71,146,560 downwards.
CGGATTTGGAAGCTCAGTTTCGTTAGTATCTAATGTTAACGAATCAAAGTTTCGTTTGACATGTAATGCAAACAATAAACCACAGACTGGTCCCGTAGCTCAATCGGTAGAGCACCTACCTGCCGTGCGAGGGTCCCGGTTTCGATTCCCGACTGGCGGTGGGGATTTTTCGCCAATCAAGATGATTCCCCGCCTTCCCCAGAATCTGGAAGTGTCAATGAGAGTGCGGATGTGTGCGTGATCTAATAATTAAAATCTAAAGTACCTGCAACCAAACGTTTACGAGTTAACACCATCGCCAATAGACGATATGTTCCAAAGTAGAACAGCGCCGTTATGACCATCGCAGTTAAAGGCGGGATATAGATGGGGAAAAATACCACAGAGACAATCCAGTACATTATAATTTAATAATATTGTTTCTATGTATTTGTATGTTAACTCGCGCTTGTTTGTGAGAAACCCCTCCTTGAGTACGAGATTTTTTTGTTCAAAGATAATGCTAAAAATTACCTATTGTTAATAAAATATAAAATATTTCTCTTGAAAAAAAAACGAGCATTTACAACAACAACAAAAAAGCCAGCGTTGGACGAGAGAGAAGAAATCAGCCAGCACTCCAATGCAACAACAACGACAACAACAATAATAATAACAATAATAATAATAATAATAATAATAATAATAATAATAATAATAATAATAATAATAGTAATAATAATAGTAATAATAGTAATAATAGTAATAATAGTAATAATAGTAATAATAGTAATAATAGTAATAATAGTAATAGTAATAATAATAATAATAGTAATAATAATAGTAATAATAATAGTAATAATAATAATAGTAATTCTAGTGATAATAGTAATACTAGTAATAATAATAGTAATAAATTAATTTTTGCCCCCCCCCCCCCCCCCCCCCCGCTATCTCGTCAATGCTGACGTTAGGAGGCGCTTGGGTTTCCTTAGAACGAGGGACGCGAAGCATCTGACCTGAGATGAAATCAGAGTTGAGGGGTCGGCCCAACGCCTGAGATGAATAATTGATGTAGCAATTGGTGGAATTGTGGTGGGGAAACCGCTGGATCCGAAGGAAACTCATCCTAGCGCCATGTTGTCCACCACAAATCCCAGTTTGCCGTCGCCTGGGATCGAACCCGGGCCGCCTATAAATGATGTATGAACCGAAAATTGCCAGTAATACAGATCAACATGATATCATAAAATTATGAATTATGAATTTTGGTCTTTAAAATTTTATATTCCGTTTTGCGAAAAGTCGAGTTTGTTGCTTGCGTTTTGGTAGCAGCGAATTGATTAGTCATGCTCTGTCCGGTGAAAGAAAAACCTCTTCAAAATATTTGGTATAACGTGCAGAGAAGCGAAAAAATAACTAAATAAATTGGATTGGTCGGGACAAAGAATATCAACCCAGAAACTCCCGAATGCTAGCGCTCTGTAAAGCATTCATTTCATCAACCATTTTGAAAACGACAGCTGAGTGCCTATAACTAGAGACGATTAAAGTATAAAGAGCAAGTTGCCAAACTATGATATTGTTTTCTAAAATTTAATATATATATATATATATATATATATATATATATATATATATATATATATATATTCCACAACATTATTTTTAAGGCAAAACAATTACGTTTTAAGGGTTCAGAGCGGATTCGTTAATTTAAAAGAAATAAGCTTTTTAAGTATTTCCTCTTATTTAAAAACAAAGGATCCAGTGATTACACAAAATTCATCGATGTTAATGTTAAACTTAGAAAAAAGTAATATACTGTTTTGTTCTTGCTTAATTATAATAAGCTTCGAAAAGCACGGTATGCGAAAGTAAAAATATTAAAAATGTAAGCAATCTTTGAAAACAGAGGACATTTAATTTTGTACGTGATGTCACACAAGAGATAATGCTACATTTTCTCAACTGTACTTGACTTGCAGGAAAGAGTAGCTTGAGTTTTACAAACGAGTTTCACAGAAATCTGCCTAAATGGAATATCATTGCTAAAGAGAAAGTAATTTAAAAGCAAAATCTCGCAATTTTCACAAAATTTGAACAAATTGTTAAATATAAAATGGCTTGTCTGTGTATTCTACTGTAAAATTTAAATATGCCAGTTAACATAATTATAGTAAGCATATTTTAAAATATGAATTCACTTAACCCAGATATTCTAGGTTAACCTCAGTAAATCTCGCGTTTCCTGCACAAGCCTGCCTCCAATCCTCTTGACTTAGAACCTTAAAATAATAAAGAATAGGTAAGCAAGTTCGTATTTCAGGCTCATTGTATTTGTCGCTGGCTGTTGTTGAAACCCGTAATTTTGCGAAGATTCTAAGCAGATCATAAAAAGCCGAGTAAGCTGAAAACATGCTAAAAATATTTCTGCGGCAGTTCATAAATAACGGAGCTTGTTACCCAAATAGTAGACCTAAACTAACCTAACCATTCGTTATCTGTCGGCTTTTACAGGCCGCATTCAGAGGAAGTGTAAAAGAAGTTTTACTATATCTGCTTTTCATGATCTTCCTCAAACCTTTACGAAATGATGGATTTCAGCAAATGCCTACGACACCTATCTCTCTAAACTCTAATTTGATATTACTGATGGGTATAAAACAGTATTCATATAGGTTAAATAACAGGATATGTTTCCTGCAAAATTTAGCAACAGAAGTAAAACTTTCGGGCTTGCGCAACTTGTCCTACGTTCACCGCGACGCAGTAATTTGTAACTATTGCTGGCAAATTGGTTGCTACTTTCCATTTCCTGCCGACCTACCCCGCGCTTCTTTACCATGAGACTAGGCTATTCCCCTCCGTAAAGGTTATGGGCTCACGCCAAAGCATGCATCTGCCCAGACAGACAAAAGGCATTATGCCAGGTTACTCAAAGCTAAGCAATCAAAAATGCGGAAAACTACCATTGTATTGGTTATCTCTGTTCGTCTGTAGAGCTGCCCAATAAACGCCGACCAAAAAGAGGTGCCCAGTTCATGTTAACAATAACGGTATGGGACGTTGTAACTCTTCAATTCTGCATAGTTGCAGAGGAAACTAAGTGAAACTCTAGAGCTTACAGCATTATTTTGCTATTATTATTGCTCATTATCAGATCTTAGTGTAATGTAAAAATGATCTATAAAATGACTTCGATACTTTTTAAAAAGGACTAATTACAAAAATCAACCAGAAACCAAGACTTATTTAGGTTTATTAAAATTAGTGTACTGAAAATTATCAGCTAATTGTAGTAGCTGCTGGAAATTTTTGTAATTTACGTGCTCCAACGTTTAGTCATAACGGACGATGAATGAAATTGGTGAAATGATGTTCAAATGAGTCCGGGGTCCTTGGAACTTAGAGCTACCTGATAAGGGAAAGCTCCAAAAAAAAAACCTTATCCAGGTAACTCACCCTGACCGAGATTCCAACTCGGGACCTCTTGAACGTGAGGCAGACACGCTACCATCTGCTACCGAGGCGGGCTAGCTGCTGGATGCAGCTGCTATACGTCTGGGATACTCAAATGAACACGAGCATACCATACAAAACGGACACATTGTAATGATAGCACTGGGCGACAATGAAAATGTTTCGGGCTTAAAAATAGTGAATTTACATATATTTCCATCTTCTGAATTAAAAAATAACCATAAAAATGATAGATTAGATCTTCTTTTGAAGATAAAGTGACATTTCATTTTTTAGAATGAAGATTTTAAATTTGGGAGAACTTTTTTGGGAGTTGGCACACCTGTCAAAATACCGTAGATGATAACTACAAGCATTTGGTGACAGTGCTCCTGCAAAAATACCGTAACCTTGGATGCAACATGTCCCTTAAGATCCAATTTTCTCCACTCCCACCTAGACTTTTCCCCTCCTAGTTGTGGAGCTGTTAGTGATGAACATGGGGAGAGATTCCATCAGGACATTTCTGTTATGGAACAAAGATATCAGGGCCGTTGGAATGAAGTAATGCTTGCAGATTACTGCTGGTCTTTGTACAGGGATTCTGCGGAAATCCATCACAAGAGGCAAGCTAAAAGACGACGAAGTCAATAGGCCACCATATGATTCTCTTCAGACACGACTACCCGCGAAGTATTTTTCCAGCAATTTAGAACTCTTAGTATGTAATTACCAGTTAAAATCAAATGCACTTTCATTGTTAGCATGTATGTAATTAAAATGTATCCTTTTCTCTCAATCCGTTAAATGTAATACTTCCACCTTGTGTATATCATAGAAACTAGAGCTAATAAAAAAGTTTTCATTCTCATATTTGTTTTTGTCAACCCAAAATTAGAAGGAAATGCTCGAAACATTCAAAAATTATTTTTTTTTTTTATCGCCCAGTGTAGTTAATTGTAGGGCTCAGAAAATAAAGACCAAATAGGAAACCACAATAAAACTAAACAATCTTCCAAACCAACTAGTTCCATCACGAAAATAGTACTTAACGCCTTTACAATTTACGATGGACATAGCGATAAAAGGATTGCTCATATGCAGCAGCCGTTACAAGATTTGCACAGCCAACGTGTTTTTCAAGCTATGGTTGTGCAAATATTATATAGTGCTTGGTGGCTAAACAGTATGGGTTCCGTTGGCCACTCCTTTTATACTAAGGATGTCCTAAACCATGAAATAGAATTTTATGAACTCCCTTGTTAATCTTAACATCATACTCAAACGAATGCCAGAAACGAGAACGATTCTTGGACAGACTAGCTGTTTTCAATGACTTTATGTTAGCTATGATCAGTTTCTATACTTTTATGCTTGACTGCAACACTTGGGTATGTAATATCTAATATTTCAGCATTGCGTTTATTGCTTATGAAATTCCAGGCGGCTTATCTGTCGTTGCAGGTTAGCTTTTTAACCTCCAAGAATGATTAATTTCATTTACCTTCCCCGTTTTCATCGAATTGTTGTACGATTATCTAAATTTTTATAGTGATACCTTCCTTTTACCCTTTATAATTATAATCTCTTAACCCCGACTATTCCAAATATCGGATGAAAAATTCCCCGATATTTACACAAAATTATGTGAAACATGACTTCCCTAACCTCTCCCCGATAGTACTTCAGGTTCTGGAACTGTTGCATATCGTAAAAATACCCATTGCTGGTGAAAGAAATCTCGATCGGAAATGGCAATTAAAGTGAGTTAAATTGTAACCCTTTGTATCATCTTTTTGCTCCCATGTTATTTAATAACGTAACTACGTCATATTTATTACATGCGAGTAACGCAGAAATCCTCCACTTATACGATTCAACGAAATAAGTCGCCCACCTCGTTAACGTAGAACGTAAGTGTGTCTTGCGAGTTCGAATCTCGCTCAGGTTGAGTTACCTGGATAAGTCTTTTCCGGGAATTCCATTATCCTGAAAGACGAATGTAGGGTAACTCTAACCTCTATGGACCCTGGGCTCATTTAAGCATCATTTCACCCATTTCATTCATTGTCCAATTAGACTTAACGTTGGAGGTCGTAAATAGAAAGAAAGAAAGAAAGGAAGGGAGGGGGGAGATTCTATACTCCCAATTTACCAAGTTAATCTGTTGCAAAAAGACAGAGTGCGCGACCATTGAGAAAAATAAAATGCTCAGTTAGTATTATAATTGGCATCCAGAAACTTCAGTACAAACATCTATACCTAACATTAGAATGAATATGTTTCCTAGGTTTTGACAAATTTTCATTACACGCAGTTTTTAAAAAGCCAATTAATGAAACAAACATAATAAAGGATCAGCAGTCGTTTTTTGAACTCTGTCTTCTGTTTGTTGAATGTCACATAATGTCATCCGTATATACTCCGTACAATAAAATGTAAGTTACTTTTGTTTTTTATACTCTGTGGAGTTTAGCAACTATTTAATTCTGTGAAGTAACAACTATTTCTCTACTTCATAGCATTCTCAAGACTTTCTTCGTAAGTATATTCTCCACTGTGTTCATATTCAAATACAAGGATGTGGTAAATTCCCGTTTATCATTTAGTAATTTGATAAAGTGAAATTATAAGGTGCTTATAACCTTAAATTAAATGGCCGCAAGACAGCAGGTAATACGAGCCACCACCGGGGAGTTTCAATCGGTAGTTATCACGTAGTTATGAGCTCTACCCTCTGCCATCGTATTTCCATAGCTACCCTTAGTATCCTCTCATCTCACCTCTTCCTCTCTGGGTGTGTCCCGTTAGATGCACAACACAATAGATCCACCATAGTTTGACGTGCTAAGTCCCTCCTCCGAACCTTGTGCCAAATCCTTTTACGTCTTTTAATCATGTAGAAATATAAATTGAAAGATACTTGAATAGATTGAATGTGAATATCAAAATCTACGAGTGGTTTCCGATCTCTCTCTCTCTCTCTCTCTCTCTCTCTCTCTCTCTCTCTCTCTCTCTCTCTCTCTCTCTCTCTCTCTCTCTCTCTCTCTCTCTCTCTCTCTCTCTCTCTCTCTCTCTCTCTCTCTCTCTCTCTCTCTCTCTCTCTCTCTCTCTCTCTCTCTCTCTCTCTCTCTCTCTCTCACACACACACACACACACACAAACGCAGTGGTGCTGAAGCATGAATACACTGGTAATTACTTTGCGGTATATATATAATTAACGTCTTTTAACAAACGGATCAGAGATTTCCGAATATGAATTAAAGATATGGTTTAAATGCTGCTGTTATATGACAGAATACGTAGAACGCCATCGATAATTACAACTTTTTTTTTTCACTGCTCATCGACTGATATAAGTGCCACCTACAATGACAATGCGGAACTAATCACGTCCATCGGACTCGGAATTTTAGAGACGTTCCTTAAGCACATATGCACTGAGCTACTTAAAATTTACAAATTACCGAACAATGTATCGATTTAAGGTACTCTCGTGGGTATCTTAAGGTTTTCACACACGTGAATTAAATTCACATTTTTTTTTCTGGCCATTGGTTATCGGCAGTAAACAAAAATACAAGTATAATAAATAATGTTTGTCTTCACATCCACAGAATCATTTACTTTTGGTATAAAAGTGCAGTTAATTCTTATGCGCGTCAGTTTTTTTTATACCTTACATTTTATGTACACAGATCAGAAGTAGGTTTTCCATGCATTTCACTTTTACCTTGACTGCTAACGATAATCTAGAAAATGGTCTCCTTTAGTACAAAGGCTTACTTTATTAGTATTAGTTAAATAAATATCAAATCACAGTATTCATAGAGTTAAGAGCTTTAGTATTTCCAGTAGAAGCAAATTTTACTTTTAATCATTTGCTGTACAATGCAGATAATATTAGAAATAAAAAATTAATTTAATTTTAAATATGAATAAGGAGAAATTAGGAATATGGTATAAAACACGGTTTTCCGCTAACATTTTCACTGCACGCTGTTATACTTAGGTATTCATAAGTGGCTTATCTGTCATTTCTCAATGTAGCGTAGGTTTAAGTGTTGGTGTGCACCTCTAGTTCTACTGACAAGCATATGCTGCCAACGATAGGCGCAACCGATACAGATTCCTCTTACCCCTTCTCTGTACCACTCTTCGCTAAAGTCATGAGTCATTGTGGATTTCACGTAACTTCGTGCCAGATTCCATATGACACGCATCCATAGCATAGTAACTTAATAGTATTTGAGAACTTCCTTAAGCTTCTGTACATAATTTTCTGTTGATAAGCAAGACATTTCTCTGTGACTTGAATATCTTAAGCACAATCGCATTAGGAGGCACGGAGACACTTATCCCCGGAGATATACCTGTATTTAGTCGTATTATAGTCCTGTGCCGTGGCGTAGCGGGCTTGCATACCTTGGTCCCTGGCCACGGAAAGCAACCAGGGTTCGATCCCAATCATGTAGTGGGGATTTTAGGTCCCGGGTATAGGACCGGTGAAGAAAGTGAGGAGCTTACGCTAGGTAAGCGGCCCTGGTCACGAAAGCCAACGTTCCGGCTGGGGGATGCCGAGATGCTGACCACATCTCCTCCCCTTATCGGTTGGATGATCACGCACCTCTGCCGTGCGTAAGTGGGAGTAAGGCCGGCAGTCGGGTTGATAGGCCTTGGCCCTCGGACTGTCGCGTCAGTGGTTAACTTATAACTCGTATTATAACAGAGTAGATACGCAAGAGTTGATATAAAATAAAAGTTTCGAATGAATAAATTGTAGATTAGATCTGAAGATAAATCTAAGGAAAGTTGTTTGATTGTAAGTGAATTTTTTTATTTAATGCTAGTTAACAGAAAACAAATTTGATAATCAAACTAAACACTTTTTTTAACAATTAATTTTTATTTCCATGGGATACTGTTTTTAGACGCATTTCATAATGTAGCTTTCGCTCCAGTTTCCCCTCAAAATGAAATGTTCTAAGTTACGCCCATATATCCATATATAATAATATCAACAAGGTCAAATATAATTTCTGTTAATCTGTGATACGAGAAGAAAACCGCAACAGGAAATCGGTCAACAAGTTTATGCAAAGTTTAGAACATCGTGGTGGCCGTGAGTTTGTTGCACGTTGACGTGTGTTTTGTTGGTTTTTAGTGTGAAAGTTGTCAGTATTAACAGGTGATCCGTTGGATTTAGAAGGAAACAGCAAACACTACTACTAACAGAGTAAGCAAGGCTTAAGATAATAAGTAATAACTTATAATCGAAATAAATGCAAATGAATTTTAATGTTAACTCGTTTTTCTTCTGCACTTAAAAGAAGTTCTGAGGGGGAAAAATGGATTTTGACCTTTTGCTTGTCAAAAATAATTCGCAAATTAAAGTCATCTCGGTATTGCTATCAATATAAAAAATTCATTTTGTTAAAGCAAGGAAATTTAGAATTAATTAGGTCAAATTTAGCTGTCATAGTTATCCAAGATATCCAGAAGTTTCAGAATGTTATTTTTAGTGTTATTGCTGCCTAAGTATAAGATTGAAAGTACGAAATGCAGAAGCCTTTAATGTCCCTTTATTCTACAACAAAACGACAGCATGTATCAATTGGCTTTGATGCAATACTGGTTTTATTATCTGGCAGATTGATCTGTAGTGTACTATAGGTCAGCAGCATGCAGAGGTCATTATAAAATCAAATTAGTTATGACAATAATTGCGACTTTAAGAGTTAACTAGCTAAAGGCATTAGTGAAATCACTGAGAACGATGTAGTACTTTCTGCACTTCAAAAATAATATCTTTAAAATTCTTCAGCTAATTTGTTGTCATTATAGTTCAAACAAACATGCTAACCTAACTGAATCTAACCTAACCTAAAGCATGTTCAAAGGCTCTAGAATCCAAACACCAATTAATATCAGTAGATACCTGAAAAAGAGTCTAAATGCTGCTAATCAATGCAGTAATTTTAACAGGAATTTGTTATGTGACCTCAATTTTGATTTTTTGACAAACACTATTTTTATAACAAAGAGAAACTGTATTAAACTGCATCTCGCATAAATTGAAGTGTTCTGTAAAACAGTAGAAGTTGTATTTGCCATAAATAAAGTTGATTGTTTATTTAAAAAATATTGTACAGAAAATATAAATTAATTTTATTTTCTACAGCCTCTAGCATGTTTCATATACAAGTGCTATTGGCAATTCTTGAATTTTAAAGAGCCTAAAACTTATATAATTGCTTCCTGTTTTATAGGGTTTCTCTGGTTGTTTGGAGTAGGAGAGGTGAAGGAAGATACGTGAGCTCCCATGTCCGAGTGGTCAAATAGTTCTGGACACCGCACAGTTTGCGCACCAGGCTGTGCATCACAGTACATTGGCAAAGGAGACTGCCTTTACACTAAAGGCATAAAGCTTCATGTGAGATATGTTCCAATTTCCATTTTAGTAGTGCCTGATAAGATTGCAGAATTAATTTACTTATATAAATCTGTATTACTCTTGCCTAAAGAACTCTTTATGGTACTTTATCTTTTAAGTTCAATATATAACAAATTAATTGTGTGACTTTAATTGTGCAGTAATACTATTTTGCAGCATTTACTCGCATATTTCTTTTTACTGTCATTAATACTGTGCAAGGAGTGTAAAATATAAATCAACAACTACTCTTAATTTGAGTGAAATGTTGCTTTATATATTCTAAATTTTACATTCCAAGCATATTTAGACAAATAGTAATAAGGAACAAATTCAGGCAGCATGAAAATTGTCCTGTGGGGAAACAGCAGCATGCATTGTGGGTTTGCTTGCGTATGCATTGGCTGGCTGCAAAGTGAGAAAAAATTCATTGCATGTAATTTTAAGGAACAGCATCTGAAATTTAATGGCACTAGAAATAAAAGATAATTATGCGAATAAATGCACCATTATTGGCTATCTGAAATAATGCTTGCTAAATGCTCCTTCTTTGATGTTTATTTTCAGTTTTAGTACTTTCTATACAGTAAAACTTGTCCATAGTACAATCAAAGTAGTATCAGAAAAATGTAAATTAGCAAAAGCTAAAATTTTGATTGTTATAGATTAATAGAGGATTTTGGTTTTGATCAACAGAAAAAAAATAGTGATATTGGCTACAGGTCTAGAAACTTAAATGTTATGAATAGATACAAATATAATAATTTGCAACTTAAAACTTCACTTATCTTATAAGAAATTATGATAATTCTTATAAATTCTCCAGGATCACAATTTCATGTATATTTATACACATCTTCAGCTGGAAAAACAAAGCTGTCGCCATAGATACTAAATACTAGAAATCGATATGTTCTTGTAAGTACTACCAAAATCTGAAAATAACACAAATTTAAAAACAGAATCAACTGCCAATATTTCAAAATTCATTACGCGGTTTGTTTTTTAAAATAAATGTCTTTTCCCAAACCATTAAATCTATCGGATCATTTAATTGTTTTAATAATTTAACTTCTGGATTTATTTCATGGTTAAATGATCAAAACTGATCTGCTACGGCTGATTTATGAGTTTGTTTATACTTAATGTTACAAAAATGTTCTTTCTTTCTGGTTTCTAAATTACGTTTTGTTTTTCCACTATAAACTTTATAACAATCTAAACAATTAAACTGATAAATATCAGATTTTTTATTATTAGGAATTACACCTTTTATAGAGAAATGCAATAAATTTTTAATACTGTATTTATTTTGAGGAACTAAAGTTCTACCAACAATTTTTTGAAAATGTTTGTTAACCCAAGGATGGTAAGCAAATTTTTTAAAATTATAATCGTCTTATTTTTTTAAGAGTAGAAATATCAGTAACAGTTTTTTGATATATGAATTCTTCAATTTTTTTTATTTATAAAGTCTTCATTAAAGTCATTAATTAAAGCAGTATTAATCTTTATATTCTTTATTAAATTCATCTTTATTCAGGGTTATATTTATTAATCTATAAATCAAACTATTGAAAACGGCAAATTTATGTGAAAAAGGGTTAAAACGTTTATTTTTTATGTAATTATCAATATGAGTAGACTTCCTATAAATACCAAAGTTTAATTTATTATTATTTCTTATTATCTTTAGATCTAGAAAAGGAAGAAATCCATTAATTTCAGTTTCTAATGTAAATTTTATAGCTTTATCTTGCAAATTTAGTAATTTTAAAGCATCGTTTGAGTTCTTCAGGAACAATTGCAAAAATATCAACAACATATCTATACCAAATTGAGTAATTTGTAATTTTACTGAACTCTAAAGCATCAATATTATTGTCTAAATAGAAGATACACTTAAGAAATCTGCAAAAACAATTTTATGAATAACAATTTATCTTTTTTATTAATGATGTAATTAAATTTCATTTCAGTTGCAATATTAATTAATCTCTTATTTTAGTACCTGTTATTTTAATAGGATGGAAACCTCCCATAAACACTTCTAAGATTAATGAAAATATGTTATTCATTTTTGGTGTTTTCCTTTTTTAAATACAAATCATATCCTGGTAAACGTTGTCTGGCCGTATATTTAACACTGTTGCATTAACCTGAGGGGGACGTAACTCTAAATTAATAAATGGAACACTTAAAACTTTTAGATTAGATTGTTTATTCACGAGAAGTATTACATTTGTACAGATGGTTTCATAAAATTCTATTTGTATTGATACAACATTAACAAAAAGTAACATATAAAACAATTTAATGGCAAAAAATTTACAAAATAAAGTCCATTAAACAATGAAAAGAATATTTACAGAAATGGGCTCTCATATCTTTGAAAATTTAAGGTACTAAACTTTGCACAACTGTGTGCATTAATGTAGTAAAATTTTTAATAACACTATTGTGAGTCAGTTTGTAGACATTACATCACTTTTATAAAAATAGAATATGTTTTGAGAGCTTAACTACACTCATCAATCAATTGCCAACTGCCAGAATATGGTGTTCTGTTGCTGGAGGTTGATGAGTGTTCCCTGTTGACTTTAAGAGGAGTCAACAGACTCACTATAGTGTTATTAAGTTTAGAAACATCACTCCTTTAAACTTCTATTGAAGAAAATGGAATATTATAGCAGTCACAATCTTTGTAAGTAATTGTTTTAATAATTAGGACTCATTTTATAATCTCTTGTTATAAATTTTGAGACTATAGTTTTGTTTTTCCATCTGCATTAACTGCTATAAATTTTTATTTTTTAATGTGGAGCAATTTGCTTTTTCAGCAGATTACTGAATTAGTATCTGTATATAAATTCTGTTGCACAAAAATCGTCACCTGAAAGGCAAAATTCCTGGATTTAGCATGCATATTTTGTAAAGTTACATAATAATAAATATGAATTCTTGAAAAGTGTTTCTAAAGTTAAAAAATACAGAGTAAACTAAAATGATCCCAACATGTAAACAGATCTCTATTTATTTCTATCTACGCTGTCATCCATAATCAAACTGTCAAATTACCTGGACTCACCCCAATCCAAATCCACTGGTAAGATGCACTCAGCCAATAATATGTTTCTATAACTGTGAAGTATATTCTCTAGGTATTTGCAGAGAGACTTATATCAAGTGGCTGCCATGTCTGCTAGCATATGTACATCGTTGAGCTCCTAGAACATTGTCCATTTGGGTTTATTATAAAAGAATAAAAGATTTTCAACCACTTTGACAGAGTAAATAAGCATGTAGGATACCATGAAATAATTAAGTAAGCATACTAGTGTGAAAACTGGAAAAATAAAATGTGTACTAATTTAACTAATGACAAATAAAATGAAAATCCAATAAAACCTATAACTCTGCCACTGTTGGCCATTTTTTAAAATTTCTTAAACAAAATAAAACCTAGATATCTAGTTCTAATTATTGTTAAAAAAAGATATTCTTTAAATTTGCTTACCCTCCCCACTTATTATGCAAGTTATCAATAGAAACTGCTGGCATAATAACAGGAATTAATTTTCATGGTAGACAAAAATCCAGACCAGAACAGCAAAAAATAAATTAAATAAATAAATAAAAATAGATTGCCAATATACTAACCATTAGACCAACAGGCAAATCTGAATTTCAAATATAATTATTTTACAAATATGTGGTGAAACTTGGTCTTACAAATCCATCTTTATTACCTTTTGTTTAAATCAGTGTTGCAAATTTTGTGAAGTAATAAGGAAGATAGAAACAAGTATATACCTACGAACAGAGTATCACAAAAACTGTTGGTAACTTGTACTATAATACTATATATCTAAATTATAATTATTTGTCACATACTTTACTTATCTTTTAAAGAAATTATATTTTATGTAGTATTTGTTGCTTCACTGTTGTTAGCTTCTATTTTTTACATATTAATTGTAGTAAAATCTTCTAATTATTTACAAAGTAAAATATATAAGCTGTCAGTATCTTTGCACACTCTTGAAAGCATTTTCTGCTTCTGTTAATTTAATAGTCTTATTAGTTTTGTCCAGTATTCAGTATGCTGTAGTATTATTAGTTATTAGAATGGCCTAGTATTCAGTATGCTGTATGTATCACATTAAGATATTTTAGATGTTTCACATCATTTGAATGTCCCTTATGGACAGGCTTTACTGTACGTTTGTTAATGTAGCTTTAGTCATAATTATTAACTTCCTTAGGTTTCTTCTTTTGTTCATTTTGCTAGACTTGCACATCATCTCTAAAAGCTACGTTGCATATTTCTCATAACCAAGTGCTTACTCGCGGGAGATTCAGGTGGAGGCCACCTTTGGAAGGCCGAAAATAGTATCTGGTAGGTCTGAATGTTTGAAAGAAACATAGTGGGTAGCTGAATGCAGTGGAATGTTTATTATGTTGCCTTCTTAACATATCCCTTAACATTACAATGATTTTCACAGGAAAAGATGTCGCAGTCAGGTGATGGATTGCACACTCCTGGTTATCTGTCCTGGCGAAAGTTGCAGTTAAGCAGGGCAAAACTAAAGGCCTCGAGCAAGACCTCTGCGCTTCTCTCAGGTTTTGCAATGGTAAGGAGTTTCCATTTTGCAGTTCTTTTTTACATATATTAAGGCACTTTTGTACAGCATTCTCAGAATGCTAAAACTCCTACTAAAACCATAGGATCAATACTCTGTGCATGTATCAATTTATGGATGCCAATAACGTAACACCACTTTGGCTAATTTGGAGATTTACTGGAGATATGACGTAAGAGAATAAGAAACACTTTATTTCATGAACCATTATCTTAATTTTACACTAGAAGACTACTTCCTCAAGCCCAAATGAGGATACAAACATATGCAAGGAAATTCATGGATGCCAGTACATGTCAGTTAAGAGTTCGTCCAAAAATAATGTAAAATGCATCAGTTCACAGTAGATCCATCTTTTCAAAACAAATATATTTGGCAGGCCTTTATTCAGTTAAATTATTTAAATATCCAGTCTTGTATTCTGCAAGCCTCATTCCTGAATATTTCTTTTATTAACATTATGGATAATCTTGGATCACTGGAATAGTCGCGAGTTTCATTTCTGGCTTTTGCATTGAGGGTCCATCATTTGATTGCCGACTCTGGGTGATGGTTTTAAGTCAACCCTATCCAAGCCTTCACCTCTGATTAGATGTCACCAAATGATTTGGCCTCTAAAAACCTATCAAATGAATCCCTGTCATTAGAGGTTGTAAATTAATACTGCTGAAAATTGTTGCCCCCTACTTTTTCTCTCTACCAGAAACAAGTAAACCCAGTGTATTATTGAAGATACTTGTTATGTATTACAAAATGTGAGTCACATGTTTGGCGTGATGTCTTAACAGTGGGAGTGCCAATAATCAACTTTAAACTAACAGATGTTCAATGTTTTGTGAACAAAATTAGGAATAAATGGAACAGTGCTTACACCCTTGTAGAAAAACTAGAAAGTGAATACTGAAATGAGTCTGTACAATTGAACACAGAAGAGAGAATACTGTAATCACAGGTTTCAAATGGCAACAGGAGTGAAAGCTTAAATGAGAATGAAGGCACTGAAAGTGAAAGCAGAATCTGACACAGAGCTTCTATAAGACTGCAGTGATAATTAACTAATGAGAATAGCTTCATAATCATAAAGCATTGTGCCTGTCTTTGTTTGTACAGCAATTTTAACTTTCTGAACACAGTATACTTCTGCATTATGACTAAGGAGTGTAGATATAGGAGGTTAGAATGTGATTGGAATAACAATGAATTCATGGCAAAAGCTGCATGTCATCTCATTCCATTGCCATCCTCATTATCATCGCACCATTAGAGATAATGGACTTGCCTCCTTGGTGCCTCCCACTAATAAATGGATGTAGATTTTGCTAGGTGGAATAAGGAAACAGAGCACTGGAAACACTATGGAAAGTATTAGAAACAACATATTATGGATAATCACATCCTTTAACAATTATCTTCAGTGCTTTCAAATGAAGTAATTTAATTACAGTAATTTATCTTGTGATAAAGAGTTAATCTTTTGAGCAGATTATATCATATTGGAAAAAAAGGTGATTGCAAATAAAAATTTCTCTGAATGTTGCTTATAGCACTCAATGGTCTACAACAGCATTGTTACATTGGTTGCCCAACTCTGTACTTGATGGTAGCATATCTGCCTCACATTCAAGAGGTCTTGCGTTCAACTTGGTCAGGGTGAGTTATTTGAATTTTTTTTTCCCCTGAGGTTTTCTCTTATCCTGAAAGACGAATGTCAGGAATGTCTAAGCTCTGTGGACCCTAGACTTATTTGAGCATCATTTCATTCATGCTGTTTATGAAAATGAGAGAAAAAAAAAGATTACAGGCCTCACATTTTGAATTACAAGAACTAATAACTACATTATAAATAAATAAATAGCCCATAACATCCCTTAAGGGTAAGGGTCTCTAACCTTAATTAAAATTATCACTTGCTCTCTATATCACAATGTTTGTTTCCTAGTTTTCTTCATTCCTCTCCACCCTTGCTTACTGTAATCTAAAGTTTCTGTTAATATTTATTTACTTATACTTAGTCATTTCTACTATAGTGATAGATATAGCGATACAACTAATACTATTTTCACTGTCACTTTCACTTTAGAGCTGCTTCCACTTGCTTCCATTGAGGTCTGTCTTTTGCCGTTCTAATCCACTTTGCATCTAGCCCATTCTTGAACTCTTGTGATCATCGTAGCCTCAAACATCCTCTGCTTCTCCCTTGTCACCTGTCCCATACTGTGGCATATGCCCATCTGTCTTGACCCATTCTTGCCATATGTCCTGTCCATTGCCATTTAATCCTCTTTGCTCTGGTGGCTACGTCTTTCAGGCTGCTTTATAATTACATTATTGCTTATATAGGGCGCTGGGGTAGCGCGGTGGTTTCGTTCGCGGCTCCCGTTCTAAGGGTCCCGAGTTCGATTCCTGGCTCTGGGGTTGGCGATTTTAAGTCGGCCCTATCCACGCCTTCACCTCTGTCTAGCACACGTGAAGTATCCCCTATGCCCAACGTGGTTCGGAGTCCACGGTAAAAACTGTAGGTCCTCTCACCTCACCGCCATCTTCACTATCACCCTATCATCGGAGGTAATGGACACCGCCCTCTGGGTGCCTCCACCTGAGAAATGGGTCCGGTCATCACTTGGTGGGGTGAGGTTACCCCGAAGGCCAAGGTTGCCATGTGGGGAGTGTTAGTAACTAACTAACTAACTTATTGCTTATATATTTGCCTAGCTTCAAAATATATGTTGCTCCATTTGAAAATGGTCGCAAAAGCTGTCAAAAGTATATACTGTAAATAAAAGTGAAATTTTTGCAATAACATATACATATGCACAAACTAAATAAAACGAAGTGACGAGCAATAATATACTGAGTCTGGCTTAATTACACAAACATTACTAAGTATATGTTTCTGTGCAAGTACAGAAATACATGTCATAGTAGTTATCGTATTCTCAGCTAGATTCTGACTGGGAACCATTCAAATTGGTGTTTCATTATATATTGCACTTCTATGTGGTAAAATGCACAGGTATGTCAGTATCTGAACCTGCACCTCTAATATGCTGTTTGGAGTTTTTTCTTCTTTGCTGACATTCTGTTAATAGACAAATTTGTGTGGAATTCCCATTATGTGATACCCATTTTTCTCAACCTGCATGTACTGTTACATATGAGATCTCTGGTGTTAAATTTTGAACATGTTCATGTTTATCTCTTTATATTTAATCTGTATAAACCTGTATATAAAGAAATAAGTGGACTAGAAAGTATACAGAATATTAAATAAATCCTTTCATGGAAGTGTTGAAAACAGTGTTGTTGTATAAATTAAGTTAATTGGGAGTCGATTAATAACACAAAACAACACTCACTTTTAAATTTTCCCGGAACCGGTTTCTGAGGCCTTCCCTCTATCTTCAGCCGGACATCGACTAGTTCTCATTGGTGTAGCTGGCAATATTTTGTCTTCGGTCTCCTCTGGTGGCGGTTCGAGGAACTTGCTGAACAAATCTTTCTGGGGGATGTCGAAATTGAATACTTTGTTCCTATTTTTTGAAATAAAGATTTGTTCCCATGTGGACAGTTCTTCTTTTCCTGTTGTATGTTTTAGTAATTTTGGTTCTGGATTTATGTTGTGGTTTTTTTCCCAAAAATGCGTGGCAACTGCTGATTTTTCTAATTGTTTGTATTTTATGTTCCTAAAGTGTTCCTTTGCTCTTGTTTCTAAATTTCTTTTGGTTTTTCCAATATAAATTTGACTACAGTCACAGCATTCAATTTGATATATACCAGATTTTTTGTTAGATGGAATGGCATCTTTGATGTTTGAGCAAATTAGGTTTTTTAAGGAGTAATGGTTCACTGGAGCTAGTTGAATGTTTTGTTTTTTGAAGACTTTTTTGAATTTATCAAAGGCCCATGGATGGTAAGTGAATTTTTTGAAGATCATTTTAGTTTCTGTAGCTGAGAGGGTTGTGGTTTCCTTTAGTAGTTTCTTCTTTTTTGCTAAGTTCACTTTTTTGTCTACTAGTGATTTGGGAAAGTCATTTTTCTGTGCTATTTCAATAATTTTGTTGTATTCTATTTTGTATTCTTCTGCTGCGAGAGGGATGTTGACCAGTCTGTGTGCTAAACTATTAAAGATTGCCTGTTTGTGGGATCTTGGATTGTAGCCATTAGCTTTTATGTAGTTGTCTGTCTGTGTTGGTTTTCTGTGAATGCCAAAGTTTATTCTATTTTTATTTCTGATTATTTTTAGATCTAAAAATGGTAAATACTCGTCTTTTTCAACTTCTACAGTGAACTTGATGCTTTTTTCTTGAATATTTAAAAGTTTTAGTGCATCACTGATGTGTTTTTTTGGCACTATGGCAAATATGTCATCTACATATCTTTGCCAGAGTTTGAACATCCATGGGAAACCTTTAGTGATCCTTATTTCTAGTGCACTCATGTACAGATCGGCCAGGAAGGGTGATAAGGGGTTGCCCATTGCTAAACCAGAAGTTTGATGGAAATATTTTGTTTGAAACTGGAAGAAATTCTGTTCTATGCATAATTTGGTAAGTTCGATGTAATCTGAAATTTCAAGTGATGACATTCCAAGTGATTTGAGCCATTTTTCTATCAATGTTGGGAGTTGTTTAACTGGTATGCTGGGAAACAGTGATTTAACGTCAAATGAGACTAGTGTGTCTTGTTCATTTAGTTCAGTAGGCTTAATGTGTTCTATAAGTTCATAGGTGTTTTTGATGCTTAGGCTATCGAATTTTGGAAATGAGTTGAATTTGTTTGTTAGCCATTTTGCAAGTTTGTATGTTGGTGAATTTATACTGCTAACTATAGGTCTCATTGTTATGGATGGTTTGTGTATTTTGGGTAAGCCATAAAGTCTAGGTAAGGTTGGGTTATCTGGTTTAACTGCATATTTGTTTGATATTATACTTGATTTTGCTATTGTTTTTTCAAATGATTTTATGCAAGCTGTTAATGGATTTTTGTTAATGGTTTCATATTCACTGTTAGTTAGCATTTCTTCCATTTTTTCAAGGTAATCAGATTTATCCATTATGACTATTTTGTTACCTTTGTCTGCCTTGGTGTATATGACGTTTTTTTGTTTCAATGAACGGATAATATTTTGTTTGCTCTTCTGAACGGATCTGATTTTTATTTCTTCCAAAATATTTTCACATTGGCTTTTAAGTGGGTTTTGTTTTGATACTGGTAGACACTGTGCCGAAATGTTTATATCTGCAATGTAGCCCTCAATTTCGTTTGAAAATCTTACGCAAGTTTTTAATCCTTTGTTTAGAAGACCTAATTCTTTTGTGGAGAAATTTTGATTTGATAGATTTACAACGTTTTCAAAGTTTTGCGTGTTTGTTTTTTCGTTTACGCTACTTGTTGCTGTTTTGCATTTAGCGTGTGGACTAATTGCTGCAGGACTCAAGTTTCTATTTCCGATGTGTCTCTTATTCTTAAACTTTTTTTCCGTATGGTTTCGATGTGAAGAAATGTTCATCAAATTGGTCAATTTGTACTTTAGTTTTTCGGTTTTTGTTTTCATTTTCTTGCTTAGCATTGCCAAATAGTTTTGTTCGAAGTTATCTCACATCGTGTTTCCCAGTGTTTTCGTTAAAACTGAATGAAGTTTATAAAGTTTCAATTCCGTTTCTTCCAAATTTTTATAATGTTTATTGATTTCTAGCTGTAACACTTTTCTCTCAGCCGCTCTGTGTTGATTCCCGTAGCCTGGTTTTACTATCCTCCGGACAAATCGGGGTGTCACTTTATTTCGTAAACATAGCTTTATGAATTTTATGTTTGCAAAAAGATTTCTTTTCTTTTCATGCAGTTTTAAGAATGTTTTTATTTCTTGCTTATTGCCAAAATTTTCATTGAATCCGTCATGCGTTTTAAATTTTAAATAGGTTACCTTATCCGCCATATTGTCAGCTGTTTTTATGTGCGATCAGTTGGTATAATTTCCACTTCTTGAAGACTTGTTTGCCTATTTTATAAATCCTTTCATGGAAGTGTTGAAAACAGTGTTGTTGTATAAATTAAGTTAATTGGGAGTCGATTAATAACACAAAACAACACTCACTTTTAAATTTTCCCGGAACTGGTTTCTGAGGATGTCCGGCTGAAGATAGAGGGAAGGCCTCAGAAACCGGTTCCGGGAAAATTTAAAAGTGAGTGTTGTTTTGTGTTATTAATCGACTCCCAATTAACTTAATTAATACAGAATATTGTTAGTGATCATTTTTCTTCTAGTGTGTAGACTAAAGTTGGGAAGGCAATCAGACTGAAAAGTTCAAGGCCATAGTCGGAGTTTGAACCACAGATCTTCAGCTTTTTGTGCTATTTTTCTAACCATCTGAGCTAAAATGGAAACATGCTGGAATAAATTTAAATTCCCCAGCAGACCTACATTTTTTCAATAAACTACAAAGCATACTTACATACTTACAAAGCATACATATGTTGCTTTTGAAGTAACGTACTCCACAAAACTGTTCCATTCAGTCCCATAAAACCATTCATATGTTAACTTAGCCTATTATTTCTTTCAGAATAATAAATTTAAATTTTAATCTTGCTTTAAATTACTCATTTCAACATTAATGTATATTACATGTATTTGGAGGAAATTAGTAACAGTTGAATTCCAAATTGACAACTATTTAGGGATGGTTTTTCACACTGTCACTTACCTTTTGATTTTATGAGTGACTAGTTTTGGCATAGCTCCCAAACAATTAACAGTTAATATTTCATTAGAATCTGGGTCCAACTAATAGCATCACTTATCGTGATTGCTAAATGAATATGCACCTGCTTAATAGAATTGAAAAAAGAATTACTGTAGTTAGCTGGCGTTAGCAGAAGCAAATATTGCGTGAATACAAAGAAATGCTATATATATTAATCTTGCACATAATGGAATTGAATGCACTTACTGCTTCACATACAGCCTTTTCCATTAAGCATTGCATGTATTACAATATATAATAATTTGTTACAAACTTCACTTATCTTTTCAAGAAATTATAAATTCCTTGCAGAACTTGGGACTAGTTTACAAATATATTATTTGCATCTTCAGCTAAGATGTTTGTTTCTGTTATCATTACTGCTGCTTGGTAACGATGACTGCTGCAGGGAATTTATAATTTCTTGAAATGGTAAGTGAAGTTTCTAACAAATTATTATATATTATTTTAACATTACGAATTGCTTCACTATTACTAACTTCAGTTTTTACATATTAACCATTACATGTATTAGTAATAGTAATAGTAATTTATTTCCTTTTACATCAACAAATGGAAATACAAAATCAAGATTACAATTATAAAATCCATACTGAAATATGCCATATATTCCTAAATCCTGAAAATCCTATCATACATGTATTAGTATAGGAAGTAGGAAAAGGGGTAGGCTTAGGTGGAAAAAATTGTGGAAGAAATATGAATGGGCAATTTATGGAGACTAGAAAATAGGAGAATGTAGAAGGTTTTTGGAAAATAGAAATAGAGTGGAGGATATAGAAAGGCAAGAAATATGGGAAGGGCTAGAAAACAGAAGATTGTTGAAATTTTATAGGTTAATAAAGAGAGAATGGGGAAGAGAAAGATATATAGACCAATGTAACAGACAGGAGAGGGAAGGATTGGCTTGGATTAGAACAGGATTGATGTTTTTAAGAGGACTAAGAAGTAATAATGTGGAAATTTGTGAATTATGTGGAGAAACAGAAAGTGCAGTTCATATTTTGATAGAGTGTAAAGAATTGGCAGTATGGAGGCAGGAAGTATGGGAAAAGAAATGGGAAGAGATACATAATGAGTTGATAGCCATAAAAATGGTTATGTGGAAAAATGAAAATAAAAATGGAAATATAGGGAACATGTTTTTGAAAGCTAAAGAGAAATGGATGAGAAAAGTAAAGAATAGGAAAGAAAATATGATAGGATAAGGGGAAATGGCAAGTGGGAGTAGAAGATAGAAGGGTGACTATGCTACTCAGCAAGGTTAAAAGGCCTGGGAGCCAATCCGGCTGAGCTAGCAAGGTTAATAAGGGAAACAGCACCATAATTTATACAACTAGATTAAGGAATATGTGTGTATTGTAGATAAAATATTGTAAATAGCAAGTTGTATAAATAAATTCAGTTCAATGTATGTATTAGTACAGTATGACGACCTTACTTTGCTAAAGTGGTGTATTGAAATTGATAAATTCTTTTCCTGCCTTAAATAGTGGATTCAGTCCACATTTATGTGTCAAATTAAATACAAATTGACATTGTATCTCAAGTAATTAAATCAGGCTAAATATTAATTTGAATTTAACAATACATGCGAAAATTCAGAGACCACCTGCAATAATCTACTTAGAGAAATGAATTATATTTATTCATTCATGGTTAGAACACATATTTAATGTGATCCATTTCAGCTGTCAATATTCAACTTAGATTTTGATTCCGTTTCTCTTGTCTAGTACAGTTAAATTAGGAGTCAGTGTAAACTGTTTCCCCAATTACTTGTCCAGTTGAGTATGGAAAGTGATTGCAAATTAGTGTCCTTGTCCCATGTAAACGTAGTAAACAGTCACAAGCAATTATAAAACTGAACTATTTCCCAGAAAACAATGCAAAGTACAACAATGCAATTGAAAAAACTACAAATATTTTTTTCAATTAATTTGGACATCGCTGTTGCTAAATTCCTCCAATCACACATAATACAATAATGCAGTTATTAAAGTCTTACTTATTAGTTGGTTATTTCTGAGATAAAAGCCTTTCACCTTTTCTAAAATGCTACATTTTGTAGTTTTGAATGTTGAATTTGTAGAACACCTAAGTATGAAAGTGAAAGAGCAAGCAACAAAACTTGATACTTCTGAGACTGCATGTATAGTAGTAAACCAGTACTTTCAGGAGAGTCTGTTCATTTAACATATAATATCAGGTAATAATAATACAATACAAATGTTCTATTGGCATGTTAACCTTTTTGTAAAAGACATAGTCTGTGACCATTGAGAAAAATAATCTATACGACTCATCTAAAATTTAATAATCTTTTCAATGTTCTAGATGTTCTCGGGCTTCGAGCCAGGTAAGCAGATGTTGAGACATCGACATTTCGGGAGCGTTGATGTTGAATCAATATCCTGAAGATGGGAGAGATGTACGCTCCCGAAACGTCGATGTCTCAACATCTGCTTACCTGGCTCGAAGCCCGAGAACATCTAGAACATATACGCCGCCAGGAAAAATTCAGCTCTTATTTCAATCTTTTCAATGTTAATAAAAAGCGTGGTTCATTGACTTCTAATGTTAGCATTTTTTACTTTTTACAGTTATTCAGCATGTTCTTCATATGAAGTTAATTACCAGAAGTACAAAGGAATAAAGCAAAACATTTTACATAAGTCTGATTAAAATATTTTAGCAGTGATATGGCATGCATATGATAACATTATAAACAAATTTGACTCAAGTGTTTGCTGGTTCTTGTGTGTGTGTGTGTGTGTGTGTGTGTGTGTGTGTGTGTGGGTGGGTGGGTGGGTGGGTGGGTGGGTGGGTGGGTGGGTGGGTGGGTGTGGGTGTGGGTGGGGGTGGGGGTGGGGGTGGGTGTGTGTGTGGGTGGGTGGGTGTGTTAAGAGCTATGTTCTATTCAGCTAAAAGTTTTTCACTAGTATGTTCTTTTATAACTCCAATATGTTTGTATTCAAGTAGAAAGCCTTATAATCTCAGTAATATATGAAATTACCCCATGTCCATCAGTAAGACTTAGGCTTTACTATGATGAAATAACTATTAAAATTTTTAAATGGTGTTTGGAGATTATGCTGCATGCTAAAACAAATGTTCTTTATAATATCAGTATACACTAAATGAAACGTGAAACAATTCTGTATCCATAGTTGCCTTAAGTGAGAGTATTTTAAAATATTTGTAAATGAAGTGTTAGCTTCTCTTCCATTTTTTTTTTTTTTTTTTTAAACATGTTGAAGTGATAAACTCTACATGCATTCCCATACAGGGAGAGGAATAGGAGCCATAGAGTGTGATGTAGCCTGCAGTAGCCATACATGTAGAACAGTAGCCATACATACAGAATCTTTATTATTCTGTATTATAATGTACAGAGATTTCTGCATTTTCATTTCTCAAAGAAAAGAATGTACAAAATAGCTTTTCTCTGTAAGCCATGGCAGCTTACTAGTATTGTCATTTTTATTATTGGCATGGATGCCATAATGAACCTGTTGTGCTGATACTGAATACAGTAAAACTGCTTTATAATGATGGGGTTGCGTAAATGCATTTCTGGAAGATCTGGTATTTAAATGAACAAATAAAGGTATGATTTTAAAATATTTGCTAAATTTCCTAGCAGCAATGGTTATCTTTTCAGGATTACTGTTTCAAACTTGCCTTTCCTATTACCAACTTAGACTTACCTTAGCATCCTTAAAGTAATATGCAATCGAATGCTGAACTGGCAATTGAGGAGAATGAATGCATGGCAGAACTGTTCCTGGAAGAGAGGAAATGGAGAGCTAAGTAACATGGCAACTGCAAAACAGACCAGAAAAGTGGTTATAACAAAAAATGAGTTGGTAATCAGATTTAAACAACAGTTGAGGTGGAAGAAAAAAAGAATTAGAGATTAAACCTAAAGAGGTAAGTAATAAAAACGAGGATGACAAAAATGAAAAGAAGAATGGAAACTAAGGAAGACAACTGAGAAGTTACTGGCTAATTATTTCTGGAATGGAGAAGCGAAGAGGAATATAGCATTTCAGGAGACTTCGAAATTATTAGTAAGAGGATTTGGAATGAATATGAGAGGCTTCAAGCTATGGGATGCATTTAGAACTTGGAAATTGGAAGGCGAAAGAAATATCTTGTCAAAATTCATTAATATGAAGTTGATAAATACAAATACTAACACAAGGGAAAAGATTAAGAGAAACATTTACATTAACAAGGACCTATCATGTGAACAAGAGAACAAAGAAAGAGGCTAATTGAAGAAATGAGTAAGGCAAGGTAACAAGGGTGCAGTATATTCATAGGAAACTTAAAATTTTGAATTAATGAGTAAGTGGTAGAGCAGAGAAGTGGCCTAAGCAACAGTAAGAAAGCAGAGCAACTAGGTGACACAGGGTGAGAGACGGAAAGCAAATTTCAGCAGAAAATGAAACTGTAAGAGCAACAAACAACTAATGTAGCAATGGCATAGTAGTAATACAAGTGGAGCAAAAAGGGCTGAAGGCATCAGATAATGGTGATGCATTTAGATCTGGATAAAGTAACTGGAGAGCAGAGTCATGTGGAAAATTGGCTGCATATGTCGGTGAAGGGTAAAGAAGGGCAACTCGATGAATAGGGCTGGAGGAAGAAAGGGAGAAAGTTCACAGTGGAATGAAACAGAAAATAAAGGAGGCATAAATGTGAATTGTTAAGTGGAATAGCATGGAGAAAGCACAGGAAATGTTAAAAAAGAGAGATCAAGAAGCAATGGGAAATGGGGAACAGGGAATTAGAAAAGAAATGAGAACTAAAAAGAGGAGTTTGAAGAAAGGGACAAATTATCAATGGAGACAAGATTTAAAAGATGACTTGGTGAATCACTGGAAGGTAAAAGAGAATAGAAAGGGATCATGAGAGATAAGAAGAGACACATGAGCAACAGTACTGAAATAACAGGTAATCAGAAGTTGATAAAAATGCAAATGAAGCTTAGTAACTAATAGGGAAAGAGAGACAAGAAAAAGATAAATATAAGTGAAATCTCGAGGAAGTAAAGTTAATATGAATCAACCTGAGTGAAGTGATAGTAATAATTTGAAATAAGGGGTAAATAATAGATGCAGAACAACAAAAATTTGGCAAATAGAGAAAACTGATGGAAGATAGACAAGTAAAAGAAAATCATCAGTAGGGCAAACAATAATAGGGGGGCAGAAAGTTAAAATCAATAATAGAAAGGACTAAAATGTATCAAGCCTATAAATGTATTAAAGGGTTGCCCTAATGGTAAAAGGGCTAGGGGCTGAGTTTGGGATAATCCTAAGATTTATTCACTTTAGTACTCAGTAAAACATATTAATGTGAGAATATAATCTAAATGCACAATCATAGCTTCATTATCATGCTCTTCATAAGCATGTACCATGCAGATACAATTACAAGCATTCTCTAACTAAACATTGTTTTGTATAAATTTGATCATTTTTATATTTGAACACTGTCTTTTTTTCTTCTGCAGGTTGCAATGGTTGAGGTTCAGCTGAATGAAAAATCAAGAGTACCTCAGGAGATGCTGATTGCTTTTGCAATCTGTACAACACTTCTAGTTGCAGTACACATGCTCGCTCTTATGATCAGCACTTGCATTTTGCCAAACATAGATGCAGTGTGTAATCTGCATTCCATCAGTTTGGTACATGAATCACCACATGAACGTTTACATTGGTATATAGAGACAGCATGGGCTTTCTCCACACTGCTAGGCCTCTTACTGTTTCTCTGTGAGATAGCCATTTTATGTTGGGTGAAGTTTTATGATTTCTCCAAATATGCTGCATGGTCAGCATGCATAGTGCTCATACCAGTACTCATCATATTCCTCGCATTTGCAGTCCATTTCTATCGCTCTCTGGTCACGCACAAATATGAAGTAACTGTGTCTGGCATTCGGGAGCTTGAACTTTTGAAAGAACAGATTGAGGCAGGAGATGCAGAAGGGAGGGCAAATGGTATGGGACTCTTCTCAAATACACAAATTGTGTGACTTTTTATGTTTTATCATTTCTCTTTTTAATGCCAGTTGAATAGTAAGAACTTGACGAGCTACTTTTTTCTTGAGTCACATATCTGAAGAACTTGCTCTTTTATTCTGCAGAAACATATCTCATTACTGTGATAAAAAGTGCTAGGTTTTATTCTAATTGGTTTCTAGTGAATTTAAGACTTCTCAAACATTATGAACTGCAAAAAAGACTGCAGTGACTGAAAATTAAAAGTTAGACTTTTTATTAACTAGTGCAAAAGTACAGTTAAATTACAAGCAATATAGTGAATTTGAGAAAGTTATGGTACAATCAGTGAAGAGGAGAGTTGTTGCAGGTTGTGATCCTCATACAGGAAATTCAGAAAGAAGCAGATTATTTCCTGGATAATAAGCAACAAACCTTAATAGCTTCTGGACCTCCAGGTTCAGATTCTTTTTAATATTTGAGGAAAAAAACAAGGCTGAGATGACCAATAAAATGTGGTTCTGTAATTCAGTACACCCTGGCTGTGATGGAATATGATAGTAACATAAAAATTTTCATTTTTGAGCAACTGATTTTGCTTCACATTTCACATTCTTTAACAAAGCATAAAGAAAACACTTGCTACATTTATATTAGAAGAATCATATTCAGTAATACATATAGATTTCAATAAACAATAATGTGCATATTATCTATATAGACTTGTTGTACTTACATTTGTAACTTAATTTCTTTTTCTCTGATCCCAAGCTTTGCTGGTGGATTTTGCTCACAGGGCAGATGAGAATGCAAGTTTTTACATCCACTGTATCAGTAAACTGGTATCAGTAAACAATCAGAACATCTTTCTCTACATGGAACCTCCGTTTAGAGATAGAATATGGCAACAGAAGTGTGCTGCAGTGAACTTTAAACACTCATCATTTAGTACAAAAGTGAATCGAGAATATATTGACACATTGCTTCACTCACACTGTGTCACAATGTGTCAATATATTCTCGATTCACTTTTGTACTAATTTGTGCTTCACTGTCCCTACGCTTCTTTCAGGTTTATACTTTGACTCATCATTTACTTAAAACTGTGTCCCCTTTTACGCTCACTTTTCTGTACACTCATTCCAGTTATTTGAAAATAAAATTTGTTTTGTTCAAAAAATAATCAACCAGTAGTACATCAAAACCATTCCATTTGTACATTACAAATAAATCAATTTTACATAATATAAATTCTCAGAATTTCTTTCTGTTGTGACTGGTTGAGAATTCTGTCATAGTCAGGCTTTACTGTATGAATGTTCAATGTGCCAGAAAGATATCATTGCATCCAATTTTGGACAAAAGAAAAAAAGTATTATTGTATGTATAAGTACACAGGGTGGAAAAAAATAAACTGACAAACTGGGAGGGTCTATGGGCTGCCAAAATAGTGTTTCCTAATTTATTTTCCTTTGATACATAATATATTGTTTTACAAAAACATTGAATGCTAATTGTAACACAAACACTACCATCCTTTCTTTCCTGGAAAAGTTCTAGAACACCTGCATATCACGATCTATTCCAAATAAGTTGATAAATGCTTTCATTGATCTGTACAGAAAAGTTGTAAAAACAAATAAACTGCTTTAACATGGTGAAAGATTGAGAAATGTGTGAGTTTTACTTACTGCTGCAGCTGTTTGGACCACCAGATAATCTTTTAGGTTCAGCAGGGATTTCGTAAACAAACTATGCATCCCTCCCCTCTCCACAAATCAGATTTGAAAGCAAGGATCATAGAGGTATAGTACAGTATGCGCAAGATAAGAGAGCTGGATTTACGGTGTAGTGCGGGCAGAGGGAAAGTTGCGAGAGCTAACACTCTTTTGTTTCTGCAGTGTGGTCAACCTTGAAAAACACAGTTCAGCAAAATAGCGTGTAAGATAAGCGAAGATATGCGCCGCAAGTGTAAGATCTGTGGACAAACATTAAATTGAACTCAATCCGATAAGCTGTATATTTATATACTTAGTATTTATGAAACACACAAAAACAGTAAACAAATATTATGACAGCTATAAATACTCATTCGCTTTGTGATTCTTTGATTTCTGAGTCCACTGCATCAGTTTGCGCTTTTTCCTGTGTAAGCAGCAGCTTGTTCTATTGATTTGCTGAGTGGGAACATTAGCTGGTTATCCTTTTCTATATTGCAACTTTCTGCAACTTTCGCTATTATTTTGCGGCCATCACTATGTACGACTACATGCATGTTTCTGAGTCAGAGTTCGTTGCTCGGAAGGTACATATTATGATGAGTTTGGTGTGCCCTCAGCTATAATTACAAACTGGTTAAGCTGTAGTAATTAACCTCAAACTTGCACAAAACGAATGCACACAAAAAACAAAACGCGTGCATAAAGGCTTAGCATATAGTCACTAGATGTCAGAGTGTACTAGTGTAGTGTACTAGTATAGCGCATTTCATGTTTCTAAGTTGTCATGTGTTTATGGAGTTAGCTGAAACCTACCGAGTGAGGGCTTGGGAGATGAACACTCAAGATAAATTGCGCATACTGTACAGTTCATTGATTCAGATACCCTTCCCTCCTCTCTCTGTATCATATGAGTAACATGTGCTTGTGAGCATTTCATAGTGAAGGGCATATCCATCAGCCATGTCCAAGATATCATTGGAAGTGAAAAAGAAGTACCAATCAGTTTAAAAGTAAATTTTGCCTAAAGTATGTTATTAGGAAATAAGTGTATGTTCCAGTGTTCGATGCATTGCCAAGGCTTGTCAGTTTCATTTTTGTTTTCCAGCCTGTGTAATTAGTAATAAGATTTACTACTGGATGTGTTTGTCTATCACTGACATAAATAGTACTCTGAATTAGAAGATCTTAGCATAAGTGCATTTACTGCTTTTCAGAGTTTTTCTTATTCTGGCCAATGTAATGGATGAAAGAATGTGTATTGAAGGACATTAAAATCTGTACTGTACTGTCAGTGGAAAAAGTTAAATAGGGGAAATCATACCTGAACTGTTTTGATAAAACTAGGAATTAAAACACATTGTAAAGCTCTATGGAAGAAAGAGCCCCATTTTCCTCTTTTTATAATGTAACTATACATATATATTTTAAATATGATTTGAAAGCTTTGTTTTAGAAGTAATCTCAATTTAATGCTTCCATGTTTTTATAAACCTTGTTACAAAGACTTTGTTCCTATTGAAGTTATTGTGTTGGAGATGAAAATAGAAAATATAGACAAGAAATTTGAGTTTTTGTTGTTCCTATGTCAAAACACATAACAAAAAGGATGGGGAGGGGTGAACAAACAGTGCACATAACCTCCAGCAACTAAAATATCTCCTGCTTTAGAAAAAAGTCAGTGAAAATAAAATTCAATTTTTTTTTTTTTTTGGGGGCAATTTTTACCTTCAGTAGTATTTTTTCCTCTTTATTAAACTTCCATGCAAAGTTACCGAACAGTTAAAATTTTAAATTTTTTACACAGGCATTTGAAAGGCAACTCTATAAGAAGTCTCTTTCAATTTTCTGGTAAATTTATTTTAAAAAAAAGTTTTACTGTACAGGTTAAATGCTGACCATAGTAATATAGAGTTTGTTAATGATAGATTGCATTATGAACCCAGGATCATCTAACATTAGCTCAAGAATGCTGATAATTAAAAAAAATGGTGTAAAAATTTTTAACCCAAGTTACCTTGTGTACTTTATGGTATTTTCTATAGTTTTATCCCAAATAGACTTGTTTAGAACATTTTAATTCAGTGCATATAACTAAAATTGATCCTCGTATCCGATATCTGAATATTATTAGTAGGACCTGGAAGTTTAGCCAAAAATTTGTGAAGCTAGTTATGCAAAGGTATAGACTGTCAACTGAGTTAGTAATCAACTTTTGCTGTTGGTGGTAGGTTGTGCCCATTGGCTACACTAGGCAGAAGGGAATACTTCTACAGGTGCAGCAGAAACTAAAATGTGTTCTCCAGTAAATATAGGATATTCCACTCTGTGTAAAATATAGAATGGACTACAAGGTTCTAGAGAAAATTGTAATGCACAAAAAGGAAACAGTAGCACCTCCTTTCTTGGAAGTGTTGAAAACAGTGTTGTTATGATAAATTAACTTTAAAGAGAGTCAATTAAAGACACTAGACAACACTTACTTTTAAATTTTTCCGGAACATGTTTCTGAGGCTTTGCCTCTATCATCGGCCGGCTCTCGACTGGTTCTCGTTGGTGTAGCTGACGATATTTTGTCACAGGTCTCCTCTGTTCCCTTGGATGTTCAAACTCTGGCAACGATATGTAGATGACATCTTTGCAATAGTACCAAAAAAACACATCAGTGATGCACTAAAACTTTTAAATATCCAAGAAAAAAGCATCAAATTCACTGTAGAAATAGAAAAAGATGAGCATTTACCATTTTTGGATCTAAAAATAATGAGGAATAAAAACAGACTAAACTTTGGCATTTACAGAAAACCAACACAGACAGACAACTACATAAAAGCTAATGGCTACAATCCAAGATCCCACAAACAGGCAATCTTCAATAGTTTAGCACACAGCCTGGTAAACATCCCTCTCACAGCAGAAGAATACAAAACAGAATACAACAAAATAATTGAAATAGCACAAAAAAATAACTTTCCCAAATCATTAGTGGACAAAAAAGTGAGCTTAGCAAAAAAGAAGAAGCTACTAAAGGAAACCACAACTCTCTCAGCTACAGAAACTAAAATGATTTTCAAAAAATTCACTTACCATCCATGGGCCTATGATAAATTCAAAAAAGTCTTCAAAAAACAAAATATTCAACTAGCACCAGTCAACCATTTCTCCTTAAAAAACCTAATTTGCTCAAACATCAAAGATGCCATTCCAACTAACAAAAAATCTGGTATATATCAAATTGAATGCAATGACTGTAGTCAAATTTATATTGGAAAAACAAAAAGAAATTTAGAAACATAAAATATAAACAATTAGAAAAATCAGCAGTTGCCACACATTTTTGGGAAAAAAACCACAACATAAATCCAGAACCAAAACTACTAAAACATACATCAGGAAAACAAGAACTATCCACATGGGAACTAATCTTCATTTCAAAAAATAGGAACAAAGTATTCAATTTCGACATCCCCCAGAAAGATTTGTTCAGTAAGTTCCTTGAACCGCCACCAGAGGAGACCTGTGACAAAATATCGTCAGCTACACCAACGAGAACCAGTCGAGAGCCGGCCGATGATAGAGGCAAAGCCTCAGAAACATGTTCCGGAAAAATTTAAAAGTAAGTGTTGTCTAGTGTCTTTAATCGACTCTCTTTAAAGTTAGTAGCACCTCCTTTTAGTTTTAAATTTGCCCCAATCACATGTGATGTAGAGAGAAGCTTTTCTCAATATAGATCATGTCTAGAGGAGAACAGAAGATTGTTTTCATTTGAGACCTTTATACCTTATGTCGTATTTTTGTGTGCACCTGATTTCAGGACATAAATATTGGGGTAATTTAATATTTATTTTAGGGAAAACCAAGCATTTTACTGGAGATTTATTCTCTCTTAATAAGAATATGCAAACTTACTCTACCTATAGTGCCATGCTGTATAACTTTTATTGCATTTATGCTGATTTCCTATGGGTCAATCCTCTTGTTACTCATGTCAACGTGTATAGTGTTACTACATTGTGAATTAAGTATGATTTTAGATTTTGTTCTTCTGGTATCTTGACTTAAAAGTAAGAAATTAAAAACTTAATGTGTAAGACATAGGAAGATTTGATCAAGTTTAGCTAAGGTGACCTACCATTGAGAAAGAATAACTTTATTTGAAGATCTAATTGTTACAAGAGCCAAGGTTTGTCTTTTATGAAAGGAAATGAAAGAGGGACCTAATATCTAAAGCTGCCAAATCTGTTTTTTGACTAAATTGAGATTTGCATTGCTTCTGAGACATTTTATCTTGAGGAATTCAATGCAACCATCATATGGGAGCAAAACCCAATACATTGTATTAAAATATGTAGACAAAACTAAGAAATTTCAATATCTGACAACACCAGCACCAATATAACATTTATAGTTTTAAAATCTGCCAGTTTCCTTTTGGCCAGTCAGCATTAGCTGTGATTTCTCAGCTTGTGCTGCATATATTTACACCTATGCTGCATGTTAACAACGTGAAAGCCTATCTTTGGAGTCAGTGAAGTTTGAGTTTCTTATTTTGTTTGGGAAAAGGATTACCATAGAGCTGTATTTACTTATCCAATTTAAAATAGTGTGTTGTGGAAACAAAGCTACGAGAAAGGTTCTTACCCAACAACTATGAAAATGTGAAAAACAATGCATTGAGGTGCAAGTTTCCTGTTAACATACTTATCTCTCATACTACAAAACTACTTCCGGATTAAATGATGTGCAATTTCACTAACAGATATTAAGACCGGCAAATTGAAATACTATTTTGGTAGTAAGGCTTTCCTCTGAAATGGTTTTTGGGGCATTATACTGCCATGTCCCTTACCTAAATGCTAAGAAAGATCTTTTTCTTGTTCCAGATATTCACAATCTGGTCCTTGTGTTCCAAAATGTAAACATACAAAAGAAATTGTTTACAAAAGTACTTTACTATGTCTTCTGGACATCCAAAAATTACATTAATCTTTTATTCTTCTAAGGATACAATTTAGTAAGACAAGTTTATTATTGTTATGATTCACAAGTTTGAGTATGTTATGAAGCTTTTCTGGCTATATTAAATTAAAGAAAGGATGAAGTATTAGTGTACTGAGAAGGCATTTTGAAACAGGCAGGTTAGTAGCTACTGAAACTAGAGGTGCAAACTGCAAATTGGGATATGTAGTGTGCTGCAAGAAAGGCTTAAGTTGAGTTTGCTGGAAATTTGAGAGTAGTTGAGTCAAATTTTACTGTTTGCCAACACAAAGAAAGTCCCTGACAGGAATGTGCTATACTTACACAGTGCAGCAAGGACAGTGAATGTGTGACAGAGAATGCCTGCTTCACAAGGAGTAGATCTGTTAGAAAACATGCTCCCTATTCACTCAGCATACTAAAACCTAGTAGATTTGTACATAAAAGTAGAAGGCATGTTTTTGAATGGGCTGTAACTGAACTGAACTGAACTGAATGTCATAAACAACTACCAGGTAGGGTATCCGAACCATGTCTAACCCTCCCCTGCATCCCATTCCCCTAGAAGTTTGCAGTGGCAAACTGTAACAGACATTGGGCAACTTGGAGGTAGGTATCTTGCCCTTAAACTGTGTATTGTAAAACTATGTAACATGTACAATGATTCTGTTACGTGAAACTAGGCTGAAGAAGTCTTACTTTTGTGAACTTATCAATAAAACTTCAATTTTGGTTTTGGATCTTCTAAAATTGACACCTGCTGAAATTGCTTGCACGTAGAAGAACTTACAAATCTGAGAAAAATGCTAATGAAAAAATGAATTAGAAATTAAGAAATAAGTGCACCAATCAAAGGCTCAAGCATTTTACTGTCTCCTAAAAGTTGATGACAATACCTCATTTATAACCTTTGACTGTCAAAAGAACTTACTTTTGTCAGATTGCTATCTGTCTATCTAATATTCATTTTGTAATTTCACAGTGGTATCAGGAAATTCATCCAGTAAAGTCAAAAATGTTGCCTGCTAAACATAGTGTGAAACTGACTTTTGTAAAAAATGCAAGTATAATTTCTTCTTGTGTTATCACCTAGGGAACATAGACTTTGGAGATAAAACTGTGTTTAAGTGTTTTGCAAATGGGGATAAAAACAAAAACACCACACTCTTTCCTGTGCTGGGAAAGAGACTCATAATTAATTCTCCTGATCAAGTTCATCATGCAAAAATAACATTTGCGATGATTGGACATTTGTTAATCCATGAGATTGGGCATTCAGCTTAGAACTGGTATTCTGTTCATGTGTAAATTTGCAGCTGAAAAGATGCTAAAGAAACCCAGGCTGCAAACTTTAAGGAGAGGTGTTCTTCTGAAACTTGCCAAGGTACATGATGTATCAAAATTTAACTTTTTAGATAATTGAATTCATAAAAGTTATTTTTGTATTTCACGTGCAATAGAATGTCGTATAGTCTTCTCAATTTTTCTCAAATTCATTTCTGAAATATTTCTGAAACTGTATTACAGACGCATTTTATATTCTAAAATGTTATGTTGGCTCATTTAATTTTTCAGAATCTAAGTTAAATTATTTTGATAATAGTTTGTTCTGGACAGTTTCAGTTGTATAAAAATATATTTGGTGGCCTTTGTTACTAGATACCAAACATTTAAAATATCAAGGTCTAAGTCATTTCCTCACATGTAGTATATATGATTTTGTAATCGTGCAGGCTCCAGCAACTTTGAAATCCTTCATGTTGAATTGTGCTGTAGCACTAAACGGCACTATAAATATTTAAACTGAAATAATACAACAGAATCTACTATAAGATCAAATTAAATAAGTATTTAGTCCAGCTACTTTCAGCTGCTGAAATTTTCAGTAAAATGAGAAAGAATATCTACAAACAATATTTCATTTAGAATTTCCTACTTACATAATTCATAGTGGCAGAACCTTAATTTCCAGGTCTTCTTCCAGTGTAACATCATTTTGTAACTGTGGAATGGGATATCTTGTAGGATGAAGCACTGATTGTCGGTAGTACAGATCTCTCATTTCACTGCAGACACACATATCTTTATCCCAAATTCCTTGCTGTACTTGGCCTGTATCCAGGTGATAAAATTTGCCACGTCCATGCTTCATTCCATAACTCCATTCTCCCACATAACGATTTCCATTGGCTATTAAATAGAGTTGCCTCTTACATAAAAAGTAAACAAAGAGCCATTTCTAGATAGTATGAAAATAACATGAAATTTTCTTTTACCCATTATTAACAATCCAAGGCCATTAAAAGTATCATCCTTCCATGCACCAACAAAGAGGGATCCATCAGCAAAGACCTTATAGCCATGACCATTAGGTTTATTATTTTTCCAATTTCCTTTATACCAGCTGCCATCAGGATAGCAAGCTTCACCCATTCCCTATGGAGCAGTTTTATTTATGTTACTTTGGCTACCGATAAGGTATGTATGCATTTAAATTAAAAATTTATTTTCAGTGTTTTTCATTTGTATCTTTAACCTTAATTACAATCTCCTTGAGAATTAATATTAAAAAAGTTCTGGTTCCTTGATGAAAGAAGCACATAATAATCTTTATTGCAGTTAATAGACTCTTTACCAGTGCATCTGACATTTTCAAAGTTTATACACATAGTAAGGTTAGAAATTATTACAATTATATACAAGAGCAAAATCAAAGATATGAACATGTATTATAGTTCAGCTATACTGTACAAACATTTCTTAGTTACGAAAGATTTCAAAGCATTTTTGAATTTAATATTTACATTACCTTTTACCTCCATTGGCAGTTTATTATAAAATAGTGCACCAATTATGTCGGGGTATTTATAACATGTCTTTTATTTGTGCTCATCCTATGATAAACATTTGCCCCCCCTCCCTTTGTATCATGACTATGACAGTCTATATTGGGACATTAAATTTATTATTATTTTGAACGAGTGAGATATTTATATAAACTTAAAGAGAAACTACTGTTAGTATTTTGTCCTTAATGAATGTTTCTCTACAGGACTGTTGGTAGTTATGGTTATACATAAGTACATCTGATACACTTACTTTTTTTTTTTTTTTTTTTTGTAGTTTTAATATTCTCTCAATATTGGAATTACACATACTTTGAGACAGAATTAAAAGTAGTTAACTAGCTACCACCATGATATATTACATAAGCAAACTTTATCTTTTAGAGCCTATCTTCATTTCTATAAAATTCTGTTTTGGTTTGATAGAAAAGTTAAATCAGATAAGATTTACCAGCTAGCAATTTACAGTAACACCAAAGACTGAAAATAGTGAGCTATGTGCTTCATGTAAGATTCACAAGTAAATTTTAGTTTCCATTCCAGAGAAAACTCTAGAAAATGTTATGTTGTTACTGCAATTTGGAAACAACTTTTTTAATTTTTATAAGCTGCGACAGTAACCAGAGATTGAAAACTTCATTTTTCATACTTCTCTTTTTCCAGTTTGCCAATTCCCAATATATACATATTCGAAGACATCATGTTCACCAGGTATTTTGGTACTCAACACTCCAAATCCATTTTTATGACCTTCTTTCCAGTTGCCTTCATATTGGTAATGACGGAAAGTATATTCTCTTCCCTTACCTACAACATTTTTTAAAGAGAATTTTAAATGCATGTGACATTACGCTTGTATAATTTTATAAATAGTTGAAGTCAACCAGATAGTTAGATGCTGGCCTACTACTTGATACAGATTGGTTTTGTAAGTGTGCTTAAAATCGACAGCCCCATGTCAATATAAATTCCAGCCCGCCAGCAGCATTGATATGATCCTGGCAATTGACAGCATTGTTAATAAACAAAATACTTACTAAATATTTAAAGTAAATAATAATAATAATAATAATATTATTATTATTATTATTATTATTATTATTATTATTATTATTATTATTATTATTATTATTATTATTATTATTATTATTATTATTATTATTATTATTATTATTATTATTATTTATTAATAATAATGGTTATTATTTATTATTATGATTACCATCATCTACGCTTAGAGCATGAAGTGCACATGTAACTTTGACTTGTAGTATTTTGAATTTTGTTATCCATTAGTATTGCATACTTAAAATGTTACAAAGTGTTGTGCATTTGAACCAATATTGGATGTAAATGAACCTCTAAATAAACTGTAGTTTTTGTAGACATTTTATGTGACTTTCAACATGAATGTTCACATTGAATATATGTTTTGACTCTTTCCTAGTTTGAGACTCTTGTGGCACCATTTGGATTCCAGAGAAGTTTTACTAATTAGTTGTTGATAACTAAAGTAAAGTGTTTTTTAGATTGTTGGTCATTAACAGTAATTATTTAAATCCTTGAATAATGCAATCAATTTCTGGCTTTGTTTACAGACTGTCACAACAATAGTATATTCACTCTCTGTATTTGCAAAATAAACATACAGTAGAAAGAATATTATTTTCTTTACAACAATTTGTTTAGATAATTTAGATTTTTCTTTCTATAACCAAATTTCATGAAACAATATTATTTTTTTCCTTTCTTGTATTTATATGAAGTATTTTATGCTATGGAGGGGTCATTTCAAAAGTCCTGCATACCTACTGTAATATGGAAGTGAAGAAGACAATTTAGTTCACAAAATATCTTTACAGTCCTTTCAATATGATTTCCATTCTTGATTTTGACAGCTTCCCAACATTTTGTTAAATTCTGTATTCTGAAAAGGCACCTTCATTGTTGAGCTAATTATTCATGCTTCATCAGTTGTATCAAAATATTTTCCATGGAAAGGTCCCTTCAATTTGGGAAACAAATCAATGCTGTGATCTCAAATAAGGACTAGGTTTGGGTGGTGATGTGTTTACCATAGTTGCTAGCATTTCTCTCATAAGTAAAGTATACAGTCTTGTATTATCATACAAAATGAGGACACCACTAAGCATGTCAGGCCTTTTCTGACAAATTTTTGGAGAGAAAAACATTTACAGAAAAGGCTGTAGTGTATGCTTGTTACAGATATCACCTGAAGCAATCTGTTTAATTCCGTTCATGTCAAAGTGTACCCGCCTCAGTATTGTAGATGGTAGAGTGTCTGCCTCACGTTCAAGAGGTTCCGAGTTCGAATCTCGGTCAGGTTGAGTTACCTGGATAAGGTTTTTCTATGGGTTTCCCTTATCCTGAAAGACAAATGTCGGCTAACTCTAAGCTCTATGGACCGTGGGCTCCTTTGAGCATCATTTCACCCATTCCATTAATAGTGCTATATGACTTAAGGTTGGAGGACGTAAATTACAAAAAGAAAAACTTCAAAATTCAAAGATCATCAGTTTCATCTTTCATTTTTGGTAGCAGCAGTATTTTGGACATGTAGAATCAGCATGAAGCTAGGGCATAGACTGTGACATTCTTGGTAGTTCACCTCATATAAAAGTGAAGGATTAGACTGCTGCCCCAAGATTAGGGACATTGACTATTTTTGGGTTAGCTAGGATGGAAGTGTGGAAGCAGTTACTTTCCCAGTCAGTCTCTCGCGACTGAAGCGAGCTTTCGTGACTGGCAACTCTGGGGTCGGGGCGAAGTGCATTTGACGATAGGGTGATATAGAATGGGAAGTGCTTGTCGACGGCGATCCGTTGAATGGTGCTCTGACGTTGTACTCTGCATGCGACCCCGGCTCCTAATTTGGGGCCCGCGACTCGCCGCGCACACCTGACATTGACAGCACCATCTCTTAGCATCTGCACTGAGCCTCAGCCAGCAATAGCGCTGTCGAAGTTTGTCGATCGTTTGGTTTGCTCCCAGGTGTGCCGAAGTACCGGCGTGCACTTCCTCCAAGACTTCCGGGACCTTATTCCGGGGAAGTACCAACTGTTCTCTCTCAGTCTTCCCATCAGGTGAATCCCATACCCGGAACAGCTCACCAGGCGGCCCCACCGAGGTCATATCGGTAGTCTTCACCTTTGGTGTTGGCGCGCGTAAGTGGCGTATCCACTTCCATCCCGTCTTGTGTCCCTAGGACCAGATGGGGGGGGGGGCTTGTTAGGAAACTAGGTCTTGCCCTACGGAAAGCCCCACGGAGGATGCCGAGCGCCCTTTGGGACAGCTTGGATAACTCCCTGGTTGAAAGAGGCCCGGGTCTTGTTCCTACGGGTTCAAGGCTAATGGGAGTAGAACCTCTGGACTCAACCCGGAACAGCACGCCCTCTCTGATCTTCAGCGGGTCCCATTGGGCCCAGTATGACTTGTATGTGGCGCTCCTTGGTACGAGGTCCTACCATATTCATATTCCCAGGTTGGTCTTGTCCCTGCCTCCAATTCTCTCAAGAGTTGCCCCAAGTCTGCGTCCGCCAGCTGCTCCCTCCTAAGGCCTGCGCAATTCCAGCCATCCGCAGGCACTGTCGTGACCACTCGGACAGCTGCGGCACGCTCCTTCTCTTCCACTCTTGTGCACTGGCCGCACTCTTCTGGGCAGGGTCTTCGGAACATGACGTCTGCGTGGCCGTGGCTCTTCCCTCTACGAAGTTCAGAGGAGAACTCGTATTCCTGCAGCCTCAGGACCCATCGGGCTGTCTGGCCTTCCAGGTTCCTAAAGCTCAAAAACCATGTGAGAGCGGAGTGGTCAGTCATGAGGTGGAATAGCTGACCGCACAGGTACTTGTGGAAGTGTTCCAAGGCCTTTACCACCGCCAGTAACTCTCGCCGGGTGACGCAGTAGTTCTTCTCTGTCTTGGATAGCGTTTTGCTGTAGTAGGCTATCACTCGCTCGCCCGCCTCAGTAGCGTGGTGGTAGCGAGTCTGCCTCACGTTAAAGAGGTCCCAAGTTCGAATCTTGGTCAGGGTGAGTTACCTGGATAAGGTTTTTCCGGGGTTTTCCCTTATTCTGAAAAACAAATATCGGGTAACTCTACGTTCTATGGACCTTGGCTCATTTGAGCATCATTTCACCCATTCCATTCATCGTCCGATATGAATTAACGTTGGAGGACGTAAAAAAAATATCACTCGCTCATGGCGGTCCTGGACTTGGGATAGGCCGCCTCCAATGAGATGGTCGCTGGCGTCGGTGTCGACAAAGGCGCCACCTGGATGTCGGAATCCCAGAATAGGAGCACTGCACAGTGTCTTCTTCAGCTGCGGAAAAGAGCCTTCGGCATCCTCCGTCCACACATAAGGCTGGTGTTCTTCTGTCAGGTGGGTGAGGGGTTTGGCGATTTTGGAGAACCTCTTTATGAAGCGGCTTAAATAACTGCACAGCCCCAGGAAACTGCGCAATTCTCTCTTGTCCTTCGACCAAGGTCAATCTCTCACGGCCTGTGTCTTCTCCGGGCTGTGGCCACTCCGGTAGGTGAGAGTATGTGGCCCATGTAGTTGACTTCCTTGCGGATGAGCCAGCACTTCTTTGCATTTAGCTTCAGGTTAGTCGCCTGCAGTCTCTGTAGCACTTTGCTCAGATTTTTCAGATGGTCCTGTAGCAGGCAGGCATCATAGGTCATTCCTCTCATCACTGATTCCATGAGGCGTTGGAAGGTAGCTGGTGCGTTGCAGAGCCAAAGGGCATAACCGTGAACTGCAAAAGCCCTTTTCCTGTCGAGAATGTGGTCTTCTTCTTGTATCTTGGGTCTAGAGCTACCTGCCAGTAATCCGACTTCAGGTCCAGGGTCGAGAACCACTGTGTACCAGCAAGCGTGTCCAGAGTATCGTCAATTCGGGGTAAGCGGAAGCAATTCTTCCTGGTGACAGCGTTCAACTTCCTGTAGTCCCGCAGAAGCGTAGCTTGCCGTTCTTCTTCGTCACCAGAACTACAGGAGAACACCAAGGGCTATCAGACTCTTCACTCACTCCCCTGGATTTCATGTCCTCTAGCATATACCGTAACGCCGTTTGTTTCGCCAGCGGAACACGTCTAGGTGGTTGCCGAATAGGCCTGGCGTCTCCGGTGTCG
The DNA here is from genome assembly GCA_030765055.1 of Mantis religiosa. Taxonomy (NCBI): domain Eukaryota; kingdom Metazoa; phylum Arthropoda; class Insecta; order Mantodea; family Mantidae; genus Mantis; species Mantis religiosa. The sequence goes on along the minus strand of CM060951.1, from coordinate 71,104,570 downwards.
ATGTGGTGGAGCACTCGGTCCGCGCGACCATAGTCACTTTCGCCTTCCAGTTCTAAATTTTTTGCTGGATATCAGTATTAGTATTTAATATTATATTAGTCTTTCGGAGTAGATAGAATTTATTAGATATTAGATAACATTTTTTGTTTTGCTTTTTGGTTTTTCTTTCAGTTTTGCTTTTGTCATAAATCTGACAAATTTACTTATATTATATATTCATGTATATTATTTATATTTTGGAAATAAATATAAAATTTGAATATATGCCCCGGTATAGCTTTACAAGGTGTCGGGGTGGTCTATTAAGATTTTATTTTACCTTATTTTTGTCACCTTTGTTGAAGACGCACTGGCATCGTCTCAGTAGTTGTCGAACCTTCTACAGTTCTCCAGTCAGGTGGTCGGCCGCCCACTCCAGTAAGCCTTCCAGCCGGGGCCCCAGGTGTTGCGTCGGCACCTGCTCTTGTGTCTTGTCGACTGCTGTTACGCTGACCATGGGCCCGCACGTCCCCAACTCTGTCCCGGCCTGGATGTCCTTATCGGTGTCCAACAGGTTGAGCAGTCTCTCCGGTACCTCCTCGCGGTACGGCAAAAATGTCCTGGCTAAACATAGTCCGTGTACAGGTGTCTTCTGGTGCAACATCATATCCTTCGTCCGCTGGCCTTCCAGACTCGCCGTCACCACCACCTCACTTCTCGCGGGGAAAATCACGTCTTCTTTCAAGACGACCCTGCAGATTCCAAGGGGCGCTCTTCGGATTGCCGGAGTATCACTTCTTTTCCGTTATGCCACAGGACCTTCCTGCAGACGTCAACCGTCGCCTCGTGGCTCCTGAGGGCATCCAGTCCTAGTATCACCTCCTCAGCCACCTTCGCGACGAACACACACTGACGCACGGCACTCCGTCCCAAGGTCAACTTCAGTAGGGCCTCCTTCTCCACAGGTAAGATGTCACCCGATGCCGTCAAAAGCTGGTATGGTCAGCTTGGTTTCCTCGCCGCAAACCCCTGGCTACGTCGGGTCACGGCTGCCCCAGTGTCCACCAGCACGCGGCACGGCTTCCCTCTCGCCCAACCGTCCGCGATGAGGCTGTCATCCATATGCAGGCTGACGGCACGCAGCGTCACTCGAGGGGATGGTGATGACGACGCCGAAGTGACCCTCGCAACGCAAAGCCTTTCCCGTTCTTCCGGCTGCTGTTCCTGGTGTCAGCAGCCTCTCTCCAGATGTCCCGGCTGGCCACACCGCCAACACACGCCACTTGATCTTTGCCAGCGTCCCTTGGCATGTCTTCGGTCTCCATTATAGCAGATACACGTTGTTCTGGAAGTTGGGGTAGCTGTCACCTTGGCCGCCTCCATCCTTAATGCGGCCGTTAGCGCCTCGTGGATGGTTTTGTAGTCGCTGAGGATTAGGCGCTGACGTATCTCGGGTCTCGTACCCCGTCAACGAAGTAGTAGGTAGCCTCTCGGGATACAAATTCTGAAGGGAGGTCGACTAAGGCTTTACTGGCCAGCTGTTCGATTGCCAGGGCGAACACCTGCAGTGTCGGCCCTGGCTGCTGCGATCTTGACTTCAGCTGGCTGCGGTACGCTGCGGCTAAGCGGTTCTCCAGGGTCTCCCAGATGTCCTTGGGCACCGCCGCTGACTGGACCGCTTTCAGGACTTTTGCGGCCCGTCCCTGGAGGCTGGCTATTAACTTTGCGGCCTCTTCCTCTGGTGACCACCTGTTGTGCTTGGTCACTGTTATCTCTCCTTGCCAAACCTTTGTGCGCGTCGCCGCGGAAATAATTATAATGCTGAGACACAAATATGTGTCATTGGGGGTTAGGGCACAGGAAATGTAATAATCCTATTCAGCTATTTCGGAATTGGCTGAAGGAACATTCTGCGTTCAGTAGTACGACGTGTATCCCTGGCGCTATGCCATGGCCACCTCATGAGTTTTCGTGCTTGGTTTAGCCTTTTAAGACAGTTTCAATCATTTGCTGGGCGTTTTAATATTATTACGTAAATGGCAAAAGCTCGTATGCATGTTAATTGAGATGCACGGGACGTTGTTTACGAAAAAAGTGTAAACAAACCGTTGTTTAACAATATGTCCATTTTGACTGTACGGGTCCATGATGGATGAGGCCTGTCTCTAATTTTTTACTAATTTTTGGCAGCCAACCGCTGCTCTAAGTACAGCAATCCTCCATTTTCTTTTTAGCTGACGTTAGTGTACTCATATGATAAGTCCATCTTCCCGAGGCGTTCGCTGAATTAGTTTGCCATGTATACTCTAGTAAAAAGTTCGTAAAATAGGCTGGAAACAGGAATTCTCTCTCAGTAAAGGGGTCGTATGTTTTTGAGGTCTACTTTAGTGAGCAGTAAGTTTTGTCCCTTAAGCCACAATTTCTCTGAATTTTGCGCATTCCTCTCTCCAAGAACGTCAAGCAATACAGTTAAGTAAGCGCAAAATTGGACTAAGGCTTGCATGCCGTTGATAAAGCGTGGCTGACTCACTGGTATATTATTTATTTCTTAAATTCTTTTTGTCATATTTTTAGTTATTTTACTGTGGTCCTAATGCAAACCTAGGACGGTTGTAGATTTCTCCCGGGTCACTAGTCCACGAACAAGTTGGTTAAAGCTAGAGGATAATTTGACGTAGAAGCTATGTGACAGATGTAGGATGTAATTACTGAGTTTGGGGAAAGATAGATCAGAATGCATATTGTTGTTTGGTATATAACATTCAGCGGATGTTGCTGTAGGAAGAAATCTATTCTGTAATATCTGCAGTTTGTAAAGATAAGTTTTAGCTGACATTACCCATATCTGGCAGGTGTATGTTATTGCAGGTCTCAGCACTTGCTTATAAAGAAGAAGTTTGTTGCTTAGTGACATTGGAGGTTTCTTGATGTACGAGGGGCACAACATTTCCATTCTTCTGCTTCCTCTATTTTCCAATGATTGAATATGGGACCTCCAAGTTAGACGCATATTCAAAATCATTCCAAGATATGTTGCTTCAGTGGACCATAGGACTTCTGCTCCAGCCAGGCTGAAATTTGGGACATCCATTAATTTTCGTCTGGTGAAGGTGATGGCCTGTATTTTGGTGGCGTTGATCTTCAAACGCCAGGCCGTGAACCAAGCAGAAAGAATGTCAGTATATTGTTGCAGCAACTTGTTTATTCGATGCAGGTGTAAATGCAGTATCGTCTGAAAAACAAGTAGAGGTTGCGGCCTGTATGAGTTGGGACGGTGTTTGTGTAAGTAAGGAATAGCAGGGTGCCAGCACACTATCTTGAGGTACCCCTGCGTTGATGGAGTATGGTTGTGAGATAATGTCGTCCTTGGATATGATGAAGGAAGGATTGCTGAAGTAATTATGGATAAGCTGTATTAGGTATGAAGGGATATTGTAGTTTATGAGGTGATGAAGGCCTTCATGCCACACAGAATCAAAGGCTTACGAGATATCTAGAAAGAGGGCTACAATGTAGTGACGGTTATTGAATACACATAATCCTTCATCCACGAACCAAAGGAGTCAGTGTTTTGTGGAATGTTAGCGCCTGGGAGGAGCAGATTGTATCTATCCAGCAGGTGTTGAAGGCGTATAATTATGTAACACCTTTCCAAATAGCTTACTAATGGCCGGAAGGAGACCAATCGGCTATGGCTGTTAACGTTTTTGGATTTTTCCCAGGCTTCGGCAGAGTGATGATTTTAGCATGCTTCCAAGAAGTAGTTACGCCAAATGTAAAAACTATTGAATATGTGGGCTAATAACGACAAATGTGACGGTGGAAGTGCCTTGAGTATAGTGTAGGGCAGTGTGTCAATTCCTGCAGCGTTATAGGATCGCACATAGTCTGGGATGGTTCCGTGCACTGTGATGTAATCACTTAGAAAAGTTAGCTCCCGAACGAAAAACAAGAGAACTGCAGGAATTTTAATTGAAAATCTTAGTGCAACTGTTATTTAGAGTCGCCACTGCAGTTTTATCTCTGACTTATTGTCCTAGCGCAGTGAAGATTTTCTGCAGACAGACAATTTGGTGACACAGCATAAATACCAAGACCGCTGGAACACTGTTCATTGTAAAGGTGTTCAACTTCCGTTATTGGTTCACACAGATCACACGAACACATGAATACCTTGTCTTAAAGTATAAGGGGTTTCTATTAGGCTTGCAATCACCACCAGAAGTATCACTTTCATAGTTTCCCTCTTTAAACAATTCTCTTTAATCTTCTTCCGAAGCTTCATTCTTTTCTTTCACTGACTCTAAATTCTACATATCTTGGATTATGGGAATTTCGGACATTTTGAAACAAATATTCATCCTCGATACATTTGTTCTCCATTGTATTGACAGACAATTTCTCACTTTTCACCTAATGTTATCAACATGTTGCTGAAGTTTCATGATGTCACATAATTTAAAGGTTACAGCCCATAAAGCTATTCATTGATTTCTATCAAGCTAGATAATTTCTGTTAGGTGAATAAGGAGTAAACCCAAGGACAGTGTGTCCATGCTTGGCCAACAAATTGTTAATATTATAATTTTTCTGAACTGGCTTATGAGCCTCACATAAGTTCTAAGTTCTGTATTCATTTGTGAAGTGGCAAGTTATTTGCTGAGGCCAGTCCTGCATGCCATACTTCGTAAAAAGACTGATTTTTGAGGTACCTTCCAAATGCACATAATGATATGCTGTGTTGTCAATCACCCAAACGTTCTGCGAGGCAGTTTAGAAATTACTTTTTCCATTAGCCAAAGTGCATTTAGGGCATCACATGTGCAGATCCATGTTTTCGTATACTTTTGTATTAATTTTTCTCATATACACGCTTTCGTTTTTTCCTTTCTTTCCTTCTCTCTCTCTCTCTCTCTCTCTCTCTCTCTCTCTCTCTCTCTCTCTCTCTCTCTCTCTCTCACTTCCTTCCGCCCCTCTCCCATTCCTTCCTTTCTACTTTACGTACATGCTTTTGACTCAGCTTTAACTTTACAATAGGCCTACCAGCTTTTTGATCCTCACATTCACCTCTAAAGATGTGCATGAAAAGAATCTCTTTAATACGTAATCTGTAAGTTTCGTCATGTTGTTTCCACAACACAATTAACGGACTTAAACGGAGAAAAAATAATAAAAACCGCCAGAAAAAAAAAACTCACATCCACAGCCCCTTAAATCAAATTTTCGACTCGAAATGGTTAAGTGAATCTTAAAACACTCATAGCTGGCCCGAACAGAGTATGTGTAGTAAACATTTCAAGCAGACTGAGATTATAGGACATGAAATTCATTCAGCAATAATTGTTACCGTATATTGCGGAAGCTACAAAATATATTCTTGTCAGACTCGTTTGCATTAAGAGAAAGTGCTAAAACTGGTGAAATTTTAAATGTGTTCTAGCATATGTACAAATGTATATGTGCAATGATGGTATGTACAATTTGCATATACGTATAATTAATGTAGTTTGAAAGCATAAATAACACTTAAGCAATTGAAAATCGCTTCCTACCTTCTGCTTTTTGATTTTTCCATTCTCCAATATATTTTGTTCCTGACAGTTTGAAAACAGCGTGTCTCAGCTCTGTTTTGTCCGGCAAATTTCTTATCTGGGAGAATTTGGCATTGTGGCGGTTAAGAAACGGCATATTTACAAGAATTTTGAATTTTGTTTGACTTTACTGCTAATTTAGTATGATGGTTTATGCCAAAAGGAACTATAGGAAATGAGTACATATATTTAGTGTTGCCATGATAACGCAGTTAATTTTTTTACAAAGTAAACATTTTCTCAATAGCAGGATTATTTGGCAAAGTATAGGCTGTATGTTGAACACTTTAATAAGTTAAACCAATGACTTAACATGAGATAATGAAAATGAAGTATACTAACCGGCATAATTTATCAAATAACTGAAGAAAATAAGTTATAATGACACTGCTATATACACAAAGTATAAAATATTAGCTATATCTGTGAAATGGATCATAACAGGTAAATGTCCAATTGTTTCTCATAAGATGTAAGGACTTCCGTTTTTAGCCTTCATGGATAGAAATACGTTTTGGATATGAATGATACCATGACGTGCTGGCTGGCTGTATATAGCCAAAAGGTTTTTGCTGCGTGCCCATCCGTTAAGGGTTTTACCGCAGGTAAGGTTTTTGAACGCGATTTTGTATGATGGATATGGTGTAGGTTTTGAGATTCGAAGAATTTTGTGAGGATACAATTTGTACCTTTGGGATGAAAGGACAGGATGCAATTCCCTGCACCCTGGTGGTTTTAGTTTAGTTTTGGGTTGGGGAGAAATTTTGTTGCCAAAGAACTTAGGAGATTATGTGTAGCTCAGCTTTAGCTGCTGTTTGGATTAGCTCCTGGGTTATCTTGGGTGCCCGCATGCCATGCGCGGGACCCGGCGTCTAGTGGGGTCATAATCTCCCAATGATCTAAAACGGGTGCTTCTATGAGTTGGTAAAGTTGCGTAGAATTTTGATGCCCGGCGCCTAACTTTGTCCTCCACATATGGAAGTCCCGAGGCTTCGTTAAGCAACCTGGTATGAAAATAGCGACCCACAGAATAGATAGGCCATAGCCCTCTATTCTGTGCACGTTGAAACCATGCCAACCAGCTATCTGCGGCCACACCCCAGATCTCACAGGCATATAGCATCACTGGGATTATCAGCGCTCGGAAGAGGTATAACCTCAGGCCAAGTGGCTTCGAGCTCGACCCCAGCATAGGATAAAGGGAAGCGATAGCTCCCTGTACCCTTGCCGCTAGGTCTCTGATGTGTTGGTGAAAGGTTAGGCCTCTATCCAATGTTACTCCAAGGTATCGGAAAGAGTTAGTCCACTCTATCCTTCGACCTCGGAAGCTGAAGTTGGGGTATAGATGATAAACGAAGAATATAGCATTTTAACCTTGGGGCGGAGTGAATTGAGTTTTTCAAAGCAATCTTGTAGAATAGTACCAAGAGACTAGCTGGTTGTTGCTAATCGTAGATCTCTAAAACTCCAGTCACATCAATGTGCTGCTGGCTGGCCCCGTAGCTCAGACGGTAGAGCACCTGCCTGCCGTGCTTGGGGTTCGATTCCCGACGTTGGGGGTGGGAATTTTTCTCCGGCCAAGATAATTCCTCATCTTCCCCAATCTGGAAGTATGAATGAGAGTGTGAATGTGTGCCTGATCTAATGATTAAAACCCAACGAATACGAGTTAACACTTTCGATATGTTCCAAAGGAGATAGGCCGCTGATATGACTATTGGAGTTAACGGTTAAATGCAATAAAAAATGTTGCTAACAACACATCAAAATGTCGTCAATCGTGACAAGCAATAGGACTAATGTGGATGCATCTTTCCATAAACAATCTAGCTTTGTTAGAAAGGGTGAAAGTTATGGGATATGAAGGATATCCTCTGCCTTGCAAAGAACTTATCATCACCTTGTGCTTAGGAAGTGCCAAGAAGTGCCATAATCCTTCTAAATCGATCAGCAGCTAAGTGAACTTCTACCTTCTATTTAATAATACCAAACATAAGTAAAATAACAAGAGAAGAAAACCAAAGCATCGAATACCTTCTACGAGACTGTTATCATAATTCTGTTATTTACTACTGCATCTTGTTTCATTTCTTCGTGTATCATTTTGGTTTTACAATTTGCTTTCAGCGCATACATGTTTGTTGAATTGACAATGCTCCAGCCACTAAGCTCCATGGTAGTAGGTGGTATAGTATATTTTGTAGGCCACCACAGATTATGCTTAGTCATGTCATCGGAGATGCAACCCATACATCCAACCGGAATCTGATTCTGAATGCAAATTTTGTGGTGTAAAGTGTGATAGGTTCATGGTGAAACCAGAGAAAACAGTCTCTCACCCAGTTTTCATTAAAATATATAAACAACAATATATGTATATATATATATTTTTTTTTCGCTAGCTCTGCATTACTATACACTTACTCGTTCTTCTACAGAATAACCCAAAATGGCTACGCAGATGTAATGAAAATACTGTTGGTGTTCATGTGATGTGTAAAAGTTCTTTGGATTTCAAGTGTTGGCCCTGCTGTTTGTGTGGACGCGGAAACACATGTTTTAATATGTCAGAAGATAGTAGTGATGGTACTGCACTGTGTGTTCAAATTGATACAACATCTGTGAGTGGTGGAACTTCAGTCAATGAAGAAAGTCTTGACTCGCTGAACAATGAAAAGTGCGTAACAGACGGTAAAAAACATTTCTTTTCAATTACTAGGTGTGAAAAGGAGAGTGATGACGATTCTGGGAACAAGTTAATTCGAATCCAAAGTTCCAATTGTGCAGAAAAATTGAGTTCAATTTTTACCAAGCAAGTGAAAAAGGAGCCACCTGGTACTTCTGAAAAAAATAAACCAATATTTAGCGTAACTTTCAGAAACCAGGAGACAGCAAGGTCAGTGTTTGTTGTCGGATCCTTGGCTTGGTTTGTGCAAGCTATTGTAGCAGTACTATGAAATTCCTGATGACAAATTTATAAGTTTTCTGCAGGTTTTCTGCTTTGCTCACAATAGGACCAAATGAAAGAGTAAACAAACAAGTATTTAACAAACATTGAACAGGTTTTTAAATGTGGGGAGTGCAACAAAAGGGCATTAAGTAAATTTATTATTTTATTCAGTCAGTATTTCTTCCTCTTCTCAAAGCATGGATAAATCATTCACAATGTCATTCACACAGCATGCACATGCAATCTTCACTGACATCCTGTTATTGCTTATTGCGGTGGATCTTGCATTAACCATTTACCGTCAACCCCATCATTAGGTGGTATAAATAATAGTTTGTTCCCTTTCATGTGTCATTGGTCATAGCATTTGTAACTTAGAATTCTGCCCATTTTTCTTTCTCTTTTTGTCTTTTGCTGTTGGCTGCCTGCAACTGGGCTATATGAGGTATTGCTAGCTGAATCTTAGGCTTGAAACCTGAAGGTTTTCCTAACTAGGACATAGGTTGATCTGCAAGCTGTAATTTGGAGAGACGCATTACTCTTAGGAATCTTGTTTTTAAACTTTCAGTGTCTGCTCCCTGCTTTCATGTTAAATGTTCTCATGAGCTCCAGTCTGCAAGTTAGAATGGCGGTACTTTTTGGCTTCAAAAGTCACATTGCTATTTTCAGTGACATTCTTTCGAAATTTTGTATGGCATGTATACATACATCTATCTTGTACTGCCTCTGATCTTTCTTTGTGTGCTCTGAGAAGGTCTTTGCAGTGGTCTAGCTGATTCATTATCAGAATGATTTGATTAGTAACAGTTTTCTTTCATTTAGCACTATTATTTCTTCCCTGTGTGTTATTTATGTATTTCAATGGTTACTATCCTTTAGCTAAATTATTTATTGCTCTTTGCAGTTGTACTTAGTAATTTGTGACTATTACTACGGCATAAATGACATTACATTTTGTGCTTCATTCTGTATGTACTAAACTGTGCTGTAAATGAAATTATTCTGTTTGTTAATGATGCCATCCATTGCTGGGATCATATCAGTTCTGCCGGTGTGTTGGAATTTTGTGTAGTGAAAGTTCTTTTACACAGTTTTTTTAAACACATTTAAAAATTATTGATCTGTGTCAGTTTTGAACCTGCAACCTGGGATCTAACTATCCTGTGGGTTTGTACAGTACAGGCATTTGCCTGTTACCAGCATTATGTAATTTATCTTGAATGTCTATGAAGATGCTTGACAGCTTATACACTAGCATGTCAAAGTTATTATAATATTCTGCTGCAATTATTCTTGTTTAAGTGTTGGCTGTGTATAATTTCAACTTTGTCATCTGATGGGACATTCTGGAAGCAGCAGATAACGATCTGAAAATTAATAGATTGTCCTGTAATAAAGACAGAAACTTCCTTTCTTTGTGAGTAATGTATTATCTGTATATGCGGTTATGTAAAAACGACTGTTTAAATTTTCTTTCTTGCAAACTAATTCAATTCCATAATTTTACGTTAAGGATATGTAAACTGTAAATACTGGGTAAACGGTCCTTCATGCAGCTGCTTTTGAATTGTTTGGCTAACGGTGCAACTGCTGTGTTGACCTGTAGGTGACAGGAATCTTAAGTAAATATAGTGCACTTTGTCATTTAACGTACATAACATAAACACACTTAAAAAGAAAAGTAAATTGGTCGTGTATATATTTTATTTGCTCCCTTTCTCATCAATGCTGATGTTAGGAGGTGCTTGGGTTCCCTCAGAGCTAGGGAGCCGAAGCATCTGACCTGAGATGAAATCAGGGTTGAGGGATTGGCTCAACTCCTGAGATGAATGAATGATGGAGTAATTGGTGGAATGATGGTGGGGAAACTGGAGGAAACCCACCCCAGCGCCATATTGTCCACCACAAATCCCACTTTGTGGTCGCCTGGGATCGAACCCGGGCCGCCTAGGTGAGAGCCAAGCGGTCTAACCACTCAGCCATGGCATGACCAGTCATGTATATTAAATAAAGAGAGATTTGAACTTCCTTTACAACTTTTACAAAATCATTATTGGAGTTGAAAAAAACCTAACATAATATATGAGGAACCCCTGAATAATAAAAAGAATAGAACTGTGGTACCCTATTAATGGTAGAGAATAGTAGAATAATAGGGAACAACAGTGAGAGATATCTACAAAATATTTTACAACCTTTTTATGACATGCTTTTGTAACTTCTCAGTAGGACTCTGCTATGGCACATACAAGCCAACTTCTCACTGCAGCAAATCCACAATGTGTTTTGAAATAACTATCACTAACAAAATATGGCTCCCTCGTTCCTCTGGTATAGCCCCTGCAATTTTTATCCAAGGAAGAAATTAAACAGAATGTGTAGAAAACTGGTACACACACTTCAGATTCTTAGAGGGAACTGTGGAGTCAATTAGCAGGGCCCAGACTTCGATGTGCAGTATGCGTTACTCTTAAGTATTATCATTCTAAATATAATTCTCTGGTTCTAGAAACATTAATTTTATTGGGAACTTTTTCATTAGATTTTCTGTTTCTAAAGAGTTTTCAATATTTGCGTGGTTTTTTGTTAATTACTTCCTTTCCTGAACCTGTTCTTTTTTGAAGAAATAAGCTTAAATAAAATTATTTAACATTTATTTTTAATCTAATGAAATAAATGGATATTTGAATGGGTTGGCGTTGTATATGTTGGGAGTTGGTTTCTTACCTATATTTATAGATGCATATTGTGACAGCATGCCACTCTCCGATTTCCATTCTGCCTCATGTAGTTAAAAAAGTTGCTCAACAAATTGGAAGTTGAACTTAAAATGTTTGATCTATTATATTATTGCCATAGATTTAGGTACTACAGATCTTCTGAAAGGGAAAGTTGGTGTTAAATTCAGTTTTTGTAGTTTTATTCAGCCATGCCTAAAATAAAACCATCTAAATCTTGTCAATTAAAATGGATTGTCTATGAATTTGGAGATGTTTTCTCAATGAATAGTAGTGTTATTTTGTAAGATGTGCAAAGGAAAATAAATTTCATTGCTGGCAACATGTAAAGCGTAATAAGTATATACAATCAATGCAACTTGCAAATACCTAAGAAGAAATCCATGCAACAACAACAAAGTGTATCCATGTAGGAGAATAAATACATTGTCGGATTTTGACAGAGATTTTTGTGAAGTTTTAGTTTATGCAAACATACCATTTTGAACATTAATGTTAAATTGAAGAGCTTTCTATAACTGCATTTCAAATGTCTTATCTCAGACAAATCATCTCTTTAGAAAAACTGCCTTACAGAATGTTAGGATTAGGATTACAATTTCATTATGGAGGGGATTCGTACATAGGCCACCATGCTGAGCTCATTGTTCCTATGCCCCCAAGTGGGGCACCCCCGGGAGGAAAAGTGAGGCAAAGGAGACAGAAGGCAGCCAACCCAAGGAGCCACGACAGTATAAAGGGCAGGGTCTCTACAGTTTACTTGGATAGAGACTTCCCCCGACAAGCCAGGATAACGGACATGCTCCCCTACTGCAGGACGGCAACGAGCACAGCAGCCGAGCCCCAAAGGTCCCTGGCTGGTGGTCCTGAAATGGTCCCAGCAGAGGAGCGGTATCTGGCAACCAACCTATCGAAGCAGGAAGTAGTTTTCCTCAGAGCATATCATCCTGCCAAGCACCGCCGAGACACCTGCCGATACTTCTACCCTGAAAGAGGCCACCAGATGAGAGATGGTGTGAAATGATAATGGAGATGAAATGGAGGAACAGGAAATTTGGGGGATGTAATTAACTTACCTAGTATTTGCCTAGCGACCCAGGAAAACCTCTGTAAAACCCTTGGTTCAGGTAGGTGGGCCACAGGAATTGAATCCGGGCCTCCCAAATGCGGGCTACAGACGAAACTGCCTGAACCATCTCACTTGGTTTCACATTGTTACAACATCATTAGCAAGATGTCGGAAAAGTACATGGAAAAAAATGTTGTACCCCATTGATAAAATGAATGATATGCATAATTGTTAGTTGGCTTATGTAATCTTTGGTTAGAGATGATGGAGCAGGTGAAGTTTTTCTGCAGACAAGTGAGGCATTAGAAACTGTTAATCACTCCAAATTTATAGACTCTTTTAAAAAGATATGTTTTTGTTATGACCTGAGGGTACCATAAATAATAATGTCTTACTTTTTGTGATTGATGCAGTGCCATACATTGTGAAAGCAGGGAAGTTAATACAAACTTTTTTTTTCTGAAAATGGAGCACATTGCTTGGTACATAGTATGCATAGGGGGCAGAGAAAGTTAGAGCACACTTTATTCAAGTGGATTGCCCAATGTCAAAGACAAAGAAAATTTTTGTGGAGCGTCTTTCTCGATCACTACCAGTATTCCATTCCTGCTAGAACCTGTCATCACCCGATGAGGCATGAATAAATTCAATTTATTACGGTAAATCATTTCCAAATGATGAAACTCCTCTAACTGTTCACCCTCCTCATATGGAGGACTTACACCCCAGGATTAATAAGTGAGTGCTTGGGGAGAGGCCTTTTGAAGAGCAGAGACTCTGGTTCAGATGGAGTACCTGTCTGGGTGATCCGCCTGATGTCTGGTATGAGGACGAAAGTAGAATTAATGAACAGAAGGGTGATAATGTACTTAGTAGAATGATGGTGGGTGAAACTGAAGATCTTGGAGAAAATATGTCCTTGCACTGTGTTGTCCACCAGAAATTCCACATGTGGTCACCTAGGATCAAATCTGGGCTTCCTTGGTGAGAGTCAAGTGGTCTAAGCACTCTGCCATGGCATGGCCTAGATGATGAAACATTTTATCAAAACACTGAATCCTGATGATTCTATTGCAATTGAAATGGCTACACATTATTTTCAAACAGTGAAATTGAAGTAAAGTTAGCCTTCATAAAGGCACATTTCAGTTGATTAACACGAATCTCAATATACAGGAGAAAGGTGAAAGTCTGGAAAGTCCTCTAATTAACAATAGAATCTTGAATTAAAAGATTGGTTCGCAACCACTTCTCATTAGCAACCACTTTCCTTATCCTTTCCACTGATATGGACATTATATGATGTCCATTTTAAAATGCAGGAGTAGCTATATGGATGTGTACAGACATTCTGTGCACACATGCATTTAATGCTTATTTAACGCTAATTATTTTGATCTTTCTCTTTTGCAATAAATTAGAGGTAAATAAAATAAGAGGTAAAAGTTTACCTTTAAATGTTTCTCCACATTCAGCAGATCATACTGATTTCCTTGCAAATTCCTAGTATTATCAGTTCTTTGAGTAGTGTAAATATAGTCTTTGTAAGACTATAACGTTTTACTTTCACATACCTGTACACCAAAACTTCTCATTTTGTTTTGATGTATTGCTTCCAATCTACATGGCCCTTTTGAACCATCAAGCTTTCATCAACAGCAACCTTTTTACTAGGCATGCAATTTTCTTTGAATTTGAAATAATATAATAAAAACCTGGCCTGACTTTGTAGCTCATCATTTACATTTTTTGTGCAGGTTAAATGCAGGCACCTCAAAATGGAAGTAAACCTGTTATTTCATGTGTAATGTAGGTTTACGAATAACATCCACACTGTCCACTTCTGAATTCCTCTTATGCCCTAAATTGCCTATAGAGGTCAGGTCTTCCTTCACCCTACTCGCCCGCCTCGGTAGTGTGGTGGCAGCATGTCTGCCTCACGTTCAAGAGGTCCCGAGTTCGAATCTCGGTCAGGGTGGGTTACCTGGATAAGGTTTTTCCAGGGTTTTCCCTTATCCTGAAAGACGAATGTCGGGTAACTCTAAGCTCCATGGACCCCGGGTTCATTCGAGCATCATTTCACCCATTCCATTCATCGTCCGATATGACTTAACGTTGGAGGACGTAAATTACAAAATAAATAAATTCACCCTACTCGCATATATATTTGTTTCTGTAACAATAAGAAACATTAAATCAGCAGTAAAAACATTCGTGAAAATATTGGTTATTGTTAGAAGTTAGCTGAGTCTGCAGTTGCACATCAGAGGTTTTGCTCATGAAAATATGTTTATTTGTATTTAAATTTAAAGAGAGTCGATTAATGACACTAAACAATACTTACTTTTAAATTTTTAATTTTTTTTAAATGTTTATTTGTGTTTGAGTTATTTTGACCACTCCACAATGTTGATTCTACAGGAACACTTAAAGGAAGCAGGACATTTTCTTCCTCGCTGCTACCTATATCCTCAACACTTTCCTCAGAATCTGGAAACTCACCATCAGTATCCAAATTGCTGTCAAAAAACAAAAGTCCTACAATTTTATGAAGTGATATCAGAAGCCCTGACACTATCTATGCAGGCTTATTTGCTGCATTGCTAGTTGAAGCCATGGTTGGCACTGAGATTTACAATTTCAAATGTGCTTTTTAGTTAACTTCTCATAGCTATTGCTTTCTGTGTAGCCTGTGTGTTACGCAACATACACACTGATTATCGCATGGTAGCATAAACTGAATGATGAAACCTTAAACTGAAGAACATCTTGCTTATGCAGTTATATATACAATCATAAACACACAAAACAAAAATGACACAAATTAGATGTGTTTGGTATACAGAATGACTTCTGCTACAGTGAAACAATCTAGTGAAATTTCAACAATTTGTGAATGTAGTCTCTACTTCAATATAGATGTATACTGCCTTAAATGGGCTTTAAACCAGTTTTTGGTTTGTTAAAATAACTTAGTAAATATGGAAGATGTGAATGGGTATTTATGAAGTATTTTTACAGCCTTTAAGAATTTACATGTCTTGCACCGTGTATTGGGTATCCATCCCGAGCTTGTGCAAGGTTTAAATGGCCATCGCTGAAGTGTTAAGAAAGAATTCTGCATAGTCCATGGAGCCATTACATTTCCCCTTTGATTCCGTAGAAGTTGCATGAGAATACCTTTCAACCAAAATGTTGACTTTGTTTTCACAAGTTAATTTTGAAGCAACTTAAGCTGATATATCCATTTATAATGTGGTAGAATGTAATTTTCAGGCTTATAGGCTGTAGTCCAGTTTGAAAACTATATTCTACACCATTAATGCTGGTTGTGAAAGCTTAAGCAAGTACATTCATAGACTGGTTTTCTTATATTTTAACTAGAGCACCCTAACTGTGTGAATAGAATGGTGTGGAATTTTGGCATCTTCTGCAAGCTGTAAGTACAGGTACTTTTTATTGTTTAGAATTACTAAAGAAAGGTGCTTTTAATTTGCATTTTTGCATTGATTCTGTAACAAGCAGTTTGTATATGCATTTTGATCTTGTATGTTCCATTAAACATTTTATACTCCTGAGCTTTAGAAATAAATTTTCTAATTCTACCAGGAGGTATAAACGTGCAATAAGGAGGTTCTTGAAAGAACTCATCACGAGTCATGATCCAGAAGTTGAAGAGTGTGACACTTCAGACTTGGAGATGGATATATGGGATGAGAGTGAGGCAGAGAATTCCTGTGAGGATACAAATCTCTTCAGGTTGGATACGCGCCCAACACTTGAAGCTGAGCTAGACATACCTGCATATAATCCTGTAAGTATCTAAAGCATAACAGAGTGTATAATGAGAATATTTAAAAGTACATTACCCCTTTTATTTATCAAATGCATATAGTGCTGTGCTTATTTGTTGTATGGCAACATGTGAAGTATGAAGACATATAAACCTTTATTTTTGATGCCATAGTCACTGGTTTTTACTTTGTTTGAAGGACAGTTTTGCTTAAAGGAACTCATAGAAGATAAAATATTTCTCACATTTCACTTCTTAATATTTTATAAACTGGTCAGTAATGTGCTAATTACATTGTGTATAAATTTCATCAAAATGAATAAGTTGTTTTTAAGAAATATATTATGTGTAAATCTAGACATATTCCCTGTTGGTTGCAATTGTAGCAGCTCACAACTAAGGTTGCTTTCATTGTAGCATGTAATAATTGTGCTATAGGGTGAGCAAAGAAATACAGGCCAGACTTAGATGTTATTTAAAAATAAAGCATACAAAAAGCAAAATTTATTTTTGTTCAGTTTTCAGTGGCATCCATTTTTAACAAATTCACTTTAAATGACAAACATTACATTACAACTAACTGAATGTCATATTTTGAGATTTCAACAGCTCAGTGCCTGCATCTTTTCATTTTTAATATTTACCTTTGTAAATCAAGCCATGTGATTTTATTCATAGTTTATAAAGCTATATATCATTCATATGTGTACTTAGTGCTTCTTGTTTATTATAAATGAAACAAGTGTTGTAGTTCTCTATGTATTTTTTAAAAACGATCAGTAAAAGAAGGGTCCTGGATTAAATATCTGGATTATCCATAATCCTTCACTGCTAGAGGCTACCTTGTTTCAAATGTATCGTCACTTCTCGTAATCCACATTTGTCTGTGGATTAAGTCAGATTAACGAACACTAGTGCTACCTAGCACAGGATTATCATTAATCCATTTGTGTATGTAGAGAAGGAAATAATAGTTTTGGTCTGCATTTACTAACACACTCATTTAATGATATTAAAATTGCTGGTTTGTAACCTTAAATCAGTATATTCTCTTTGAGCATCTTAAACATTCACAGTTGTATTTATTGAAGAAAACATATGGCATAGTAGAAGCTTATTCATTTGATCTCATTTTTACCAAATATTACTTAATGTGCCAGTTAAGCATAAATAAGGAGGGAAAAATGATGGCAGTATTTTTAAGGAGTTTATCCAGCATATTGGAGCTGACACCTTTAAATAAATTGCATACACATAAAATAAACATACATAATTACA
This sequence comes from Mantis religiosa, assembly GCA_030765055.1. NCBI lineage: Eukaryota > Metazoa > Arthropoda > Insecta > Mantodea > Mantidae > Mantis > Mantis religiosa. The sequence goes on along the minus strand of CM060951.1, from coordinate 71,087,172 downwards.
TTCATACTTTTAAACCCTCTTATACTATGTTTAACTGAGGTTAATTTTATTTGGGAAATTTATTTTTTAGATATTTAGTAAAAATTGATATAAAGTTCTTCACTATCATCTCTGAACTTCTACGTGCAACTCTGTTTTACTATTTGGTTTACAGGTTTATGTTTCAGTTTCTAGAGCAGTCACAAAACAAGATAATTATGGAACATCATTCATGAGCTGAAAATTACAAACATCTCAAAACAAAGTTACTGTTTAAGGGGTTATTGTGAAATTGCTAATTCAATCATTTGGAATATAAAAGGGAAACAATAACTTTAATTTCTTGCTTCTGTGTGAAGAAAGAGTAGTTAATGAATCAGATGACTTAAGAGAACAGTATATCCTACACTTAGTATCAGCAATTTCATTCATAATTTATTCAGTCTTTGTACAAAAATTCTGAATTAACTATTATAATTGCATTCATTAAATTATCTTTCTTCTCCATTATTTCTTTATCTGAGGCTGCTTTTAATCTGACAAACCTCAGTTGTGTTAGAGTAGTTACAAAATAAGAGTGGACATGGGCACAGTCAATAATGTGTGTTTGCGTTCTCTTTGTGTTGCCAGTTCTACAGCCAGTGGGCTACAGGGATAGAAGGTATGTCTGTCTTTGTCTCACTGTATCCATCTAGCAAGTTATCTGGGATGTACATACAGTTGCTGAGAGCAAAGTTCGCTTAATATTTCAGCATGTGTGTGACAACATATACAATGATTATTGCGTGGTGGCATTAACTGAGCTTAAGTCTTTGAACAGGAGAACAGTTCGCATATGCGGCTATCGTTCATATGCATACAAAATATTGATGCGTTCGAGGGTTTGATGAAAGAATAACGTTTGCTACAGTGAAACAAAAGTAGAGACATTTCAACAATTTGTGAATATAGTCCCTACTTTAATGATGCTGTAATTGTATACTGCCTGTAATGGACTTAAAACCAATTTTTGTTTCATTAAAATGCTTAATAAATATGGAATATATGAATCTGTATTTATGAAGCATTTTTACACCATTTAACAATTTAAATGTCTTGCATTGTTTATTGGGTATCCATTCCCGGATCATGCAGGATTTAAATGGCCATCAGTGAAGCGGATAAATTCTATATAATAACAGTATGAAAGCATTCAAACATAAATGTAAAATTATAATAATAAATCTTTACCTTAACAGCAGCGAACCAGGGTGCTCCAAAGGAACTGCCAGAATGTCATTCCTGTCGTAATCCTCATTTTCTTCTTTGTCAGGGGTGTCCATATCCAATTCGTCGTCCCTGAGGTTTATAATTATGTGTTTGATGATATCGTCCCTTGCAATTTCTTTAAAAAAATCATTCTGTTGCAAACGCTCTGCATGTGCAACTCTGGATTCCCAGTCCTGTATAGTAACCTTATCAAGAGCCTCATTCATCAATTGCTCAACATCTGCAAGCCAAAATGTGTTGTTTAACTGTGCGACTTCACCTTTTACTTTAGCCCATATAAGCTCAGTAGGGCTATACTGACAGTGATAGGGTGGCAACCTAATATTTTCATGGCCTATTTCTAATGCTTTCTGATCCAGTTCATATTTGTATTCCTCATTTTTGTAAGGAGCAATAATTTGGTCTTAGTTGCTGTTTCATCAAAGGGATTATGATGACTATGCAACTATTCCTGAACATCTAATTTTCATAAATTGGTGTTGGGTAACTTTTCTATAGTCATAGAATGATAACTGGCATTATCCACAATGATTATGGAACCCCCCTTCAAAACACTTAAAAATCTGTTGATAAACCATTCTCTGAAGGAGTCTGCATTCATATCGGTATGGTAATCGTAGTGCTTGTTTTGTGTTTGTGAATGAAATACCCATTTGCTTTCCGGTATAAAACCTGTGTTTGATGAACCTGAATGGCAAATGATAGCCTTTGTCTATAGGTACTTTGAGTCCCTCCTTTCCAGATGAATCGTGCCATATGTTCTTCCTGCAGTGATTCTGAACAACCCAGGTTTCATCCAAATAAAAGATGAGCCTTGAATCACCTGTACTAATGTTGTGCATTGTACATAGAAATTTTAGTTTTGCAGCAACAATAATATCACTTCTTTCAAGCAGAAATGTGTAACTGTTGTAGGTTCTCCTATATTTGAACCCAAGAGATTTCAGAATATGGTATGTAGAAGGTACAGAACCCGTATATTCTATTTTCTCCCTCATTAAATGGGTAAGCCTTTTGGCAGTTGGATATTCACTTTTGTCATTTAAATCATAAATTGTTCTACATAAAACACACTTTTGAAAATTGTACAAGTACGTAGCACGTTTTTTTAGCTGCTCGATGTTTTCCAGGAGACCTAAATATGGGAACTTCTCCTAATTTGGTAAACTGTTTGCCTTCTTTGCCAATGTTTGTCACGGTATGTACACTCACACAACAACCTTGTGCTGTTAATTCTTGACTCTTAGCAAAACTTGTATTTTCAAAACTGTCTTTAATTGACAATTGTTTGAAGAATACACATGAAAAATAATATTTGTAGTCTGCTTATGTAAAATCTTATGAGTTGTTTCACAGTCGCTACTAGACACTAGTAGCTAAGTGACATATTTACTAACTTTGAAAAGCATGTCTGTACTCTTAAAGGATAACCACTTTACTGAATGTAAGGTACAAATTGCAACTGCAGCTTAGCACTGTGTGTTTTTCTTCACTGGCAGCGCTGTGGCTCAGTGGTTAGACCGCTTGGCTCTCACCAAGGCAGCCCAGGTTCGCTCCCAGGCGACTGCAAAGTGAGATTTGTGGTGGACAACACGGCGCTGGGGCGGATTTTCTCTGGTTTCCCCCTCCATCTCATTCCACCGGTGCTCCATCTTCAACTCATGTATCATCAGTGTCATCGCCTGCGGTGCCATATGTAGTAAAAGCGGGCGTTAAACACTACTGTTCGGCCGTTGTATCTCCGGCTCTGACGTTTTGCATCTGTAAAAGGTGGAAGGGGTAACCTAATAGTACCAACATACAGTAATGAGCAATTGAAAACATATCCTCAAAATTATCTTTAGAATGAAAATATAGGACTATATTAACTTTAAAACACTGAAATACAATTTACAATTTCATCATAATGCAAGATATTTATCACAACACCACTCTATTCGAATATTTCGTTCATGCCTTTCACACACGCACTAACTGCATCTGTTGGTAGTCCTGGGAGTCTCTACATCCGGTGTCGTGGTCAGGAAGTTAAAACTGTCTGCTAGCGCCAATCCGCATTATCGCTGGTAGGCATGGCTCCCGAACCTAACACCGTGTTGCCAGCTTAAATTTGTTTGAGCCTCGTGGCCTAATAGCGGCTTGCAGTGGTGAACTTTCTTTGGTATATTTTTCGTGCGTGAATTCCGATGTTTAGTGTTCGTAAGTCCTATTATTATCGCTATTATAATAATATGGCTACTGGTTCGTGAAATATGCAAAAACATGAAATATTTAAAATACGCATTGTTCCACTGCTTGAAATTCCCGCTAAAGAACTGGCAACAGCCTGCTTCCCCCTCTCGAGAAATGTCAGAGCCGGAGATAGAACGGCCGGACAATACACAATTTTTCTTCACTGACAGTTAATGATTCTTTTCCCAGCAAAATTTGTACTTTCAAAACTGTCTTTAATTGCCAGTTGTTTGAAAAAAGAATATACATGAAAAATATTTCTAGCCTGCTTATGTAAAATTTTATGAGTTGTCTCGCAGTCACTACTAGACACTAGTACTAGGTGTGCGAAGTGACATATTTACTAACTTTGAAAAGCACATCTGCTTTCTTAAAAGATCACCACTTTACTGAATGCAAGGTACAAATTGCAACCGCAGCATAGTACTGTGTTTTTCTTCACTGACAGTTAATGATTTTCTTCTTTCTTGTCAGGCATCTTATTTTTCTATATCTCTGTAACCAGATATCCTGTAAACATGGGGTTTGGACAGTCACCCTCAGAAAATATAGCTCTGTGACATGGGATAAACAAAATAATTCTGTAATTAGTATCTTTTGCGTATGCAAAGAAATTTACGTATGGTTTGGCTAAGCGAGCCAGTATGCATGCTTAATTGTACAATGTAGCACTCACCTCACTGCCTAGTCAGCGATAGACCAGCCTCGCTTAGCTCCGCCTTATGTTCATTTCTATTTTGTAGCTACCTTAGTCTGGGTTAATAAGGTTTTACTGTATTCTAAGCACCTATTGTTCACAATATGAGCCATCCAGGAAGTTGTAGTACTTACCACTTCATTAAGCCAAAGTGTTTGGACACAGTTTCACTGAGAAAAGAATGGGAAATGCTTGGGAAAGAAACCTGTAATTTGGTGTTACACATTTCTGTGGTACAACTGTGTTATTATTTTATCATTTAAATCATCATTGAGGTGTGTTGGACATCAGAGTTGATTTTGTTCATGTACATTTGTTAATTTACTCTTGAAGATTTAACCCACTTTCTCACATTTTCTTTGTTCATTACTTTACCACCTTACATTTCCTTTAGTTGACTGTAAATTTCTATGAATATTCAAGCATACAAAAATACAATATCTCTCACCTCAGAATCAATGAACAGTGTATTGTACAATTCATTTTTAACAGTTACAGAAAGCACAATAACATGCTTCATTTGAAGTTTACTAATTCTTAGAAGAGATGTTCAGAAAGTCATTCAACCTTGGATAGATGTACATTAGTGATCTGTGTAGTGGGGAATACAAATGGTCCTTTCCTGGATGTTCCTCAATTAGAGGGGTGGTGGAATTTTCATGAAATGAAATGCTCTTGTACATAGTCATATAAGGTGGTAGGTACTATCTGTTACTATAATATTAAGTAATGTTCTTTCAGTTTCATATTACATACTCTTGAGCAATATTTAGTGAATGAGAATACCTGACATGCATTGAGCAACATCAAAACTACAAAAATATTAAATTTTTATGAAGACTTCCTCTGCCATATTATAGTAATAGTATTGGTAATAATAAGCATTTATAAAGCTTTATTTATAATTAATTTACTTAAGTTATGTTTAACTGAAATACGTAATAAAGTATATAATTAATCATTAAAATGAAACGGGAAAAATTCACAATAATGTGTAACATAATAGAAATGTTACAGATTTTGAGTACATAACCTTCAATGCTGATCCAATCCATTAAAGTTTCATTCTGAATTAAATGTGATTCGATGTATTTTTGAGAAGTTGTGCATAGTTTGTTTCTCCAAAGCTATTAATTTTTATGTGAACAAATCATTATAATTTTTAGAAAACATTATGTTTGTAAGTTAATTACAATTAAACATGGTCCTACATTTGTCTGTCATACTTCATTAATTTGTGCTTTTCAGAAATCAAACAAAATATTGCAAAAAGAGGAGGGAGAAAACAAAGGTGACTTAACAAAGGCAAGAGTATCAGTACCAAACACTTGTTTCAACTGTGGTGGGAATCATAGTCTTCGAGAGTGCTCACAGCCAAAGGACCATGCTCTTATAGCAAAGAACAGGCGTCAGTTTAGCAGTAGATTTGGTTCTAGCTTGGGAAGAGCAAGGCAAGTAACTTGAACTTCTTTAATTGGGTTATATAATTGTGCAGAGATACATATGATGCATCTCTGTTGGTTTATAATACTTTTCATTTCATTAATCTGTTATGTAAAGGTGGGAAAATAGACTTCTATAAAGTGGAAATGTTAGCACTTTAGTTTCGATGTAGGAAGTTTAACCTTTAAGATAACTGAATTAAGTCATAACACCATTTGTATTTAGTTTCTCATACTACATCCCTTACATTTTAAAGAAAAAGATAACAGCATATTCAGTGAATAAACGTACTACCCAAAACATTTAATAAATTCAAAAAATCTTTAAGAGAACAAAATGTCTCTTGGCATCTAATAGGTACTCAGTATTAACTTAAAAAACAGAAGATGAAATCCCACTGATCAATAGATCCAGAGTATAGCAAATAAGTTGCAGATATTGTGAAAAATTATATATAGGACAAACTAAAAGAAATCTAAAAAGCAGAGTAAAGGAGCATTTAGAAATATCAAATTGAAAGAGGAAGACAAGGCAACAGTAGCATTTCACTTTTGGAATGAAAGCTGTAACTTTAAACTAAATTAAAAACAATATGATAAACCATAACAAACTGATGGAGTACATCTTAATATGGAAATATAAATAAACTATATAATAAATATGAGTAATAAAGTAATGAGAAATAAACGTAAAAATCCCACCAGTCAATAATTTGATAAAGAGGTTCATAGTTCCACCACCAGAGAGAAGACTACTGGCAACAACACAGACAACAGGTTGAAAATGAAGTAACAGTTTCAGAAACTAGTCCCTCAGAAAATCAAAATGTAAGTGACGTAGTGTGAAAAGCTGACTACAAATAGTGTTATGATATAATTTGGACGTCACTGTTACTAAATTCCTCTAAAACCACATAATGAAAGAATTATATGACTACAGCTTACTTTTTAACCATATATTGAAGTATTTTATTATACTTAGGGCATCTATTATGATCTAAATATAAAAGAGGATCTATATAAGTGGTACAAGAACAAATTAACTGTCTTGGAAAAATTTGTAAATAGAAAGGTATTCATGTGCATTAAACTTAAAAAAGGAAAGCATATACAGTAAGTTCCAAAAAGTGGCTGAACTTGATTGCAAATAAAAATGAGAAATTTATGGTTGCACATGTGTTTAAAGGAGTGGAATATTACTGTATCTATTACATTACAGGATGATTACCGCTCTAATGTATGTAAAGTTATAATTTTGTAAACATAAATGAATAATGTGAGTTTGCATTCTGCAGCCGATACCATTTGGATGAAGAGCAGAAATATGCTGGGTTTGTACCAGGACAGCTAAGCAGTAAGCTGAGGGAAGCACTTGGAGTGCCTAATCGTCATCTACCGAAGCACATTTATAGAATGCGTCTGTTGGGATATCCTCCAGGCTGGATGGAAGAAGCAAAGATCTCGCACTCTGGGCTTACTCTTTATGATTCACAAGGAAAAGGTGAGTATTAATATGAGCTGTACTTAATTGCATATTACAGAAATGTACCAATCTGGATTTCTGAATGGTCAGGAGATTGTCTTCTTTAGTACGGAAATGTCTAACAACATCCATTGTAAATTTTGAGAGTCATTTCATTTTGTGATTAGCATACAATGATAATGCAATACAGTTAATTGTATTGACATGATAAAGTTGACTTATATTTTTTTATCAGTTTAATATTAATATTTTTGTGCAATAATACAGTAACACCTCTTAAAACAGAACACGATGGTTCCAGCATTTATTTTCTGTTTACACAAGCTTCCATCTTACAGAGGGTTGTGGTTGAATACAAAAAGTTACAAAATAGTTGCACAGGTTTACAGTAAAGGATTAACATAGAATGAAGTGTAAATAATAACTTGATATGTGTTATGTACTATATTTTCAACTTACAATAATTGTAGGTTATCGCATAGTTTCTCTGTCTGTTTTCAATTTTCCCTTTCAATCTGCAACTGTCTGCATATCAACATCCATTTGCTTCACCACACACAGCATTCAAAATAATGTTACGGCAATGTTTGAAACTCGAGGCATCCATTGGAAGCTCTGAAATTGTCTTCTTTGCCTAATTTTCTTGCTGTCACTAAAGCTTGAGTGTGAAGCAAAGGTCCAGAAATGAGAATTCCTTTAGCACATTGAAACAAATATATTGGCAAGCAAAGAGTTCCACTTGGGGCGACAGTTTGAAGCAAATGGTGTTTAGCACAGGGTAAAGCAATGAGGTTTATCTCCGGGTATGCGTGGATATGTATGAGAAGAATAGCCTTAATGACACTGGAATGCCCGCTTCAAATTGGTTTATTGACTGCTTCTATTTATCAGAACATCGAACTTGAAGTTGCCGACCAAGGGTTACCAATATATCACTGTTTAGAGTTACTAAAGGCGGAGTGCTTATTACTCGATAATGCTTAATTATTACGTATAAACCGACAAATATCTTCTCTCATCACTTCTGGTCTGCTCTCAACCAAGACAGAAGAAGAGGACTGCCCTAATCGGCTCCAATCCACGAACTGTCTGCCCTCACAGCTGCGCGTGAGTGTATAGCTTTCACTTTCTGGAAGCCGATTATTCAACCAAAGATTCCGTTTGTGACTATTTTGTCATGCCATTTAGAAGGGTCCGAAGAATACCCCATTCAACAAAGTCAAGTGCTACCCTTTAGAAATCTGCTAAGGACACTGTTTCTTACATTTCTTTTGTTATAACAAGTCAACCAACTGCACCTGTTCATGTTGTAACAAACATACAAGACTCCTTTGAAATCCATTACGATTCTTTATACATTGCAATTCTTAATTTCGGTATCAACATGTACAAACAAGCCACTCGAACACAGCACGATTTAGCTTGTCATACTCTGCAGATTTTGTGAGGCATTTCATGTGCCCAGTTAACTACTTTAACCACTCATCTTTAATTTTTATTTTTTAAAATTCTCATAAATCTGAGATTTCTCCATTTTAAACAACACAGTTAATTTTAATTAATTGATAGAAATTAATCATTTCTCCACACTAGCCCTTTATAGGCTAAGGTTTTTGATGGATAGAATCAACATGAAAAATTCAATGCCATGGCCAGGATTTGAACCACGGATCTCCTGGTTTCCGTCCAGTTGCTCTAACCCATTGAGCTACCATGGTCAATGTGCCGTCCTGACATTAAATTCTCCATTTGACTCATATATTTCCCCGGCATTGAATTTTTCATGTTGACTCTATCCATCAAACACAGTTAATTCTTTAGCTGGACATTTTTTCTTTTCGTGTTCTTCAATAACCTTGATTCTTTTTCCTCAAGTGATAATGTCTTATGTGTAGAACTTGGTTTACAGAAATTAGAAACTATGTTTCTAAAAATCTCTAAAGTTCACAGTTTTCTTCCACACGTACTTGATCATGTGTAACAATGAAACAGAGAATGAATGCACTATAATGCAGTTGTAAGCTTATCATGTGTTTTCGAAGAGAGTTGAGAGAGCTAACAGTTTGTTTTCCCTTTTCCTTGAAGGATTACAGTTTATGACTTTATGGTTCATGGAACTTTGGTGCAAGCACAGTCACCCTCAAGATTATTGCTGTTTTTAATATATGTTTGTTGTAACCCATTACACATGAAGTAATCTGCTTTAATGAGGTTATTTACACAAATGGTACCCGAAAAATACTTAAAACATTTCTGTTTCCATGTAGTTTTCCAGCTTAGAGTATAAATTTACATAGGAAAATTTCCGTTCTGAAATTTATTTCCTGTTTTTCCAAGTTTCCGGCATATAAGAGGTCCGTATTAGGCAGGTTTTACTGGATTATCTTGGTTAGCATAAAAATGACATGTAAACCATTTTTTTTTTACGTCTTCCAACGTTAAGTCATATCGGACAGTGAATGAAATAGGTGAAATAATATAAAAATTATTTGTGGTTGGTTTATTGACACTCGTCACTTACTTTTTCATATATTTATGAAATATATGAAAAAGTGACGAGTGTCAATAAACCAACCACAAATAATTTTTATATTAATTTTGATGTCACTGTTACTAAATTCCTCCAAACACACATCAGGTGAAATAATGCTCAAAAGTTCCCAGGGTTCATGGTGCTTACAGCTACCCTACATCTTTAAGAATAAGGGAAAACCCTGGAAAAACCTTATCTATGTAACTCACCCTGTCCGAGATTCAAACTCGAGACCTCCTGAATGTGAGACAGACATACCACCATCTAAGCTACCGAGGCGGACATAAACCATAAATCACATCTAACTACCTTTCTTCTTCTACATTTGAAGGTGTATGCATTAAATCTGTTTATTTTTAAAATATTCTCATCTATCTCTTTCTATATTGCTCTTAGGTTGTCTGTGTTGGATGGTGTCCATATTTGATTTGTTAGTCTTTTATTGGTATTAATTGGGTACATTAACTAAAATGTAATAATACTCACACATGAGCTATTTTCATTGAACATTTCATGTAATCCAACAATAAAATCAATAAGTTAAGATTCCTGACTGTTATTAAGTAAAAACTTGTAATATTCAGTGCAAAAATATTATAGTGAACTATGTTAAGGATGGTAAATAAAACTGCTTATCAATAGTACAATAAAATATAATTATTTGTCGCAAACTTCACTTATCTTGAATTCTGTGAAAAGTATCGTAAAAAATAAGTGAAGTTTGTGACAGATAAGTATATTTTATTGTAATATTTGTTACTTCACTGTTGTGAGCTTCTGTTTTTTATATATTATCTGCTAATCAATGTTACTATGCATAGACAGACAAGAAAAGAAAAATACCCACAATTTAATATATTTTATGTGGACTAAATTGTACCATACCTGTGATGCAAATGCTTTGAAATGAGTGAGTGAGTGTGTGGTGTTTTAGGGCCCGTCGACAACAAGGTCATTTGGGCCCGTGTTTTGAAAACTCTCATCTGGTGAGAAGTCTTATTTTTATACCAGATCAGGTTGCAGTGAAATAATTATTCTTATGTTATAGATAGATTACTTATTCTTGGTTCTAAAATTATGCAACAACATCCCAGAAGCTTCTTCTTCCAGTAAACTCTCAAACTCTCTTCTTTTCAACTAATCTTTTTAATTACCCTGGGTACGTGATTCTCACATTTTCACAAAATTATCTATACAATAATAATGGAATTCAAAGTTAAATACATACATTATAAACACGTGAAAGAAAACATAAAATATTCAATCATAGTTTCTGCAAATTTCAAACTTTATTTAAGGGTTAATAAATCATGGCAACTATGTATGTTTATAAATATACCAGCATGGGTGGAGTATTTGACATATACCGATGAAAGGGGAAGGAATAGACAATGTGTATCAACATTTTAAGTACACTCCAATATTTAGCATCACATATTTATTAAGCTGGTTGACATGATAATACAGGTTACATGTGTCAATTATGACTACTACACACATAAACGTTCTAGAGGCTTTCAAGAAGTCCCCTGTAACGTTCACAGGGCACTGTATAGCATCTGCTTCACCATTTACCTTATCATGCATGAATCTGGTCATCTGTTATTTCACCACAGTTATGTCATGTTGTGTTGCAAACCGCCTATCACGTAATGGCTTCTTTACCTTTTATATGAGAAGTCAGGCAGATCAGGGGAGTATTGTGTGTGCTCCATTCTTCCTAACCCCAGTGTTACAGTAGCTGCTTTACACATGCCGCTTTATGTAGTTGCATTGTCTTGTAGAATGATTGCTCTGTCCATACGATCAGGATGTTTGTCCTTAACATCACATTGTACCTGTCATAGCAGGAAGTCCCTGTAGTAAGCTGCTGTCACAGTTCACTCATGTGAAATGATGTGCACATAATGGCCTGATATCATAAGTGACAATGACCATCAATTTCACAAGGGAAGGATATTGACGGAACTTCTGCTTTCATGGTGATCCAGCATGTTGCCACTCTTTGGACTGCTGTTGGAGTTCCTGTCTGTATGGCCCGGCCCAAAATTCATCAGTGGCAATTATTTGCAAAAGGAAGTGGTCACCATCTTGTTGACATTGTACATGTTAAGCAGAGTATGTTGCATATCGCATCCACTTTTCAGCTTCCGTAATGTTCATGTGGTACCCATTTCAATGCAGTTTTTCGTAGGTGCAAAACTCTGAATCATGCATTGCTCGATGCATTTTTCGCTCTCCAACTCGGGTAACATCCATTTTGTGCTTCCCCCCCAACTCCCCCCAGCAGGTGCTCGATTACTGCACGGTCCACACACTCAAGTAGTTCAGTGCGTTGCTGACTGATTGCCATGCGCCCTAGTTGAAACGCTCCTACCCATTTTGCTACCATCCTGTATTTAAGGCATTATTCCCAACAGCTTCCACCAATTACCTGTGGCATTCTTTGGCATTTCTCCCACGTAGAACGGCTATTATGATGTATGAGGCCTGCTTGACACGAGTTACATACATCTTGCATGGCAGAAGCTGAACAACTGATTCCACTTTGCTCACTGTGATATTAGCGACACATTCAGAGCCCACTATTGTTATGAACATACACTAGGACATCATGTCTTTCATCCATATATTTCAAATTCTCAATTTACACTGGTATTTTCACATATAACACATAGTAAAATGATATGGCTACATTTCTCTCTGTTATTTACAATATTTGTTCTAATAATTTTAATATTTTGTTTGATTTGTTTGTGCTCCTTTAAAGTATTTTATTTGTTGTTTACTGTGTCTAATTTGTCCTCTTGAATTTATATATAGTTTTAATGATTATTGTTAATACCTTCATCAAAATTATAAATATTAAGGTTTTTATTTATTTATTAATGTACTTCATTGTTTTCAGTGCTTCCTAAATTACTTGGGGTGAATTTTGAATAGGTATGTCAGTTTGTTCTACAGTTTTAAATTTTGGTTGGCATATCTTCCAGTGTGTGACATATGTTTGTTCCTGCAATCCCTGTATTTTTATAATTCCTCATATAATGGCAACCAAAATTTAGGTGGTTAATTTGGCCACTTCTGTTTGTATTATGATCAACATATCTAAAATTTCTTTTCAGATCATTTCTCTCATTCCTTAGAATTATTACTTATAGCTTGACTATGCAAACTTTCTTTTTATTTTTTTTTTCCTGAGTATTTTCTCATGTTCAGAAAGTAATTAATGGTGTGGCATAAATTATTTAAAACTTTATACAAGTGTTGTTCCGAAAGTAATGAGTCCTATTTTTATTCATGGAAACTACAGGATATACATAAATCACAATGGCTCAGTTAAATAGAGCAATATGTCAGCTACAGATTTTATTTTTCCACATAGTCACCACCATTCGTTATGCACTTTTGCCAACAATGAACCAGAGCCTGCATTCCTGCATTGTAAAAATCTGAAACAGCTGAGACTAACCACTTTCTTACAGCTTTGACAGCAGCATCCAAGTCTTGAAAATTTTGTCACGTAGTCCATCTTTTAGACGCCCAAAGAGATGGAAGTCTGAAAGTGCTAAATCTAGATTGTATGGTGGATGTGGTAAGACAGTCCAGCCAAACTTTGCAATCAGCTGTGTGGTCTCAAACTGGTGTGGGGCCTGGCATTATCATGTTGCAGGTGAAGGTTGGTCTTCTTCTCTGGCCTTGCCCTGGAAATTTGGGCTTTCAGATTAGTGTCATCTTGTAGCTAGCTGAATTGACAGTTGCTCCAGGACATCCAAAAGAATCACATCCTGACTATCCCAGAAGACTGTACACATCACTTTGCCTGCAGATGGCTGTGTTTTGAATTTCTTCATTGTCGGAGAATTTGCATGTCACTGTTCCATGGTCTATCTTTTGAATTTTGGCTCGTAGTGGTGACACCATGTCTCATCTCCTGTGACGATGCTATTCAGAAAATTGTCACATTCAGCTTCATATTGGTCCTGAAGGTCCTGACAAATTTCCATTTGATGATTTTTTTTTTGGTACTTCTGTAAGCAACAAGTGTGTCCTCGGGGACCCATCTTGCACAGACTTTATGATAACTAAGATGTTCCAATATTGTTTCCAAGATATTACAGCTGACATTCAGGTTTGCACACAATTCTTTAGTAATTACCCATCGATTAGCACAGATGAGTTAATCAAGATGCACTTCATTGTGAGGGGTGACAGCTGTGCAGGGTTGATCAGGTCGTGGTTTATCATACACACCCTTTTCATCACCTCTAAAATGCCGTGCAATCACCTCACATTGCTCACATCTATTGTTTTGTCTCCTTACACCTTTAGAAAATGTTAATGGATTTCAGTTGGCGTAATTTCCTCTAGAGTGAGAAATTTCATCACACATCTCTGCTTTACATGCATGTCTATATCAGACTACATTTTGGAACATTCCTCTGCTGGCTCCAGCTACCACAGAACAACAGAACCACCAATAAATTAAAGAGGAAGGTTCAAGCATTACCACTACACTAATGACATCTGGCTCAGATATCCAAAGTCAACACAGAAGAATAGGAGCCATTAGTTTCGGAACGACTCTTGTATTATGCATTGCTGTATATTGTTGGTCCCAATTATTGTACACTATGGCTAAAGCATGTGATTTTCCTTGTTTTTATGTAGTGGTTGCTGATCCAGAAGATGAAGAAGGAGAGATTGTTCCAGAAGGCGCAAAAGATAAATATGATATAAGAAAAATAATCAGCTATCCAGGTTTCAATGTACCTTGTAGTCCTGGCACATTAGATGTAAGTCCTGTAAATGGCAGAGTGCATATTAAGTTTACTTGACTAAGCAGTAGCTTTGCTTTTGCCAATGCTTCTGCCTTAGCAGGAGCTACAGCAGTTTTTTCTTGTAATTTCTTGTGTTGCTTCCTCTTAACCCTTCCTCTTTTCCTCCCTCAATTGAGGAGCATTTTTTCAAAACTTGATAGATGCTAAAAATGTGTTTCTGAGAAAAACGGTTTTTTCTATTTATTGGCAATACTAATTGGTTAGTACAGCTATATTAATCATTCAAATCTCCATCCTGAAACTGTATCATTGAATGTGAAGAGAAACAAATACCGTTATTTAACTACTGCATATTTGAGGTTTGAAAATGCAGAGTTTTTTTCAAAAACCAATAGATGCTGATTAACTTTTCTGTGTGAGCGAGAAATTAACACATGAAGTTTTGTTATTTTTGTCATTTTTTGTTTTTGTTACCTTTTATTTATGTATTATTTTTTATTTATTTTCACCTTTTCGTAATACATAATGTGTTGTACAATCAACATCTTAATGTTTAAAAGCATTATTTGATTAGGTATAACCTTAGAAACTAAGTGCTGCTACATTCACAATAACAATATAATCTTTTGTTTTATTTATATAACAAACATATTGAATACAAAGAAATGTCAAACAATATGAATAAGTAAGCTTTAACCTTTATTGGTATCTTCTAGCAAATCTTCATAAAATTCTTTTGCAGTTTCTAGAATTTCAAAAGATTTAGCTATATTTTGAGCATCCTTTTTCTTTTCTTTGCTCACTCTATCAGGAGGAATATATGTAACTGTGCCCATGTATTGGGTAGATATGCAAAATGTGGGAAAGTGTTTTTACTCTTCTCCAAGAAAGCAATAAGCTTGAACATTATCACACTATTCTTGTTCGGACTAGAGCAAGAGTCTGCAAATAAACGAATGGTAGAAGGAGTGTTGCTGGACATCCTTTCTTTCAGTTCCAACAAGAAGTGCTGCAAAGCTGAGGTAACCTGGTTGCAGCCTTTAGCAGATTCAGGAAATTTATTTGTTCTGGGCTTTAGATGGAATCATTATGCATATATTATACAGCCATACCTGCCCTACATAGAATCGCTAACAGGAAGTTTATCAGTGGTTGTTTCTGCTGCATATCAAAGCAAATAGTGATTGCCTCGGCATTTTCCTCTTTCAATAGCTGATAAAACCTTACTGAACGCAACTTGTGCAGTCTGTACATGGTTCTTATTTTGGTTTTCTTTTCCATGTCTGTCTCTGTCTTAATCTTCATCAGTTCCATTTTGCATTTGGAGCATGTGTCAGTGTGTGGTGTATTTACATTTTGACAATAAGAAGACTGGTAGATTTCTTCATCTTCTTTCTTTGCAAAAGTTGTTCCAAATTTTTCATATTTTAAGTTATGGAGGATAATATCCTCTCCTTGATTTTGCTCTTTTATAGTAGCTTTCTCTATATCTGTACTTCTTAACGTCTTGCTTTATAGCAGCAGAAATGCCCTTCTGTAATATTCCTGTTCTGTCACTTCCTCTGGTTTCCTTTGGTGCATTCCCAGATAATGAAACTTTCTAGCCATCAGAAATAATCTCTTTTGGCACCCCTGTGATTCCTTGGAAGCTTGCAGTGCTTCTTGCTTCACCACTCTGTGATTAGGAGATGTAATACGCATATATTTCATAAGGAATTTACCTTGATCTGTTTTATTTAGCACGAAAAGATGATGGTGAAATCCACTTATATCATTATAAGCCAAATCAGCTACATCACAGAGCTTATGCCTTTTACTTTTAGGATTTGCTGGAGTGCACTCAAGACCATGTGAACATGAAATTGCTGGAGTATGAGCTTTCCTTGACTTGCATTTTGATTTCCTTTCCTTGTTTTTGCAATTTCTATTTCCTGCGCATTCTACAACTGGTACAGTTTCACAATCTGAGATCCTATCCATTGTGCATAGTACAGTGCTGTGTCTCAACTAAGAATAAAAATGCCAAGTAAGTATAACAAAGCTTTCAGAAATAAATGTGAAGTACAACCTGAGCTCGCAGTTAATGCCAACGCTGCAGCAATGTACAAAGCTTGCAGAAACGATTGAGAATTCCAATAGTGAGATGGCAGTGAATGCCAACATGCGTTTCATAGAATTGAGGTTGCTTCACGCTAGAACATAAAATCATAAAAGTGCATGTATCGACTTTTGCCTTAACTGAGCAAGTGCATCTATCGAGTTTTGAAAAAACTGCCAATATACCCTATCTTTTACACAGAACATGAATTGAATTTTGCAAAATCTGATTTCACAGAACGATGCAGAACGTGAAAATTATGCCGGTACTATATATAACTCAATTTTGTAAAATTTTTCATCTATTGAATTTTGAAAATACGCTCCTCAGTTTCTTTAAGACTTGCTTTAATTGCATTTAAAAATTTAATTTAGCTTGTATTTTTACAAAGTGACATACATGGCCAGTATGAACACTGTAAGTCCACCACTAGGAAACCTGTTTTTGCTGCACATTTTTCACTTTAAACTACCTTCCAATTTTAACCATATAAGAAAGTATTGTTACTTCGTATACTGTACTCTGCTATACAGTATAGAGAAACTTAAACTTTCAGATTTGTGAAGAAACTCCTAAACTAGGCATGCTGTAAGCCACAAATGGTAATTAAAATGATGGTATATCTGAAAGGGGAGAACATGGAGTTTGATTCACAATAAACTATGAAAAGAAAAAGTGCTTCATGTTGATGTATGTACATTGGAGGGAAGAAAAAGAAGTGAAGTTAATTTCTTGTATTTGGATGTCATTTGCATAAAACTCAAAACATTGCTTTTTAAATGAGCATCTGTTGCTTTAGATGTATACATAAATAATAATAATAATAATAATAATAATAATAATAATAATAATAATAATAATAATAATAATAATAATAATCATCATCACTTGCTTCACTTATCTCCTGCTTCCCTCTGGAGCATAGGGCCTTGATGAAATTTCTCCACACAGTACGGTTCTTGGCAATCCTCTTAACTTCTCTCCAGGTCTTGTCCAGCTCTGCGATTTCCTTTTCGATCTGCTTCTTCCATGTCTTCTTGGATTGACCTTGCTTTCTGGTGCTTCAAGGGTTCCAATCTAGTGCCACCCTCTCAACAGCTGTGCCTGATCCAGTGCCACTTCCTCTCCTTGATCTGGATATCAATCGGCTGCTGATTAGTCATAGTCCAAAGATCTTTGAGATTATGTCGGGCCACCTCACATCTGTTATTTGGTGCAGTCATTTACATATTTATGAACACCTGCAGCTGATTGTTGATCTATTTTGTAACTTTCCATATTTCACAGCTGTATAGAAGAATCAATTTTACATTGCTGTTGAAGATGCGGAGCTTAGTCTTCCTGAAGATGTTCCTATTTTTCTACATGGGGTAGAGCTGGACAAGCACATCATTTGCCTTCCGAATATGGTTTCGAATATCTTCCTCTGCTCACCCATCAGTTGTAACTATTCTTCCAAGGAAGAAGAAGGACTCAACTCTCTCAATTTCCTTTCCATTTACTGTCGAGCTAGTCTTGATGTAAGAGTTAATCCTTATCTCTTTGATCTTGTTTGTGTTGATTATGAGACCTGCATGTTCTGCTTCCTTCTGCAACCTGCTCAGTTTGTCCTCTATGTTCTGGTACCACTGTGCCATAAGGCAAATATTGTCTGCAAAGTCAAGGTCTTCAAGCTTCTCTCTCATTCCCCATTCAACACCCCTCTTCCATCCTCCCATTACCCTCTTCATCACACTATCCAGGTTCAACAGGAACAGGGTGGAGGAAAGAACACACCCCTGTCTCACTCCAGACTTCACGTTTATCGTTACTGTTGGTTTTCCTTCATGAAGAACCTGACACTCATACCCCTTCTACATCCCTTTCAAATAATAATAATAATTATAAATAATATTCCATGGCGTAACAGCCTGCAAGTGACTCAGAGTCTGCCATCCTGACTGCCAGCCTCATGCCCACATACACAAGCAGAGGTGTGTGATCATCCAGCCAATACAGGGAGGAGATGTGGTCAACAACATGGGACCCACAGTCGGAAAGTTGGCTTTCCTGACCAGCATTCTCTATCTATCGTAGCTCCTCAAATTCTTTGCAGTGCTGAGTGGGCACTGGTCCTATAACTGGGACTTAAAATCGGCACCTACCTAAGTGAACATAGGCACATTCCATTACAGAAAACCAAAGCACAATTCTCTAGTCCACAACACCACAGCGCAGGATGTTACTGTTATGTTCAAGGTGAAAATATTGCTTAATTTAGCCTGTATTATGTTAAAAAGGCATATCTCCTTAGTAGTCACTGCCTGCAGTGCCATACGTAGTAAAAGTGGGCACTACAAATTTCATTTCATTTTAATTAATAGTCATACTGAAAATGTTATAGGCATTGTAACATGGTTGATCATGTGTGCTGTTACAATAGCAAAGAGGAGCATTAATCGTGTGGTTAGATCTGTATATGATTTCTGATAAGAGTACAGTAAAACCCTGATTTTTGTGTGATTGTAATTTAGGCAGCTTTGTAAGATGTAAACATATTTAAACCATTTGAATAATTATGGCAGATGCAAAATTTAATGGCGGCTGAACGTTGGCCACTAGCAGCGAAGAGCTAATAGCCATATGTCAAAGGGGGCGGGGGAGAAGCTGTAAGCAGTCACAAGATGAAATGAAAACTCTTTATAGGGTATTACTGTATCTGTCAAGTAAACATAAACTTGGCATGCTGCTAATTTAACAATTAATCTGAAAATCATACCTTAAAATGGTAACAAAATTGTGCAAAGGCCAAGCAGAATATTTCTTATGGCAAAGTTGTATCTGCCTCGTCATCATTGCATTCATCTTCATCCTCACTTCTGACCATGTCTGAATCATTGCTGTCTTCCTCTAAGTTGATAATTGGCTGCAGTATTTCTTCGCATTTTAAAGAAACAATATACACTGTAAATATGCTTCTTATGCAACACTTTCTGTTTATGTATTATTGGTTCAATTTTACTGCTCGCGCAGTGTTCATTATGTGACATTTTGATTAATCCAGCAGAGAATGTTAAACATCAATAAAACAATTCCACACAATCAGTATAATTGAATTAACGGAACCAAAATTACCACCGTTAACACGAAAACAGAAATCCGAACTGAAGCTATAATAGCTTAAAACTTTCAGTTGCTTATCCTAGCCATATGGTTCTGTTATCTTTATTGAGTCACAAGCTGGCACAATAAACAAAACGGTAGGTAGATAATGAAAGGTTTTGGAAAAGATTATGAAAGCAGCTGAACAGAACCCCTGTTAAAAGGCGAATTCAATGCACATTCATATCTCTGTAACCAGTTAATGTAGGAAATTGGTTTTTAGTCTGGTCACTTCATAATAAAATGCTCTTCATGATCAGGTTGTTTTCTTTCTTGTTTTGAAAATTTTGTTGTCACAAATGATTTTCATTCACCAGCAACTTCGCAGCTTGTTGAACTATACAACACTGCAAGGCGTGGCAAGCATTTGATTGGATGTTGTGTTAGTAGTAGTAGTGGTGGTGGCGGTGGCGGTGGCAGTGGTGGTGGCGGTGGTGGTGGCGGCGGCAGTTTTATTCATCCGTTAAGTCAATACAATGACATTGGATACGAATACAAATATTTAGAACAATACAAATAATATAAGTATAAAAAATAAGTTGCATCAAGTGTAATTAATAAGATCTAAGCAAGAAGTCATAAATATATACAGTTGCATGGCTCTACAGCTACACAGCATTTAAAATGTATCACAAATATATACAATTATATAGCCAGCTTCAGTGTATCTAGAAATTCACTTATATCATAATATGAATTGCTTAATAAAATTTGTTTCAACGATAGCTTGAAACACCGCATGGATTTTATGTTTTTCAGATTGGCCGGTAGTTTATTATACAGAGTGACTGCTGAATATCTAACTCCTTTGGAATAAAGTGTAGTTCTATGTGTTATTGTTCTTAAGTCTGTTTTACCTCTGGTGTTATGATGATGTATTTGATTATTTGTGGTGAAATTTTCAAGATTTTGTTTTGTATAACATAGCAAACAGTATATATACAGACTGGGCTGAGTCAACATTTTCAATTCCTTAAAGAAGTTCCTGCACGAGTCATATATTTTTCCTGACATTAGGCATCTAACAATCCTTTTTTGTACTTTAAAAACCAAGTGACTGTCTTTACTATTCCCCCAAAATATAATGCCATACCTCATTAGACTTTCTGCTTATGCAAAATATAAGGTTCTCATGTCACTTGCATTCAACTCATTTTTTATTACTCTTAACGAGAAGTAGAATTTATTTAACTTTATTACTAGATTCTTTACGTGTGCTTCCCAGTCTAAACCTCCTACCAACCTCCAACCAGCACCTCCTACCAACCGCCATTAAATTTTGTGCCTGCCATAGTTACATCTCAGTATGCTCATTGACAGCAGCAAACAAATAATATAATTCTGTTTATGAATGCACTGCACTTACTTTTTGTAGGAATATGAATACCATAACTGTCCTCCAATGTCAAGTGAACAGAGCAAAGAAAATATGTTGGCACAACTTAGTCAGAATGCAGTAAAGGCATATAAGAGAAAGAAATTAACAAACAATGCTCTAGGAACTCCAAACAGACCCACTGATCAGGATATCACAGAAGCTGATATGGAAGTGGAAGATATTCCAAGTAAGTTTGATGTAGTTACTTTGCATATTTTCCTTAGCTATTAGATTTTTAAAGATGTAACAATTTGGTTAAAATTTCTTTGTGTTCTTAAGTACAGAAAGATAAGAACCCTGTGTATTGATGTGTGACTATTATACATAAGATATTTTTTTTATTATATCTTTAGGGCTGAACATTTTAACTGTGATTCCAAATATTAAAACTATTTCCTATTTCCTATTTACGTTATATAACAGTTTTATTTGGTTTGTTATCAAGCATAGAAATTACAGTAATTTATAGTATTGCCAAGAGTATAAAAGATATATAAGTAAAGAGAATAGTTCATGCATATGTTAAATACATAAATAAGATACATAGTTTTTCTAGTTGCCAAAGTATAATATACAATAATTAGGGGGCGGATTATGCCCTATTTGCCTATTTTGTTCCTTTGTTCAGAAATGTAGGCTTTTAAGTTATAAGAAAATTTGCTACAATTATTAGCATAATTTGTTAATTTTATAGTGCCTATAAATGCCTATTTCATACGTTTGTGCCTATTCTGCTTATTAGTGCCTAAAACTGCCTTTATAGGCAAATTCTTCTTTGTGACAACAGCGTTTTGCATTTGTTGGTTTCAATGTGAATTTTTCAGAAAAGAGAAATTTCTTTATGCTGCACATTGGATATACAAAAAGGGGTTTAGCCAGGTAGGTATCTGCCTTACAGACGGGTCACAATGCGCTAATGACATCATGAATAAACCTTAAAATTTGCTCAAGGACGAGTAGCAAAGACCAGCTAAATGATATTTCAATGTATTGACAAATGACCACTCTTTATGTGGGGAATGGAAAGCACACATAGATCAGTTTTCTATGCAAATATGCCAAAAGAGAGAAGCAACAGAAGTGTACTTCCCAAACAGTGGATAAATGGTGATCCATCGTTCAGCAGAGATGGGAAAGTAATTTTTTGTCAGCCTTGTGTGAAACAGGCGAGTTTAATCATTCATGTTTGTATTAATACTATATTATCCTAGTTTCAAAAACCTTGTTAAAATCAGCCCCTTAGCAACATTATGCCGAACACAAATTAGTATGTTGAGGAGAGCCGAAAGAAGAGAAACTGAATGTTTTCAGTTTTCAAAGTAAAGCACAAATTTGCCTAATGTGAAAACTTTCTTCATCACATGATACGACTTTACATTGAGATTTAGCTTAAAACATGTCTGAATCGTTAAACAAGCCCATCTAATGCATTTCATCTTGATTAGAATATTATTTAAATAAAACTTATAGGTATAGCTTTGCAAACTCAGTGTACTGGATTTCACAATTTTGTTACATTATCTTTTGGCAGTTTCAATGCAGTAGCATGATATTTTTGTGCAGGTGGAAAGGTTTATTTCTTGAGCTAATAGTAATACTTGGGGGAGGGATTATTAATTAAATTATTGATGGTGTCAATTGTTAACAGTCATATCAGATCACAATCAGTACTGCTGGTAAGGAAGAATTTACTCCTGTAAGATTTCTTTTACATGTGTGTAAATCTACTGACACAAAGCTGTTGTTTTGCCCAACCTTAAAATCACCTTTCTGTAACTCTGTTCAAGTTACAACTTGTAAGGCCAGCGCTTAATTAGCTAGGCTATACAGACTAAGGTTATATGTATATATTGTGACTTTGTGGGTTCGTGAAATTAAAAAGTTCAATTACACCACTCAAAATGTTCTTTATTTCTACCTTATTCCAATTTCACAATTACAATTTAATGTACACAATTAAATTTTGCCAGTTCGTCTTTACACATACGCTCGACGCTACTTACACACCGCACGCCACAACAACACTACACTCAACTGACTGTCGCTTCCGGTCTTCATCAGCCCGAAGTTTCCCGAATCTCCTTTTATGGAGGGGGAAAACATTCTCGAAGCTTCGTGTCACTTCGAGTGGCAGGAGGAGGGGTAAACGAAGACTCAGCTACCCCTCCTGTCTCCCCTCTCTCCACCGGCCATCATTTATTGATCGGCATCGCAAGTCTGCCGCCTGGGTACACTGCTCCCTCCTCAAGGCTGGTCGTCCCAAACAGCACCATTGTAGCGTACCACCAACATCTTCCCTCGGGGAACCTTCTGGATGCGGTAGACCACGTCGTTAATCCTCTTCACCACCCGGTACGGTCCTTGCCATGGCTGCTGGAGCTTCGGGCAGCATCCCTTGGTCCGGTTAGGACGGTACAACCAGACCAGGTCACCTTGCTGGAACCCTTGGCTGTTGGCTTGCCTGTCATAACTGGTTTTCATGTGGTCGCTCG
This sequence comes from Mantis religiosa, assembly GCA_030765055.1. Lineage (NCBI taxonomy): Eukaryota > Metazoa > Arthropoda > Insecta > Mantodea > Mantidae > Mantis > Mantis religiosa. The sequence continues at coordinate 71,063,647 of CM060951.1, read as the reverse complement.
CCTTCTGGATGTTCTGGCGAGCCATCTCGTGCATGTCGTGGAAGTGGTCCACCAAGTTCTCCACATAATCGGTCGCTGGCTGTTTCGCTTCCGGAGGGCTTCCAAAAGCCAGGTCACAAGGGAGGCGTAACTCTCGGCCGAACATTAAGCTGGCTGGCGTCATCCCAGTTGTGTCGTGTGTAGACGAGTGGTAGGCCAGCAAGAACAGAGGCACCTTGACGTCCCAGTCTCACTGATGGCTGGCCACGACCTTCCTCAGGTGTTCCTCTAAGGTCTTGATGTATCTTTCGACTATGCCATACGACTGGGGATGTAGAGGCGTCGTGCGGGTCTTGTTCACCCCAAGCCTTTGTAGTGCCTCCTTCATTAGGTTGGACTCAAAGTTGGTACCCTGGTCACTGTGTAGCTCTAACGGCACCCTAAATCGACAGAACACTTGCTCCACGAGTCAGTCTGTGATTGTCTTTGCCTCTTGGTTTGGGATGGCATACACCTCCGGCCACTTGGTGAAGTAGTCCACGACCACCATTAGGTACTTGTTGCTTCGGTCGGAAACTGGGAACGGTCCAGCAATGTCAACGGCGATCCGTTCGAATGGCCCTCCGACGTTGTACTGCTGCATTCGACCCCGGCTCCTAGTCTGGGGGCCGCGACTCGCCGCGCACACGTGACACTGACGACACCATCTCTCAGCATCTGCTCGGAGTCTCAGCCAGTAGTAGCGCTGTCGGAGTTTGTCAATCATTCGGTTCGCTCCCAGGTGTCCTCCCGAAGTACCGGCGTGCACTTCCTCCAAGACTTCCGGGACCTTACTCCGGGGAAGTACCAACTGTTCGCTCTGCGTCTTCCCATCGGGTGACTCCCATACCTGGAACAGCACGCCCTCTCTGGTCTTCAATAAGTCCCATTGGGCCCAGTACAACTTGTAGGTGGCGCTCCTCGGTGCGATGTCCTCCCAGGTTGGTCTTGTCCCTGCCTCCACTTCCCTTAAGAGTGGCCCCAAGTCTGCGTCTGCCAGCTGCTCCCTCCTCAGGCCTGCGCTATCCCAGCCATCCGTAGGCACTGCCACAACTACTCGGACTGCTGCGGCACGCTCCTTCAATTCCACTCTTGTGCACTGGCCGCACTCTTCTGGACAGGGTCTTTGGGACATGGCGTCTACGTTACCGTGGCTCTTCCCTCTACGATGTTCCTAGGTGAAGTCGTACTCCTGCAGCCTCTGGACCCAACGTGCTGTCTGGCCTTCCAGGTTCTTAAAGCTCAATAGCCAGGTTAGGGCGGAATGGTCAGTCCTCAGGTGGAATGGCTGACCGTACAGGTACTTGTGGAAGTGCTCCAAGGTCTTTACTACTGCCAATAATTCTCATCGGGTGACGCAGTAGTTCTTCTCTGCCTTGGATAGCGTCTTGCTGTAGTAGGCTATCACCCGCTCATGGCCGTCCTGGATCTGCGATAGGACACCTCCAATGCAATGGTCGCTGGCGTCGGTGTCCATAATGAAGGCGCCCCCCGGTTGTGGGAAACCTAAAATTGGAGCACTGCACAGGGTCTCCTTTAGGTGCTGGAAAGCGTTTTCGGCGTCCTCAGTCCACGCATAAGACCGGTGTTCTTCTGTCAGGCGGGTGAGGGGTTTTGCGATGTTGGAGAACCCCTTTATGAAGTGGCGGTAATAACTGCACAGCCCCAGGAAACTGCGCAACTCTTTCTTATCCTTTGGGCGAGGCCAATCCCTCACAGCCTGTGTTTTCCCCGGGTCTGTGGCCACTCCGGTTGCTGAGACTATGTGGCCCAAGTAGTTCACTTCCTTGCGGAAGAGCTGGCACTTCTTCGCGTTCAGCTTCAAGTTTGTCGCCTGCAGTCTCTGTAGCACCTTACTCAGATTCTTGAGGTGATCTTCAAAAGTCTTCCCGACGATGATGATGTCCAGGTATAGCAGGCAGGCATCGTAAGTCAGCCCTCTCATCACTGACTCCATGAGGCGTTGGAAGGTAGCTGGTGCGTTGCAGAGGCCAAAGGGCATAACCGTGTAACTGCCAGAGCCCTTGCCCTGTTGAGAATGCGGTCTTTTCCTTGTCTCTTGGGTCTAGAGCTACCTGCCAGTAGCCCGACTTCAGGTCCAGGGTTGAGAACCACTGTGCACCAGTCAGCGTGTCCAGCGTGTCGTCAATCCGGGGTAAGGGGAAACAGTCCTTACGGGTGACAGCGTTCAACTTTCTGTAATCTACGCAGAAGCGCAGCTTGCCATTCTTCTTTGTCACCAAGACTACAGGGGAACACCAAGGGCTGTCCGACTCTTCAATCACTCCCTGGATCTCATGTCCTCCAGCATGTCTCGTACCGCCCCTTGCTTCGCCAGCGGAACGCGTCTATGTGGTTGCCGAATAGGCCGGGCATCCCCGGTGTCGATGTGGTGAAGCACTTTGTCCGTGCTGCCGTAGTAACTGTCGCCTTGGCTGAAGACGCTCTGGTATCGCCTTAGCAGTTGTCGAACTTTCTCCAGCTGTTCTCGGTCAGGTGGTCGGCCGCCCTCTCAAGTAGGCCTTCTAGCCGGGGCCCCAGGTGTTGCGTCGGTACCGGCTCCTGTGTCTTGTCGATTGCTTTTACGCTCACCACGGGCTCGCATGTTCACATCTCAGTCCCGGCCTGGACGTCGTGATCGGTGTCCGTTGGATTTAGCAGTCTCACTGGCACCTCTCGGCACGGCAGCAATGCTCTGGCTACACACAGTCCGTGTACAGGCGTCTTCTGGTCCAGCATCATGTACCTGGTTCTCTGGCCTTCCAGTCGCGCCGTCACCACCACCTCGCTCCTCGCGGGGACAACCACGTCTTCGCTCAAGACGACCCTACAAATTCCAAGGCGCTCTTCTGGTTGACGGAGTATAACCTCTTCTCCGTTGAGCCGCAGGACCTTCTTGCCGACGTCGACCGTCGCCTCCTGAGGGCATCCAATCCCAGTATCACCTCCTCGGCCACTTTCGCGACGAACACCCACAGACTTACGGTGCTCCGTCCCAAGGTCAGCTTCAGCAGGGCCTCCTTCTCCACAGGCAAGGTGTCGCCCGATGCCGTGACAAGCTGGTATGGTCGGCTCGGCTTCCTTGTCGGCAAACCTTTCGCCACGTCAGGTCTGATAATGGTCACGGCCGCCCGGTGTCCACCAGCACGCGGCACGGCTTTCCTCTTACCCAGCCGTCCGCGATGAGGCTGTCATCCATCCGCCGGCTGACGGCGCGCAGTGTCACTCGAGGGGATGGTGGTGATGGTGCCGACGTGCCCCTCTCCACGACGGCCCTTACTCGTTTTCCGGCTGCTCTTCCTGGTGTGGGCAGTCTTTCTGCAGGTGCCCGGGCTGTCCACACCCCCAACACAGGCCATTAGGTGTTCGCCGGCGTCCCTCGGCTGGTCTTCTGTCTCCGGTGTAGCGAACACTCCTCGTTCTCGACGTCGGGATAGCTGTTACCTTGGCCGCCTCCATCCTTAATGCCGTCGTTAGCGCCTCGTGGATTGTTTTATAATCGCTGAGCATTAGGCGCTGACGAATCTCCGTATCTCGTACCCCGTCCACGAATGTGTAGGCCGCTTCCCGGGATACGAACTGTGGTGGGAGATCGACTAGGGCCTTACCTGGTTCAACTGCCAGGGCGAACTCCTGCAGCGTCTCCCCTGGCCGCTGTGACCTTGCCTTTAGCTCGCTGCGGTACGCTGCGGCTAAGCGGTGGTTTCCGAAGCGATTCTCCAGGGCCTCCCAGATGTCCTTGGGCGCCGCCGTTGTCTGCACCGCGTTTAGGACTTCCGCGGCCCATCCCTGGAGGCTGGCTATTAATTGTGTGGCCTCCTCCTCTGGCGACCATTTGTTGTGCTTGGCCACTGTGTCGAACTGGCGGCGGAAGACTTCAAACGTTGACGCGCCGTCATACTGGGGAGGTTTGACGCGCGCAGATGTTGTGTCGCGTCCCGGCGCGTCGGCCTTCAAATCCTTCAGCATCCTGCCGACGACGTCCTCCACCATGGCGTTCAGGGACTTGACGCTGCTGTCGGCCTTTCCCTCGAGGTTGTTTACGCGGTTCGCAAGGTCTTCGACGTCTTCCACCACGGCGTTCAGGGTCTTGGCGTTATTGTCGACCTTTCCTCTAAACCATTAAGGCGGTCGTCTACTTGACCCATCCGCTTGTCCAGCTTCGCGACGTCATCCCTCACGCCGGCCAACTGTTCCTCAAATTTGGCGGCGAGGGCCTCGTTCGCAACCTTCATTTCTTCTATCTTCTTCGTGAGGTTATCGTTAGCCGTCTTCATTTCTTCCAGCTTTGCGGCCAGGTTGTTATTTGCCGCTTCTGTTTTTGTAGCGAGGTTTTCATTTGCCATCTTCATTTCCTTCAACTCGGCGGTAAGGTTGTGGTTGGCCATCTTCATTTGTTTCAACTCTGCGGCCAGGTTGTTATTTGCCGCCTCCGACTTCGCTGTTAATTCGTTCATCTTCTCCAAAAGCATTTCCAGTGCCGATTCCATGGCCGTAATGTTCGGTGATGTTATCGTCCCGCTTCCTGACACCAGTGTGACTTTGTGGGTTCGTGAAATAAAAAGTCCAATTGCACCACTCAAAAATGTTCTTTATTTCCAACGACTTACAGTTGAACACTTGCCAATTACACAGAATTACGTAATGCACACAATTACGATTCACCAGTTCGTCCGTTAGAGTTCCACTTGCACTCGCAATTACGTTAACTCCTCCGATGCATGTACGCAGTCCGTCCCCTCACTGGGCGCTCCTCACAGCTCGCCAAGAACTGACTTTCCTCCAGCCCGACGTGTTGCTTATATAGGGTCAGCTGACCAATCTAGAAGGTTCTGGATTAGATGAAATATCCCGTAAGTTTGAGAACTCAGGTGGAACGGAAAGAGACGGCACAGTCATGTTTTTCCAGCCAACCCTCGTTACCGCTATAAGACAAATGAGGGGGCGTGGCGAACGCCTACCGTCTCCTGCTGCCGTCGCCCCTATAGGGAGTTCCAACGTTCGGGTGACAATGTTACTGAGGTGTAGATACATTGCAAAGTTATTTATACAGTAAGAATAGAAACAGGCCTAATACTGATCCTTGATGAACTCAACTTGACTGTTAAGGTTTCAATGTTTACATATGATGTTTTTGTATTATTTCTACTATCTGTTTACTTGGCTCAAGTAAGATTTAAACCAATTGTTTGCTGATTCCATTATTTCATAACAATTTAATTTTTCCAATGGTATTTCATGGTTAACTAGATCAAATGCCTTTGAAAAGTCTAGAAATAGTCCATTGTGCTCTCTTCTCTATAATGACTGTATGCTCTTCTTCTTCTTTCACTTTCCCTGCTACCGTTAGGCGTCGGGTTCCTTCAGCGACTTTCTGTATTCGATCCTATCCTGCGCCAACCTGTATATTCCTCTCAATGTTGTCCCATGTCCGACTGCCACTCTTTCCATATATTTTCTCCATTCCATCCTAGGTCTTCATATTCTTGTTTTCCCCTCTGCTCTTGCTTCAAATATGCTTTTAGGTAATCTTTCTTCATTCATCCTTACTAAGTGTCCCAGCCATCTTAGTTGGTTTCTTTCCATTGTCTTCAGTATGCATTCCTGTTTTAGCTTTTCTCTTATTTTTATGTATCTAACTTGATCCCTCTTTGTATATCCAGCTACTCTACTTAAGTATTTAATCTGTGTTGCTGTTAATCTACTTGCGTGTCTATCCAACACTGTCCAGCTTTCTCTCCCATATAATAAAACTGACTGGTATATCACCTTATATATTCTCATTTTAGTGGTTTCACGTACTTCTCTTTTATCAATTATTGTATTATTAATTTGGTAATATATATTTATTGCTTTCCTAATGCTATTGTTAATTTCTTGATCTATTCTTCCATTTTTAGTTAGAATCACCCCTAAATATTCAATGCTTGTCACTTTTTCTAATTTTTCACCTTTCCAGAAAATTTGCATTTCTGTCTCTGTTTCCTCTTTACCAATTATCATTACTTTACTCTTTTTTGGATTTAGATTCATACCTTTCTCTTCCAATGTACTAGCCCATTCTGTTATTGATTGTTGTAGGTTCTCTTGGTTTTCCGCTATTAAAACTATATCATCTGCATAAATCAGAGCTTGCACATATACCGGTCTCATTTTCCAGTACCCTACTCTCATTTTGTTTGTTCTTTTCTTACAATGTCTGATTATTTGATTCATAAAGATATTAAACAGCAGAGGGCTCAAACTATCCCCCTGTTTAAGTCCACTTCTCATTTCGAATTCCTTCGATAGTCTTCCTGATATTCTAACTGTCCCTATTACTTTTCCATATAGGCTCTTTATTACTTTAATCATTTTCTCTTTAACTTTTAATTCCCTTAGGGCTTTCCATATCTCCTTATGTGGTACCATATCAAAAGCTGCTTTTATGTCTAAAAAAGCTGCATATATCTCCTTTCCCCTACTCAACCTTAAATCCACCGCTTATCTTATTGTAAAAATGTGATCTTGAGTTTGTCTTTCTTCTCTAAAGGCAGTTTGTTCTTCTTCCATCTTTCCTTCTACCTCCTTTCTCAATCTTCTTTCAATTATTGTTGTGTTCAGTTTAAGGGATACTGATGATAGGCATATCACTCTATAGTTCTCACATTTCTACGTTTCTCCTTTCTTATAAATCGGTACTATAATATTTCTTTGCCAATCCTTCGGTATTGTCTCGAGATTCCATGCCTCATTCATTATTTTAACCAAATAATTATGTGCCCTGCACCCTGCGTACTTTACCATTTCTGGTGATATCTTGTCCCATCCTGCTGCCCTTTTGAGTCTCATTTTTTCCATAGCAATCTCTAAATCAATTCTATCTATAGGTATTTCTACTGTCAAACTCTCTTCTATATTCTCAGTCTCCTGCATTCTCTCTTCTTCCTCCTGATTTACTCCTCTGAAAACTGATCCATAATAATCCGACCATACCTTCAAAATGTCATTTAACTCTGTTTTCACTTCATTATTTTTATCTGCAGTGTTTCTATACTTTTTCCCTCTTACAGCCTTTAATCTTTTGACTACTTGCCAAAATTCTCTGTTACTATTTTGGAATTCATCTTCTAATTCTTTCCCAAAATCTTCCCAAGATGTACTTTTTGCTTCTTTTATAGTTTTTTAAGCTATGATTCTTTTTTCAACATAATTTTCCCAATTTGTATTCGTTCTATTTTTATTATATTCTTTCCATGCGATTTTCTTCTCTTTAACTGTTAGTTTAGTTATCTCATTCCACCATGTCCGCTTAGCTCTCTCGCTAATCTTCGAGATACCACATACTTCCTCAGCTGATTTACATAAGGTTTCCTTTAACCTTACCCATTTCTCATTTATGCTCATTTCCTCCCAAACTTGCATTTGACCTAACTCTCTGTTTATTATCTCTACGTATTCCTTCCTTTTTTCCTTATCGTGTAAGATCTCTATTTTAATCCTTTCATATCCAGCTCCCTTTATTCTTCTTGGTTTCCTAAATCTTGTGTCGCATATTAATAGTCTATGTTCTGTTGACATTTCTGCACTTCTAAATACTCTCACATCCGACACTGCATTTCTTGTATTTTCAGTGTATGTGAAGTAATCTATCACACTCTTAGCATTTCAATTAGGAGCTTCATAAGTTATTTTATGAATTTCTTTGTGTAGAAAATGAGTATTTCCAATTAACAGGTCATTATCTATACAAAATTCAATCATTCTTTTTCCATTTTCATTTAATATTTTTTCTCCATGTTTTCCCATACATCCATGGCCCTTTCTATGATCCTGGCCAATTCTTGCATTCCAATCTCCCATTATAATTACATGATTATTATCTTGTCTCGCTTTATCTATTTCTTCCTGTAATTTTGTATAGAAAGTCTCTTTTTCTATCTGGTCCTTATCCTGTGTAGGTGCATATATCTGCAAAAAGGACACTTTTTCTTCTAAAATTACATCTATTCTCATTATTCTTGAGTTGATGGCTTGCCAGCTCTTTAGTTTTGTTTCCATTTCGGCCGATAATATAATCCCTACTCCTTCCTTAGCTCTTACTCCTCTCTCAACTCCTGAGAATCTAAGGGTATATCCTCTTTCTAAAGTTATTTCTCCTTTTCCTTTCTTTTTTGTCTCACTCAGACCTAGGATTTCTAAATTATATGTAATCATTTCGTCCACTATTTCTACTTCTTTCCCAGTCAATGAAGTTATATTCCATGTCCCAATCCTAATCTTTTTCCTTTTCATTCCAGGTTGTCTACATATTATCCGTCTGGCTCTCTCTTGATTTCTCTGAATATAAATAATTCACACAGCTGGGTTATTAGCACAACGCTGAGCTAGCCTGGTGGAGGGGTTGCCTCCTTAAGACCTCCAGGCCTATCTGATTTGTTTAGGGTTTACTCCCCTAGCCTTTGGAGTGTGCGGGCCAACCCAGGGTCATGAAATTAATTAAAACCATAAAGCTTTTATCAAACCTTAATTTGAATTTATTTTCTTGCTACACTTTGCACTCACCAGTACATAAACATACAATAACAATAAACTTCTGTCCTATCTTCATATAGTATTTACTTCCAGCTACATTTTGTATTGATCAACCCAGACACATAAAGTAACAATCAACTTCTGGTCCCGAACTGAGAGGAAAGAGCCCCATAAAACAACACGGCTCACCAAAAGGCAACGCATGAAAACCCAAAGAGAGTATAAGGAAATCCGAACATGGAGGACTTACCCAGAGACACAGATGCGACGCGAGCCAGGCACACAATTCCCCTGCCGGTTTGAGGCAGCCACCCAAGGAGTCTCGGGCACCGCAGCGCCCCCAAAGAGGAACGGCGGAAAACCAAAGCAACGTGACAGCAACGCCTCGAACCGGAAGGGCAAGTAAAAAAGGTGCCGGAGGGAAAACAAACGGCACAGGAGAACCTACTCCCAATTCTGCAAGGCAGCAGTATCTGGTTTTGGTCCACCCTGGGTATTTTATTTCCCCAGTGCCCTCCATATCTGGCGAGCTTTCCCCTATCCGCTACCTGGGGAGGCGCCCGATGGGAGAACCAGCAACTCCACAAGGGGATTGTATACTCATTACAAGAAATTAAGTATTAGTGTTGTTGTTTTGCCTGTTAAAAAAAAATTTGAGCTGAACTTGTCAAGTTCTTGAAAAAGCTATTTGTAGTCTATTTTTCACATTCTATTACATTTTTATTTTTTTGAGGGACTGTTTTCGAGAGCTGTTGCTTCCATTTTCAACCTTGAAGGTTTGACTTATATCTATACAAATTTTAGATATCTAATGTACATAGCTTTTCCCAATATTTTTTTAGATAGATGTTCAGCAGTGGTACTGACCTATGATTTTCTTTGTCTTTATCTCCCTTCTTGTGTAGTAGAACTACTTTTGCTATTTTCATACACTGTGTTTTTGAAGCAGGCATTTATTTTATTACAAAGAGGTATCACAAACTACTGACAGCATATTTTTGGAAATACAATCAGGAATTTTAACTGCCATGAGAAGTTTTGTTTTTCATGCCCTGTAGAATGGCTTCATTTCTTTTTCTGGTAACAGGTTATATCATATTAAATGGTATATAAATATATGACCAATGGCTGGCCTTTTTTACATAAAAGTTTTTTAACTAAATTTACAGAATATTGAATGTATGAGTACCAGCTATTTCTGTTAGGTCTGAAGTTTGTTGTTTCTAACAGTATCTGTTTTCATGGCTAAACACCATGGTCTTGCTTGACTGTTAGCCAAGTTTTTTTGAGCTGTTTTTAGAATCAAGCATTTTATCATTGTTATTTTACTGCTTGTAATGTGTCTGTATGTTTTCCTTTAGTTTATATAATGATCTGTAAAACTTTCTGATCTGGTTTCTTCATTTAGTTTACTGAAGAGTTTTAATCTTTCTGACAATTTTCTAATTCCTTTTGCTATACATGGTTTACAATTTGTATATTTGTTTATTACTTTGGTAAAACAGAATCAAGGTAGAGTTTTATTGCATTAGCAAGTGTCTCAAGAGCTTCCTTTATATTTTTCTCTCTATATAATTTGTGCCATGTTTCCATTTTTAATTAGTTTTGAAACAAGCTTATGCTATAATTATTGAATATTTGGCCTGTTCTATATTCCTTTTCCAACTGAGGTTTTGTTGGAATATCAAAGATTTGTGTTCTCTAGTCTAGGGTAACATGTTAGCCTCTGGAAACGAAAGTCACTGGCTCAACTCGGCGGACAGTGATGGATTTTTCAGAGTAAAAATTCTTAGAATGGCTTCATTTGGAAGGAAAGTAAAGCTGGTGGTCCCATGATGTAGATTAATAAGAAGTAAAAGAATCTTCTAATGACAGATGCCCCAGCAATATTAAGTGGTCTTTCATGCCCAGTACAGAATGAGACATTGAGAACCAAAGCAGTTAAAACAGTGTAATAATAACTTATTTATTTAATTGATGTCCTCCAGCATTGTCATATCGGATGATGGATGAAGTGATGCTCAGATGAGTCCAGTGTCTATGGAGCCCAGAGTTAGCTGACACTCATCTTTCAGGATAAGGGAAAACCCCAGAAAAAACATTATCCACGTAACTCACCCTGACCGAAGTTTGAACTCAGGACCTCTTGAACGTAAGGCAGACATGCTACCATCCACACTGAGGCGGGCGTAATAATAATGATAATAAAAGAAGAAGAAGATAGTAGATTTGTGCATAGTGATCTGAGAAACCTGTTTCTAATACTCTTATGTTACTTTATTCAATGCTGTCTTAAAAGTGTTAAATCAATGTTTGTTGCTGAATGAGATGTTACCATAATGCATGTACGAATGACAGGCATCAAGTTTCATAGCAGTGAGAACTTGTCATTGTATTTGCTACTTTGCTGGAGTAAAATCTAAATTCTAATCACTTATTAATTTGTCTGTTAGATGTACAGGATTTTATTCAAACACTCAGAATGCTCATATCTGGTGGCTTGTATAGGAAAAATTAGAATGATGTTATTCAGAATTTCTATCACTCAGACTTCAAAGTGTGACTCAGTGCTTTCACCTTTTATTTTTGATATTCCTTTATAGTCTAAGTGCTTTATTTACTAGAGTGCATGAACCTCCATATTTACAGCTAGACCTGCAAATATGGCGCTAATTTATAGTTATAAAAATGTACATGCTGTAACGGTAGTTTCTGTTTGAACTGAAAATGAGTTTTGTTTTCTGATCTGACTATTTAGTGGGCCATGTAATGGCAATATAAAAAAATGAACGATTGCTAGTATGTGAAATTTGAAACTTCTTACAGTTCCTGATAACTAGTACACTTCAACCATTACTTCTTTTTACTTGCATTTGTTGTAAGTGCCTGTATATTTCATCACTGTTTTCACTTTTATATTTTTATCTTCCAGGTCTGCTATTTTCTTCCTGCTAGTCTGCATTTATGTCCCAAAAAACTTTCACGTTCACATTCTTTATGCTCACATGCTTGATCACTGAATCGGCTGTGAGTAATAGTTCACTTTTTCAGTCCTCTTTCCTTATTACTAATATGGCAGATTTGATATCAGGTTTTACCCACCTGTATTTCAAATTCCAGAAATTATTTTTCTGAGTTGAGGCATTATCAATGAGACATTATTTTTCTGTTTCAATTCTTGCAGAACATCAAACCTATTTTAAGTTGGAAGTATATATTCTTCTAAGACACTTGACATGGCTTTAGTGAGTCGCCTTTGGCAACTGTGGCATATATTTTCCTTAGTAATGCCAATTGTAATTCTGTCTTCAGCTCTTCAGTTTTACATTATAAGGATCTTCTTGAAGTCTTTGAAGACTGTTTAACATGTCCATTATTATTTGGAATAATGCTGTTACCTTTGCTTCATGTGTTTCCCATAGTTGAAGCATCATTGGTTAAATTAATCATTGGTTAATTTTCCCTTTATTTCTGTTTTGCCCACTTCCTGAACTTTAAGTTAACACTATTATCTGCTGCTCTTTCCAGGCTCTTGCCACTATTTTTGCATAATTTGCTTACCTTAATATGCATCACTTGATCACCGTCCCCATCTTGATCAGTCATATTCAACATATACAATTTATAGTACCAAAAACTATTACACACTTAATAAGTCTTATCACCTACGAGTCCATTACCTCAGCTGCCTGTTTATTTGCATAATGGACTCCTTTTATTTTTTGTTACATTTTTCTTCGACTTTCTTGTATATCCTAATTCATTTTTCTCTTATTTTTAAACACGCTCTAATCCTTTTAATGACTAACCTACCTAATTTAATATAATATTGCTTGTTTTTGTTTTTTTAAATAGATCCAGAAAATGTAAGTCTCCTGGATCCAAATGATAATTGCAAATTCATTCCACCATTGCCAAAGGAGACACCACCAAGACCACCTCCACCTCCTTCAACAGAAAGTGAATCAGAGGGTGGAGATGCTGCAAGTCAGGGTAGCCAAGTTGCTTCTCCTTGCTCTACAGTAAGTAACTGAAATTTAACAGTAGTGAAACTGCTTTGAAGATAGAGCTGTTAGAATTATATGGCAAAGTACCCTCTTTAATTTTATGTAATCCTGGCTAAACTTTGTGCACTACTTCAAAGGTGTATGTCAAAATACATGTCAAAATGGAAAGTACTCAGAAATCATAGAGTACTGACAAGCACTCCAAAAAAATATTCATTTTCTTTATTCACTGTTTGAAAATGTAAATTTTAATGACTTTTTTTAAATATATACTAAATTTACAATACATTACAAAAGTAACATCAAAAGCTTTCTTCGCAAATATTTTGGAAATGTAAAGTGCTATTGCTGTGCAATTTTCTCAGCATTGATTGGTTGTCAGGGACTTGGCTCCTTTACCTTTCATATGACATTTAAGTCAGGCAGATCAGGGGAGTATGGTGAGTGCTCCATTCTTCTCAACCCCAGCATTGCAATAGCTGCTTTACTCATGCAGCTTTATGTGGTTGCATTGTCGTGCAGAATGATTGCCCTATCCATATGATCAGGATGTTTGTTCTTAATGCCACATTATACCTGTCATAGCAGGAAGTCCCTGTAGTAAGCTGCTGTCACATTTCTCATGTGGAACAAAGTGGCACACAATGATCTGATGTCGTAAGTGACAATCACCATCAGTTTCACCAGGGAAGGATTCTGACAGAACCTGTGCCTTCTTGGTGATCCAGCATGTCACTACTCTAAGGACTGCTGTTTGAGTTCCTGTTTGTATGCCAGGGCCCAAAATTTATCAGTGGCAATTATCTGCAAAAGGAAATGGTCACCATCATGTTGCCATCGTACTAGGTAGCAGAGCATATTGCATATTGTATCCACTTTACAGCTACTGTCATGTTCATGTGGTTCCCACTTTGATGCAGTTTTCCATAGGCACAGATCTTTTTGTTAAATTCTGTGAATCATGTATTTCTCAATGCCACTTTTTCTATCCAACTCAAGCAGCATCCATCTTCAGTCTCGCCCTAGCAGGTGCTCAATTACTGCACATGCCACATTGGTCTACACACTCACAGGTCATCCAGTGGGTTGCTGATCACTGATTGCCATGCACCTTCATTGAAATGCTCTTACCCATCTTGCAATCATCCTGTATGGTAGGGCATTATTCCTAACAGCTTCCACCATTTACCTGTGGTATTCTTTAGCATTTCTTCCATGAAGAGCGGCTATTATGATGTATGAGTGCTGCTAACGTGAGTTACATCCATCTCACATGGCAAAAGCTGAACAACTGATTTTACTTTGCTCTCTGTGCTATTAGCGACAGATTCAGAGCCCTCTGTTGTTGTGAACATATTCTAGGATATCAGTATTACACAAATATGAATATTTGTTACAAAGGCTTCACTTACCTTAAGAAATTGGTGTTAATACTTCTTTCTAATGGAGATCGATTTCACAGATGAATCGTTTGTATCTTCAGTTCAGTTTGTGGACTGAAGATACAAACGATTTGTTTGTGAAATTGATCACCATTAGAAAGAAGTATTAACACCAATTTCTTAAGATAAGTGAAGCCTTTGTAACAAATATTTGTGTAATATTTATTGCTTCACTGTAGCTAGTTTCATTTTCTATGTAATCACTAGGATATCATGTTTTTCATGCACATATTTCAAATTCTCCATCCACCCTGGAATTTTCACAAACACACATAGTTGTCATGACATGCCCGAATCTCATATATCTCTCTCAAATGCCTGTGATCTTATCATGTTTTTTTAATTTAATAAATTATACACATAATAAAATTATATGGTTACATTTCTCTCTTATTTACAATATTTGTTCTAATAATTTTAATATTTTATTTGATTTGTTTATGATCCTTTAAAGTATTTTATTTGTTGTAGTGTCTTATTTGTCCTCTTCAGTTTATGCATAGTTTTAATGATTATTGTAAATACCTTCATCAAAATTTTAAATATTAAGTTTCTTAATCAATGGGAATTAATAATTCTTCCACACTAGCTGTGTATAAGCTGAGGTTTTGAATAGAGTCTGACTGAAAAATTAAGGTTTCTCAGTAATATGTAGAAGTTTCCGGGCTTACTGGCCCTGGTCTAGTAGGAAAAACTGAAGTTCCTGACGTTTCGCTCATATGTGCATTGAGCATCCTCAGAGGACTCATGGCAAACTAAGAGTGACTCTCTAGTTTGCCATGAGTCCTCTGAGGATGCTCGAGGCCGAGCTCCGTCAGCACGTTTCTCCATCGGCCGGAGCTCGGCCAATGGGAAGAAAGTAGACGGTTCTTATCGGCCGCGCGTCAGGTATAAATATCGCAACACCAGTAGCCTAGATTCAGTTCCCCTGAGGATGGCGGCAGAGTTAGTCGCTGAAAGCTTGGGTAGTTACCCTAATCTGACCTGGCTGTTAGCCCGAGAAACTATCATCAATATCCATTATTATTTGGAATAATACTGTTACCTCTGCTTCATGTGTTTCCCATAGTTGAAGCATCATTGGTTCATTTTTCCTTTATTTTTATTTTACCCACTTCCTGAACTTCAAGTTAACAATAATATCTGCTGCTTTTTTTGAGACTATTGCCACTATTTTTGTATATTTTGCTTACCTTGATCGTCTGCCATCTTGATGAAAGTCCGGGCCCAAATGACCTTGATGTCGACGGGCCCTTAAAAACCACACTCACTCACTCACTTGATGAAAGTCATATTCAACATATATAATTTTGTACGAATATAACATAACATATACACTTTATAGCACACAAAAACTATTACACACTTAATCTTAATAAGTCTAACTTAACATCCTGTACTTTTGCATATAAACAGATGTTGGAAATTAATTATTCTTTCACACTGGCCGTGTGTAGGCTAAATTGTGGAAACGTAGAGTCAGACTGAAAAATTCAATGCCATAGCCGGGATTTGAACCACGGATCTTCTGGTTTCCGTCCAGCCGCACTACCATTGTGCTACTATGGCCAACGTGCCGATATGACATTAAATTCTCCAACTGACTTGTATTTTCCCGGTAAACCACTTAGGAGTTCTCATAAACACATGAGACAACTACCTTAATGGCGACTTACTACATGTAAGTACTTTAAGGCCCGGGCTTTATAGTTAACCACTATTAGGTTAATTAATGGAAATTAATTATTCTTTCACACTGGCCGTGTGTAGGCTAAATTGTGGAAACGTAGAGTCAGACTGTCAGTTGGAGAATTTAATGTCATATCGGCACGTTGGCCATAGTAGCACAATGGTAGTGCGGCTGGACGGAAACGAGAAGATCCGTGGTTCAAATCCCGGCTATGGCATTGAATTTTTCAGTCTGACTCTACGTTTCCACAATTTAGCCTACACACGGCCAGTGTGAAAGAATAATTAATTTCCATTAATTAACCTAATAGTGGTTAACTATAAAGCCCGGGCCTTAAAGTACTTACATGTAGTAAGTCGCCATTAAGGTAGTTGTCTCATGTGTTTATGAGAACTCCTAAGTGGTTTACCGGGAAAATACGAGTCAGTTGGAGAATTTAATGTCATATCGGCACGTTGGCCATAGTAGCACAATGGTAGTGCGGCTGGACGGAAACCAGAAGATCCGTGGTTCAAATCCCGGCTATGGCATTGAATTTTTCAGTCTGACTCTACGTTTCCACAATTTAGCCTACACACGGCTAGTGTGAAAGAATAATTAATTTCCATTAATTAACCTAATAGTGGTTAACTATAAAGCCCGGGCCTTAAAGTACTTACATGTAGTAAGTCGCCATTAAGGTAGTTGTCTCATGTGTTTATGAGAACTCCTAAGTGGTTTACCGGGAAAATACGAGTCAGTTGGAGAATTTAATGTCATATCGGCACGTTGGCCATAGTAGCACAATGGTAGTGCGGCTGGACGGAAACCAGAAGATCCGTGGTTCAAATCCCGGCTATGGCATTGAATTTTTCAGTCTGACTCAATGTTTCCACAATTTAGCCTACACACGGCCAGTGTGAAAGAATAATTAATTTCCATTAATTAACCTAATAGTGGTTAACTATAAAGCCCGGGCCTTAAAGTACTTACATGTAGTAAGTCGCCAATAAGGTAGTTGTCTCATGTGTTTATGAGAACTCCTAAGTGGTTTACCGGGAAAATATGAGTCAGTTGGAGAATTTAATGTCATATCGGCACGTTGGCCATAGTAGCACAATGGTAGTGCGGCTGGACGGAAACCAGAAGATCCGTGGTTCAAATCCCGGCTATGGCATTGAATTTTTCAGTCTGACTCAACGTTCCACAATTTAGCCTACACACGGCCAGTGTGAAAGAATAATTAATTTCCATTAATTAACCTAATAGTGGTTAACTATAAAGCCTGGGCCTTAAAGTACTTACATGTAGTAAGTCGCCATTAAGGTAGTTGTCTCATGTGTTTATGAGAACTCCTAAGTGGTTTACCGGGAAAATACGAGTCAGTTGGAGAATTTAATGTCATATCGGCACGTTGGCCATAGTAGCACAATGGTAGTGCGGCTGGACGGAAACCAGAAGATCCGTGGTTCAAATCCCGGCTATGGCATTGAATTTTTCAGTCTGACTCTACGTTTCCACAATTTAGCCTACACACGGCTAGTGTGAAAGAATAATTAATTTCCATTAATTAACCTAATAGTGGTTAACTATAAAGCCCGGGCCTTAAAGTACTTACATGTAGTAAGTCGCCATTAAGGTAGTTGTCTCATGTGTTTATGAGAACTCCTAAGTGGTTTACCGGGAAAATACGAGTCAGTTGGAGAATTTAATGTCATATCGGCACGTTGGCCATAGTAGCACAATGGTAGTGCGGCTGGACGGAAACCAGAAGATCCGTGGTTCAAATCCCGGCTATGGCATTGAATTTTTCAGTCTGACTCTACGTTTCCACAATTTAGCCTACACACGGCTAGTGTGAAAGAATAATTCATTTCCATTAATTAACCTAATAGTGGTTAACTATAAAGCCCGGGCCTTAAAGTACTTACATGTAGTAAGTCGCCATTAAGGTAGTTGTCTCATGTGTTTATGAGAACTCCTAAGTGGTTTACCGGGAAAATACGAGTCAGTTGGAGAATTTAATGTCATATCGGCACGTGGGCCATAGTAGCACAATGGTAGTGCGGCTGGACGGAAACCAGAAGATCCGTGGTTCAAATCCCGGCTATGGCATTGAATTTTTCAGTCTGACTCAACGTTTCCACAATTTAGCCTACACACGGCCAGTGTGAAAGAATAATTAATTTCCATTAATTAACCTAATAGTGGTTAACTATAAAGCCCGGGCCTTAAAGTACTTACATGTAGTAAGTCGCCAATAAGGTAGTTGTCTCATGTGTTTATGAGAACTCCTAAGTGGTTTACCGGGAAAATATGAGTCAGTTGGAGAATTTAATGTCATATCGGCACGTTGGCCATAGTAGCACAATGGTAGTGCGGCTGGACGGAAACCAGAAGATCCGTGGTTCAAATCCCGGCTATGGCATTGAATTTTTCAGTCTGACTCAACGTTCCACAATTTAGCCTACACACGGCCAGTGTGAAAGAATAATTAATTTCCATTAATTAACCTAATAGTGGTTAACTATAAAGCCTGGGCCTTAAAGTACTTACATGTAGTAAGTCGCCATTAAGGTAGTTGTCTCATGTGTTTATGAGAACTCCTAAGTGGTTTACCGGGAAAATACGAGTCAGTTGGAGAATTTAATGTCATATCGGCACGTTGGCCATAGTAGCACAATGGTAGTGCGGCTGGACGGAAACCAGAAGATCCGTGGTTCAAATCCCAGCTATGGCATTGAATTTTTCAGTCTGACTCAACGTTTCCACAATTTAGCCTACACACGGCCAGTGTGAAAGAATAATTAATTTCCAAAAATAATACTGTAATTTTTCTGGACCAGCACCCAAAATTAAGCAGGTAAAGTTGCTTGTAGCAAGCAACATTTTAGTTATCCCTAAGTTAACTGTTTAGTTTTAACAGTTTTGTACATGCTGGGTCGTATTCATGTAATTCCAAAGACACTTATATCAACTTCAGCTGTTACTCTAGAGGTTATGTTTATGATGGTGTTTCTCATCGATATCTAAGAAGGAATAGATGATTTACTTAATTTTAGAAGATTGTCTTGCATTTCACTTGCAGTAGTCATTGTGCCTCCAAATGTTTTCATATGGCAAGCTTAGAAAACTATGATGGCTCAATCATCAAAATAGCAACCTGCCCCATCCTTTCTTGAGATTATCCCCGCTCCACAATTTCAGCTGATCTTGTTGAGCTTATAGCCATAACAGAAATATTGAAATCTATTGTTGATGTTAGGTGATAGGAGTGCTCTGACTTTATTTTTCTCATGTGTCTTTGTGCTACATACATCTATTTGATCAATGTGTACGTACAGTGTAAATAACTATGCTAATTATAAGACCAAAGAAGTCAGCTATTAATAACAACCATCACTGTTAAAGTCACTGTTACGAAATTCCTCCAAACACAAAACACATAACCATGTTTGCATATTCAGTTCATTCACATATCACCCATAAACATTATAAGCTTTATTATACTTCATTACTTCAATAATGAACTGCAACATTTTCCTTGAATAAATTATTTTATGCAAAATTCATAACAAGGCAGAAGAATAAGTGAAATATTTCTTATAAGTGATTTTGAGATAACAATGGAGTTACATTATAATTTACTTTTTGATACATATAGAGCTATAACAGGACATTGTTACAGATGAAGTGTAAATACTTTTTTCAAAGAAAGTGAACAGAGGGGGTTAGCCTATAAAATAAATGTAATATATGCTTTTTTATAGTTTCTCTTTATTCTCGTTTTATGAAATTTATGAATGTGCATACTGCTTTCATTGGTTTCTATCCACTGCATCCAAATAGAGTCAACAAAGATACTACTGGTTTACAGATAGGTATATTTTCTTATGGATTGTAATTATGATGCAGTTTTTGCTTTCTTCAAATGTCTTGAACAGTAATGGGATAAATTAAATTTTTTTGCACTCTTAAATTGAAATCACTGATTTCAATTTAAATTGATATTGGGTGATGGGCATCTTGTAGCCAGGCATTAAAATGGCTAACAATGGATGGTTTAACCATATAAGTCAATTGTAATGGTAAGGAAAGAAAGGAAAGTAGTTGAAGGGAGGAAAAAAAGGCTGGCCCCTTAGCTCAGTCTGTAGAGCTGCTGCCTGCTGTGCAAAGGGTCCCAGGTTGGATTCCTGACTGGGGGTGGGGATTTTTCTCCAACCAAGATGATTCCCCATCTTCCACAGAGTGTGGAAGTATGAATGAGAGTGTGAATGTGTGCATGATCTAACAATTAAAATACAAAGTACAATCAACCCAAAGTATATGAGTTAACACCAGTGATATGTTCCAAAGGAGAACGGCTACCGATATGACCATTGCAGTTAAAGGCAGGGTATAAATGAAAAAAGTTGCTACAGAGGTTGAATTAGGGTTCAGTTTGGGTCATTCTGTATTTATGTCCTATCCATTTATTTTAATTACTAAACTAAACTAATTTGGTAATCTATTGTATTGTTTATATATAGTAATTTAATGCAGAAAAGCTTAGAAAAGAAACTGGAACTAAAACTTTCTATTTTTGCAGGGTCAGAGTGCCATGTCTTCACCAAGGGCACAATCACCATCACTATCAGATTTAGAGACAAGAAAGCAATTGTTGCTGGCAGAATTGGAAGATGGATGCAGTTCAAGTGACACAATGCGAGGTGTTGTACTTCCAGCAACTTCTCCAACAACTCCTTTACCAAGCACTCCAGGACCAAGTTCGCTGGGCAAAATCAAATCTGTAGACTTGGGTACTCCCATCATTCAAAGTGTTTCTCCATATTCTAAACTCCCTTCTGCAGACAAATGGCAACAGGATATTTGTGATGTGATAAATTTTGAGAATCTGCCTGATTCAACAGGGAAGTATGAGCGTATGGCTGAAATTTTGCGTAAAGTACGCACTACTGTTACACGAATTCAGCAAGATGATGACGATGCTGGAAAATGACCCGAATCATTAAACACACAGGAGCAGGAATACTTGCAGATTTGGCTCAAAGAGAGTTTTAATATAAATAATAATGATATTTCACTTTGATTTTGTTATGCATATGTAAGGAAGGTATTGTCTTACCAGTATTGTGTTAGATGAAAGTTTCTTTTGCATATTGGAAGACTGCAGATGGTAAATCAGAAAATAAATCGTGTGGAATTTTTCTGCTTTATTATTTATTTTTCTCAATGGTCTTGTTTCTTTCATTTTTGAAATGTTTGTCTTTGCATATAAAGCTGAAGCTCTGAAAACTCAATTTCAATTCTAGTGCATGGATACCACTAAATATATTGAACAGGCAGATTTGTTGCTGTCTCTGTATCCCCCATATGTTGAATTGCCAGAGATTTATTCAGACCGTGAGTAATTTTAAGAGAAAGATTTATTACATAACTGCTTGAAATGTGCATACCTTTAAAACTTCAAAGGGTGTGATTTCAATTGGAGTATCTGAATGCAGAACTGCTCCTATTGTATTAAAAATCAAATGTGCCATACCATTGATGCTTCACATTTATGATTTGTCGTCCTTTTTCAGGACAAAGTATAGGGTATCAAGATTCTTAATCTTCTGATAACGCTTAATTGGCTGTATTAACTTTATGGGTACATTTTGGTCAAAAGAACATCGTAAATGTTAATGAAGTTATGATTTATTTGTCACATTCTGGGATTTGTGTGACATTCGAATTGTAATCTAGGAAAGTTTTGTGGGAATCACAGTTATGTTTGGAAAAGGCAACATAGCTTGCTCAAAGCATATAGTGCAGGAGCAGGACAAACTTCTTGTACTACTACACACTGTAGGAATAAGGCTTAGCTCTGAGAACACTATGCTTGTGTAAGTTGTAAGTACCATACATTTAGAATTTTTTTATTTTATTGCATCTAGAAATAAGATGCAATACAAAAACAAAAACTTTGTATAGCTAAACATGCCTCTGCTGAAGTATATGCACAGAGCCTAGCAAACATTTCCACTATGTGTTTACAGTGTTATTTTTGTACATATGTGACAGCAGACATTACTTGTTGACATCAGTAGATTACTTATTGACATTAGCCTAAAGAATAAGTGAATGTAGTGCAACTCTTGCTGAGGTATTGCACATATAGCTTGAAAAGGCAAAAAAAAAGAGTAAACTAATCTAAAATGATTGTGAGCTATACTGGCAGTTCAAATGGCACACTCTTAAATTGAACAAGGTCAATCTTGACAGGCATAATGTTAAGTAAAATGCAGTAATTGCAAATAGTTTGCATGGATTTCTCTTTAGTGAAACACTTATGAATATGAAACTAAGAACACAAAATTAATACTAACAAAATTGTAGTCATGAAATCTCTTTCTTCTTTTCTTTCCATTTGTTTTTATTTTTTCTATCGCTGGTTTTAATTTATTGTTTACTGAAGTAAGTAGTATTAAGTAAAAAAGATTATATTATTTGTTTGTGTTTTGACTTTGAGATTTACATTGACCACATTACAAATATTTGACCATGTGTAAGTTAAATTTTTAAAATTTGAAGTCACATGCCAATAATTTGGGAAACTTCAGATTGTAATAATAATTATGTTTGTGTGCATGCATACAAAAAATTGTTATCTGTTGATTATAATTAGAAATTATTTTTGTTTTTATGATTTGAGTCATATTAGAAGTTTTGTTTTACTCATAGTTGATTTTTTGCTGAAATTTCTGCCACTTCATTTCCAATACTACTACTATATGCAGGTATCCACTGTAAAACTATACTTTTATGCAAGTTCTGTATTCATTTGATCATATTGTGTATTTCTTTGATCTTCATCTTTTGAGGGTAGTAAATCCAATAGCTTGGAATGCAGCTTTAGGATCAGACAGAATAACTACATTTTTGACTTTGTGCCATGAGAATAAATTTTGGAGTGATGCATATTTTGATCTATTCAACCATCAAAATTGCTTGTATATTTTCCCACTGTTTGTAGGTGGATAATTTATTGAGTGCTAAAGAGAACATATGTTGGACTAACCCTAAGGTGGGCCATGGCTCCTTTGCCCTTCAATATATTTACACTTGCTCTTTCTATTATTATTTTTGACTTCCATCCTTTCCTTTCTATTTGCCCAATTGCCATCTTTCTCTATCTGTTGTTTACTTAATAACTTTTTAGTATAATCACTTTGCTTAGTGGTGTTTATAACCTCACTTTTCCGAGATTTCTCATTTACTTTTACCTAATTACAATTACTTTTGCTATTAGGACTGTTCTTCAATACATTTACATGCTCGCTCCTTTTTATTACTGATTTTGACTTCCACTCTTTCCTTACTATTTGCCTAATTTGATTTTTCTCTGTCTATAATCACTTCACTTAGCCGTGTTCTTCATAACTCCACTTTCCCAAGATTTCTCACTTTTATTTTTTCACTTTCCTTATTCATATTTCGTGTAAATTTCCCCTACCTCCTTTTCTATAAAAGATAAAGAAATTTTAAACTGCACCAGCTGCAGTTCATAATCCACAAGAGGTCCCTTTTTTTCTTTTGCATATTGAACCATAACATGTTGTACAAAATCTTTGAATTATAAATTCTGATATGCATTAAAGCATGTTTGGTTTAAATCCAAAATTTTGACGCTTCTTTATAAGCATTCCATTATATTGTCGTAAACTGATTTTAGATCTATCTTACTTAAGGTATCTTCATTTTTGTTGAATCATTCTTTAATTTCTTGACTAAGCGGAAAAATCTGTTTATATCTTAAATAATTTCTCTTAAATCATGCTTGACATAACAAATTGTTTGATTCCAGGTAGCAATTTAATTTTTATTTGTTTGGAGGAATTTAGTAACAGTGACGTCAAAATTAATGTCAAAAACTATTTATAGTTGGTTTATTGATACTCGTGATATAAAAAAGTAAGTGATGAGTATCAATAAACCAACTACAAATAGTTTTTGAGATTAATTTTTGTTCTTTCCATAATTTTTACCAACATACTAGTTATACTTGGTGGCAATCAAGAAGTTGATTGGGAGTTTCTAACTACATGTTAGATGGCTTTAAATGAATTGAAGGGAATGGATACATCACAGTGATTGTCAACTAATGAAAAGAAGAACCACTTAGAGATGAGACGTTCTCATAGCAACAGTAGATGCAAAAAACTTGGTGCTGATATCCCTAACATGTTATTAGCAAGTGCCTAATAAGCAAACCAGTATAAAGTATAAAGTTGGAAGAAGCGTAGGGACAGTGAAGCACAAATTAATACAAAAGTGAATCGAGAAGATATTGACACATTGTTTCACTCACACTGTTTATTCACAGGACATGTTTCAAGAGCTCTCGCTCCTATCATCAGCTGATACTCGACTCAGTATCTCTCGACTCAGTCGAGTATCAGCTGATGATAGGAGCGAGAGCTCTTGAAACATGTCCTGTGAATAAACAGTGTGAGTGAAGCAATGTGTCAATATCTTCTCGATTCACTTTTGTATTAACAAACCAGTATAACATAAATCACATTTCTCATCTTCTGTCCCTGCAATATAAACAATGCCTTCCTGTAGCCCAAGCTTACAATGCTTGCATCAGTTAAAGTTTACCTGTGTAGTGACAATTTTGTTTTCATTCATTTTATATGATTATTTGCCATGTGTTTATGAGTGCTTGAGTCTTTCATGTGTTGTAAGCATTTTTTTATAATGCTGATACTTTTGTATTGTTATTGTATTGTATTTATTTCATCCTTTGGAACATAATACATATTGTTACCCAAAATCACAATATGTTATAGGACACGTCAGTTCAAGATACAAAGATAAATATAAAAAGTTACATAAGACAAAACTGTAACAGATAGAGGATCCAACAAAAGTGTAAAGTAGAAAAAGCAAATAAATATAAACTATATAAAGACCATAGAGAAATGCTATATAAAAGTAATTGTTCACAAATGTGGAGTTTACTCTACTTCATGATTTAATTCAATTCAATTCAATTTATTTTGTCCTTTCGATTGATATCAGACACATCATAGTATAAAAATTACATTAATGGCTATTGTCATTATTTACAATCACTTAAAACTAATTAACATTTAAAAACTCATTTACAGAATAAAATGAATTTAATATTTAATAAATATGTGACTATAATAAAAATTATGTAATTGATGCATTGCTGCAGAATTTGTTCACAAAATGGTTAGGCTTCCCTCTTGTCATTGCCATTATAACATTGTCATTGAATTAAATAAATAAACAAGCCCATAGGATCCCTTTCAGGCAAAGGCCTCCTACCACATATTTTAGGGTTAGCTCAATGTTATATGTGTTTGGAGTAATTTAGTAACAGTGACGTCAAAATTAAATGCAAAAACTATTTGTAGTTGGTTTATTGATACTAGTCACTTATTTTTTTATATTAATGAAGGACTATTTGAGTTTGATTTATGAGTCACTATGTTTACACTCCAACTTCACTTACTTGTTGTATAATTGAAACGTTTTCAAGATCATTCGATCTCATCCTCAGCTGTTTGGTGACTCATTGGCACTAAGTTTGTATTTAAAACTGTTTGGCACTAAGTTTTAATACTTCATTTAATGCCGGGATTTCAAAATTTATAACTTTATCACGGTTTTTGTTTCTGAATATTTTTTCCCAAATATCCAATTCTATGGGTGTACTTAAAGATTTTAACAGTTTAATGTTGTGGCCAATGTTGTGGTTTTCTGTCCAAAAATGGTGTGGAACTGCAGATTTTTCTGTTTGTTTCAACTTAATGTTCCTCTGGTGTTCTTTTTGCCTGGTTAACAAGTTTCTCTTAGTTTTTCCTATGTAGCATTTTTCACAAGTTTCACAATTAATCTGATAAATTCCTGATTTCAAATTGTTGGGGATTGTATTTTTCAGTGGTTTATTTAGCAGGTTCCTCAGACTGAATTTGTTTTGGGGTGCTAGTTTTAAGTTTAGTCTTTTGAAGATTCGTTCAAATTTTCTAAAAGCCCATGGATGGTAGGTGAATTTTCTATATTGCCAATTTGTGTTTTTAAGTGGTCTGAGAGTGGTATTTTTTTATATTATCTTCAGTTTTTCTTTTCTCTTCATCATGTTCCTTATGATGGCTGGGTTGAATCCATTTATGGATTCAAAAATTGGTATCAAAAAATACCACTCTCACACCACAGTTGTAATGAACTCTGTCAAAAGATATTTTCACCACAACAAATGCACTTTACAAATTCTTAATATAATATGAATGGCTGTGCAAAGACAAACTTATGCTTAATTAAGAGTATCAAATATTTAACTTCTAAATTTGTTGTCTATTAAGGAAATGTGCTATCTTTCATTTATTTACAGTCCATTGATAAACTTAGCTACTTCCATGTCTGATCACCCAACGAAAGTTATTTCTCTTTCTCTGTCTTTTAATTAAGCATAGCCTGTTCATAATTGCATCAATAAGACCATGTATTTACACTGTGCAGTTTTATTGGATTCTGCATAAGAGAGTAACTTGAGAGAGTGTACATACTTTCCAATAAGGGGCAAAGGGAATGTAGCTTTTTTCTGTTAGGTTATGTGAACATAAAATAATCATGTAATTGACAGAACATTTAAAAGTGCAATGACAAAATAAAGAATTAACATTTGTAAAATTATAAGAGAAGGATTTTATTTATTAATATATAAAAGAAATGGTGAAATACAAAATATTTGTTCAGCAGATTTTGATTGCTTGCATTTAATTGAAACTTAAAAAGGTATTCATTATTGGTTAATAACAATGCTGAAAAAGAAATGTAGCATCATATATGAGAAAGGAACACTATAATCTTTGCAAAAGTTAAAGGCATATGGAGGCAGGTCATACTGCAGACTCTAGCAATCCTCCAGCTGCAAAATGTGTTAAACGCAATTCACGCGTCTGAACTGAGAACATTACTTTCATTAATTATGCTACGATAAATATTTGAAAAATGACAGATGCTAATATTATAATAAGAAAGAATTTTATTTTCTCATCACGACCATACAAAAATCTTGTCTATATGATACTTAGAACATGAGAGATGCACGTTTTATCTTTCACATGGTTGTGGTTACCCAACATCTATCCATTCAACCTAAGAAAGCCTAAGAAACAAACCATTCCTTCTTCACATTTATCTCAAGCTTAAACACACAGTACTATGAAGTCATGCAGTTTGAAACAGACTGAGGTAATGTTCAGTTCCCTTTCAGGTAGTGGTGTGTTATTTTGTTTAAGTGAATGGCATCATTAAGTCGTGTGTCAAACTCGAGCTGAAATATTGTTAATATTACATTAAGTTATTATTATACACATATCTTTTCTCCAATGTTGTGATATGATTGCTGGAACATGTTCCTCGAAGCTGGGACAAGAGATTTTTTGATCAATAAACATGAAGTGATTCATTCTCAGGGCAGAAAAATTATATTTAATGTGAACAAGTTTTTACGAAAGCTATCCAATTGAGAATGTAGGGCAACTGCAGATTTTTAAAAAACCTAGCAGTTAAATGTGGAAGCTTGTGGTGTAGGTAGTGTGCACATAGTGTCACAAATTTGTAATGAAGCAGCTCCATTCTTATACCTTGTTTCACGTAAGCTTGCCCAGTACCTCTTAACGGTCACGTGACCTAATCACCTCTCATTGGTTGCTGGTGTGGTAATGACTGTCGTGAGGTAAAAATTAGTTCGTTATTTAACATGGTGATATATCATTATATGTTGGAAGAGAATTGTCAAATTTATATTTTTGTAACTGTTTTAATTAAATATATTACGCAACAGAGTTGATTTATCTGAAATGCATGTTAATTCTTAAACAAAGTAAAGAGGAGGTTCCTTTGCTCTCAAGCACATGGCACGATAGCATGTGATTTAGCGGTAGTGGTGACATTTGTTTATAAGACTTTTATCACTGACCTTGTTTTGAACTGGATTAGTCATGCATCGCCATTCGAAAGTGCGGGAGCTAAATTATTTTATTGATCGTTAATTGCGCATGTATTATATGTATAATGGCAGAGTCTACCGCCAGTTTTTCGCTTAAGTATCGCAAGGATAATTATTTACAAACAGGCGAAAAAAGAATTGTGTTGCATGTGTTTAATGCACTCACAGAGAAGAATCCGTCTTTGTCAGTGAGAGAAGTCGAACAGCTGGGCTCTGAAGTTACAGGTGTGAGTGTTAGATCCGTAGGAACATCGCGACATGAAATTGAGGAAACAGGAAAACTTACCACTCCAGGCAAAAGCAGGAATAAACAAAAGTGCGTGCTCGGAGAAAATACATGAAAAGTGTTGTGCGTCTTCATGTGTGTAGTTTTTCTTTAGAAACGAACTCCCTAACATAAGTAACATTTCGTCTGCTGTAAACGAGGATGCAGATTTACCAAATTTCAGCAGATTGCTTATACAGCTGGGATTTGTGAATGAAAAAAGAGGCAAGAAAAATGTGCTAAAAGACAGAGGTGATATTGCTGTGTGGCGAAGACGCTATTTGACAACCACACTGCACCGAGATACAAATCGCTAAATATACACGAACACACGAAAAGTAAAGTATGGTGTGACACGACTTTTAAGACTGAAAGACAAGCATTTTTGAAAGTTATGTGTGCTGGTTTAAAAAATTCCAGTGGAAAAGGCCGAAGGCCTTTCATTATAAACTCTTTCAGTTTCATTGCTCAGCCATTCTGTTTCAATTTGCTCAGTTCATTATAAACTTGTATTTTTGCATGCCTTCATATCCTTATTTGTATGATTTTATTTATCTTCCCGGCAATTATTACGAAATGTGACGGGAAGGCACCGCCTATGGCGTATGACGCGAAAGCATTAGCCAATTAGGGCGAGGGGGAGGGTTGTTGAACGCGGAGTGATACATTTCAGCCGGGCAAGGTTATATGAAACAGAGATTAGAAAACATGAGTGTGTCTGTTTTTCAATCTCCGGGAAAAAGATCCACAAAGCTGGAAAGTGAGTTATTGGATTGGAAACCGTGCTTGCTGTTCCACTGTTGTGAGACATGTGTCAAGGTAAGATTTTAATCTTTTAGGAATATTTAAGGTGTTTAATTATGGGAAAAATAGGCAGAATCTTTGCTGGCATGTAAAATGTGCTCTTATGTACAGAACCTCTGCCGGGACATGCACTGCGCTTTGCAACAGTACTCTGCTTGAGCATTGGCCAGCGTTCACATGCCTTTAACTTTTGCAAGCGGTATAGCAATATTATATTATATTCATTTTTTTTAAAAAACATGGTTTTGCTTTTTACCATCATGGAATAAATGTATACAATTGTGTGTGTGTGTGTGTGTGTGTGTGTGTGTGTGTGTGTGTGTGTGCGTGCGTGCGTGCGTGCGTGCGTGCGTGCGTGCGTGCGTGCGTGCGTGGGTGCGTGTGTGTGTGTGTGTGTGTAAGCTCTAAAGCAGAAGAGATTTTAAATATAAAAAACCTATGTTAAACATAATTGCTTTAGAAGAAAGTGCAAAATTACCAAGTTGACAAATGGTTAAGCAGGATTTTATTTGAAACTTAAAGTAAAAATAAATACATAAATAATTAGACAAGTCTTCTAGCTTTTAACTTTCGTACACATGAACCTCAGTTTTATTAATGTGTACGTCAAAGAGGAATATTATTATTATTGTATGGTTAATTTAAGTCTGTGAAATTTCACTAAAACAAGCTGATGCTGATTAAATAATCATGCTGTATTTGTCAATAAAACATTGAAAGCAACAGTGGACTTCTTTGAGTTTATAGGTAGGCAGTCCCATATGTAAGAAGGAAGCATGTGAATATTAGTTTAGCACTTTTTGTTACATTTGGAATGAATGGTATCAATTTAAAGCAATATTGTTTACAAGCCTAGTTTGCAATTTGACAAGTTGCTAGGTTTGTGGGTTATAAAGATCATTACATTAATTTGTGTTATATCATAAGTATGTTCATGCATTAGTTTGTGTAAATATTGGTAGGTACTTTAGGCGTTAAGTGAGCTTATAGTGTATACTTAACTTTCTTGAGCAAATAACTCTGTTTAGTAAGAATAAATCCTTTCAAGCACATACTTTAATTTGAGAGCATACTCAAGTAATAGAAGCAAAGTATAATATTAAACTAATTCTTTTGGAAGTTTTAAATAGAGAAATGCTCACTCTCGTACCAGGCATTGGGCTGATCACCCATCCTGGATTCTCTCTCTCTCACTGATCCAGATATTCAGTTCCTCAATCCTCCACCTATGGGCATAAGAGTTCAGAGAAACAAGAATACCCTGACGCCATGTAGTGGTGAGGAGAGCAGTTAAAGAAAGGAAGAAAAAATAGAGAAATGTATAAACAATTTAGAGAGTATAATAATTAGACAACTGACACTGCATCACTTACATAAAAATGGGACATGTTTAGAAAGCTCAATAATTGCTCTCATTCTCAACCTGATGCCAACTGCTGGGGTGAAATGTTGATGTTGATATTTAGGCTGTCATCCTCTGGTAGTTATCAGGAAATTCCTTACTGAGGTTGTTGCTTGGAGGTAACTCAAAATTGAAAACCCCAGCTTGGTTTTTAAAAAGGAAAACATGTTTGTAGAATGTTATTTAAAGTTTGAAAAGCTTTTTAAAAGTACAGGTTCAGGATCAATCCAGAACATGTAACT
This sequence comes from Mantis religiosa, assembly GCA_030765055.1. Taxonomy (NCBI): domain Eukaryota; kingdom Metazoa; phylum Arthropoda; class Insecta; order Mantodea; family Mantidae; genus Mantis; species Mantis religiosa. Next base: position 71,033,256 of record CM060951.1, on the reverse strand, counting down.
TACATCATATCCAAAAATTATAAGTACACCAAAAATTTTGTGTTCTTCCATCAACAACCAGGGCCATTTACGGAGGGAAACAATAGAAATAACTATAAAAATAACTTAAACTGAAACGCTTAGATATCAGTATTGCAAAGGAAACTAAATGACAGGAATAAAAGCAATCCATAGGATTGCCCACTGGTCATATAAAAAGAATGCGTTCTCCTCGAAGACCTATCCTAGCTCTGAAAAGCCACCAGATCGCCTGTGAGGATGCCTTGTGTAATCCTTGGCAAAACATCAGGAACTTCAAAACTCTCTACGTCAGAGCCTAAAAGCCTGGGAAATACGTTGAATCTTCAATATGGATTCTCGATTCTGATTGAGGTGTGATCAAAAGGTTTCTGGAATGAGGACATAAACACAACACACACTTTGATTTGTGTTTTCTGCACTGTCACCCTCGAAGTAGTCTTCTTGGGAGTTAATACACTTTCAGTGCTTTTGCCATGTTGGAAGCATCTCTGGAATTATTCTTATTTAAATATGTACAGAGCCTTCAGCAATTAGTAATGGATAAAATCAAAGTTTTCAAAATGGCATCGTTAGATTTGTATTTTAAGTTGGGGGAAAAGGAAAAGGACTGCTGGAGAATAGGCAGGATGGGGAACACCATTTCATCCTATTTTTATCCAAGAGTTGGTAGACAGAAAGAACTTTGTGCACAGGCGGGCATATTGTGATGGAGAACCCCATCATTATCCTCCATTTCTTTGGCTGTTTGCATTGTACTCTCTCACTTAATCTTTGTAACACTTGTTTGTAGTACACTTAATTCATTTCACTATTTGAACCTGTGGTACAAATTCCATATGTACCATTCCTTATGTCCTTTAATGTCAACAACAACAACAAAAATCATTGATTTCACTTTAGATTGAACTAGTCTGGCATTTTTGGGACATGGAGATGAACTCTTCCATTATGAAGATTATTGCTTCATTTTCGGATCCATGTTTTATCGTCAGTAACACTTTCTTAATGTCCAAACTGTCTTTTAAAATAATGGTTTGAAAATTTCCAAAGGAGAGTTCTGATGAGTCAGGAAGCTCTCTTATTTAAGTTAACTGATGGAAATTAATCATTTTTTCACAGTAGCTGTATATAAGCTAAGGTTTTGGATAGATAGTCAACAGTTGACTAGTCAACTAGATAGATAGTTGACTCTATCTGAAACCTTAGCCTATATAGGACTAAGGTAAAGAAATGTTTAATTTCCATCAATTAACTTAAACAATAAGAGTTTAATGATGAAACCTGGGATTCAAGTACTTACGATAGTAAGTCGCAACAAACGGCGTATCTCAGATACGGGAGCCCCTAGTGGTTTACCGGGAAAATATATGAGTCAATTGGAGAATTTAATGTCAGGATGCACGTTGGCCGTGGTAGCTCAATGGGTAAGAGTGACTGGAAGGAAACCAGGAGATCCTTGGTTCAAATCCTGGCCATGGCATTGAATATTTCAGGTTGACTCTATCCAAAAGTTCTCCTTTTCTAATCCATTTATCATTTAATACCATTTTCCTCACCTGATTGATATTTTCATCAGATTTGTTGGAACAGGGTCATCCATGACGAACTACATCTTCAACTGAATCACACTATTCTTAAATTTTGAAAACCACTGAAATACTTGAGTTTTGGCTGCTACTTTCTCCCAATAAGCTGTTCTTAACATTTTGTATGTTTCTCTTACACTTTTACGGAGTTTAAAGCAAACTTTGATGTTTGTTCTTTGTTCCTTTTGCTACCCACGAAAATTGCAGCAGGGGCAAAGTATTCATTTACTTCTGAATATTCTGCACTGCAGTTACAGCAAGCTATGTGATCTCTCAATATTTTTTAAAGGAAGGAATGCTGTATTGTCAGCCTAGATAACAGTTAAAGATAATTTAATGGCAGCATTATTTTAAAATCATTCTGGAAACTTTTTGGCTATACCTTTTATATAAATTTCTTTTCACTTCCAAAGAGGATAATAAAACTAATGTGTTAATATTGTTACGGCAACAGGCATAAAAGTTTCGGCACAAATAAGAAAACAGTCGGCGGATAAAGTTTCATGGTAATAAGAAGCCTTGCTAAGCAGTTAACGATAGCGCGTTTAGTGTAAACAGATAGCCGGCAACGCAGATAGGTGAGATAAAAGACTTGCCGGCCCAGACTTTTCCGGAAGGTGATAGAATATTCGGATTACATCATTAGATGCCTTGTTGATTCCAGAAAAATCTAGTGATTGTACAGAACAGTCTGGAATTCAGGAATAGATGTATAAAAAGAAGCCATGGCTAGTGATGAGTCAGTTGTGTAACAACAGTGTTGTAACGAGAGCTAATGTAATCAGCTGTCACGGTTTGTTTTGTCATCGACCTTGGAAGATTGTGTTGTTATGTGATGTAATGTTGTTACATGGGAATTAACAGTGTATCTCTACGGAAATAAAACAGATTTTTAATTTCTGCAACTTGGCCTTTTAATTCTACGAACACACAAAGTCACAACTGGTGTCAGGAGTGCGATGACATGGAGGCTGCATTGGAAAAGATTCTGGAGAAGATGATGGAAATGAAGGCCGAACTCACCTCGGAAATGAAGACGGCGAATGACAACCTCACTGCGAAAACAGAAGTGGTAAATAACCTGGCCGCAGAGCTGAAACAAATGAAGACGGCTAATGACATCACTGAGAAAATGGAAGAAATGAAGATGGCAAATGACACTCTCGCCGCGAAGACGGAAACAGCAAACAACAACCTGGCCGCGACGATGGCTACAATGAAGGCCGAATGAACCACAGAAATGAAAACGGCGAACGACAGCCTGGCCACAGAAATGAAGGCTGCGAATGAGGTCCTCGCCGCTAAATTTGAGGAACAGCTGGCCGGCGTGAAGGAGGACGTCACGGAGCTGGGCAAGCGGATGGGCTAAGTGGACGAGCGCGTCGAAGACCTGGTGAGCTGCGTCATCGACCTGGAGGGAAAGGCCGACAGTAACACAAAGTCCCTGAACGCCATGGTAGAGGACATCGTCGGCAGGAGGTTGAAGGACCTGAAGGCCGACGCGCCGGGACGCAACACAACATCGGCGCACGTCAAACCTCCTAAATACGATGGCGCGACAACTTTCGAAGTATTGTATTCCGCCACCAGTTCAATGCAGTGGCCAAGCACAACAAATGGTCACCAGAGAAAGAGGCCACACAGTTAATAGCCAGCCTCCAGGGACGGGCCGCGGAAGTCCTGAACGCGGTACAGACAACGGCGGTGCCCAAGGACATCTGGAAGGCCCTGGAGAATCGTTTTGGAAACCACCGCTTAGCCGCAGCCTACCGTAGCCAGCTAAAGACAAGGTCACAGCAGCCAGGGGAGACGCTAGAGGAATTCGCCCTGGCAGTTGAGCAACTGGCTAGCAAGGCCCTAGTCGACCTCCCACCAGAGTTTGTATCCCGGGAAGCTGCCTACACATTCGTTGATGGGGTACGAGACACGGAGATTCGTCAGCGCCTAATGCTCGGCGATTATAAAACCATCCACGAGGCGCTAACGGCAGCATTAAGGATGGAGACGGCCAAGGTAACAGCTATCCCCAGGTCGAGAACGAGGAGTGTCCGCTACACCGGAAACAGAAGACCAGCCGAGGGACGCCGGCGGAGACCTAGTGGCGTGTGCTGCGGGTGCGGCCAGCCAGGACACATGGAGAGAGACAGCCGATACCAGGAAGAGGAGCCGGAAGAACGAGTGAGGCCCGTCGTGGGGAGGGGCACGTCGGCGCCATCACCACCATCCCCTCGAGTGACACTGCGCGCCGTCAGCCGGTGTATGAATGACAGCCTCATCACGGACGGTTGGGTGAGAGGGAAGCCGTGCCGCGTGCTCGTAGACACCGGGGTGACCGTGACCATCATCAGACCTGACGTGTCCTAGGATTTGCCGACGAGGAAGCCGAGCCGACCATACCAGCTTGTGACGGCATCGGGCGACACCTGGCTTGTGCAGAAGCAGGCCCTATTGAAGTTGACCTTGGGACGGAGTAACGTACGTCTGTGGGTGTTCGTCGCGAAGGTGGCTGAGGAGGTGATACTGGGATTGGATGTCCTCAGGAGCCACGAGGTGACGGTCGACGTCGGCAGGAAGCTCCTGCGTCTCAATGGAGAAGAAGTGATACTTCGGCAACTCGACGAGCGCCTTGGAATTTGCAGGGTCATCTTGAAGGAAGACGTGGTGGTCCCCGCGAGAAGCGAGGTGGTGGTGACGGCGCGACTGGAAGGTCAGCGGACAAAGCACATGATGCTGGACCACATGACGCCTGTGCACGGACTCTGTGTAGCCAGGACATTATTGCCGTGCCGAGAGGAGGTACCAATGAGGCTGCTCAACCTGGCAGACACCGATCACGACATCCAGGGTGGAACGGAGCTGGAGACGTGTGAGCCCGTGGTCAGCGTAACTGCAATCGACAACACCTGGGGCCCCGGCTGGAAGGCTTACTGGAGAGGGCGGCCGACCACCTGACCGCAGATCAGCTGGAGAAAGTTCGACAACTACTGAGGCGATACCAGCGCGTCTTCAGCCAAGGCGACAGTGATTACGGCCGCACGGATAAAGTGCTTCACTGCATCGACACCGGAGACGCCTGGCCTATTCGGCAACCACCTAGACGCGTTCTGTTGGCGAAACAAGCGGTGGTACGGGATATGGTAGACGACATGAAATCCAGGGGAGTGATTGAAGAGTCTGACAACTCTTGGTGTTCCCCTGTAATTCTGGTGACGAAGAAGAACGGCGAGCTACGCTTCTGCATGGACTACAGGAAGCTGAACGCTATCACCCGGAAGGACTGTTTCCCCTTACCCCGGATTGACGACACCCTGGACACGCTAGCTGGTGCACAATGGTTCTCGACCCTGGACCTGAAGTCGGGCTACTGGAAGGTGGCTCTAGACCCGAGAGACAAGGAGAAGACTGTATACTCGACAGGCCAAGGGCTTTGGCAGTTCAGAGTTATGCCCTTTGGCCTCTGCAACGCGCCAGCTACGTTCCAACGCCTCATGGAGTCAGTAATGAGAAGATTGACATATGACGCATGCCTGCTATACTTGGACATCATCATCGTCGGCAAGACGTTCGAAGACCATCTGGACAACCTGAGCAAGGTTTTACAGAGACTGCAGGCAACCAACTTGAAGCTGAACGCAAATAAATGCCAGCTCTTCCGCAAGGAAGTGAACTACTTGCGCCACATAGTCTCACCAACCGGAGTGGCCACAGACCCGGGGAAGACACAGGCCGTAAGAGATTGGCCTCGGCCAAAGGATAAGCGAGAGTTGCGCAGTTTCCTGGGGCTGTGCAGCTATTACCTCCATTTCATTAAGGGGTACTCCAACATCGCCAAACCCCTTACCAGCGTCAGCGACCCTGTGTGTGGATGGAGGACGCTGAACACGATTTCCATCACCTGAAGAAGACACTGTGCAGTGCTCCTATTTTGGGATTTCCACAACCAGGCGGCGCTTTCATTGTGGATACCGACGCCAGCGACCATTGCAGTGGAGGCGTCCTATCGCAAGTTCAGGACGGCCACGAGCGGGTGATAGCCTACTACAGTAAGATGCTATCCAAGGCAGAGAAGAACTACTGCATCACCCGGCGAGAATTACTGGTGGTAGTAAAGACCTTGGAGCACTTCCACAAGTACCTGTACGGTCAGCCATTCCACCTGAGGACTGATCATTCCGCCCTAACCTGGCTATTGATCTTTAAGAACCTGGAAGGTCAGAGAGCACGTTGGGTCCAGAGAGTACTTCACCTCTGAACATCGTAGAGGGAAGAGCCACGGTAACGCAGACGCCATGTCTCGAAGACCCTGCCCAGAGGAGTGCGGCCAATGCACAAGAGTGGAAGAGAAGGAGCGTGCCGCAGCAGTCCGAGTAGTCACGGCAGTGCCTGCGGACAGCTGGGATAGCGCAGTCCTGAGGAGGTAGCAGCTGGCGGACGCAGACTTGGGGCCACTCTTGAGAGAAGTGGAGGCGGGGACAAGACCAACCTGATAGGACATCACACCGAGGAGCGCTCCTTACAAGTCGTACTGGGCCCAGTGGGAATCATTGAAGACAAGAGAGGGCGTTCTGTTCCGGGTATGGGAATCACCTGATGGGAAGACACAGAGGGAGCAGTTGGTACTTCCCCGAAGTAGGGTCCCGGAAGTCTTGGAGGAAGTGCACGACGGTACTTCAGAGGACACCTGGGAGCAAACTGAACAATCGACAAACTCCGACAGCGCTACTACTGGCTGAGGCTCCGAGTAGACGCTGAGAGATGGTGCCGTCAATGTCATGTGTGTGCGTCAAATCGCGGCTCCCAGACTAGGAGCCGGGGTCGCATGCAGCAGTACAACATCGGAGTGCCAATTGGAAGAATCGCCGTCGACATAGCTGGACCATTCCCAGTGTCCGAGCGAGGCAACAAGTACCTGATGGTGATCGTGGACTACTTCACCAAGTGCCCGGAGGTGTATGCCATTCCAAACCAAAATAATAATGGCGAAAATAATCATGGACTCCCTTGTGGAGCAAGTGTTCTGCCGATTTGGGGTGCCGTTAGAGCTCCACAGCGACCAGGGCACCAATTTTGAATCACACCTGATGAAGGAGGCACTAGAAAGACTTGGGGTAAACAACACCCACACCACACCCCTACATCCACAGTCGGACGGCATGGTGGAGAGATACATCAAGACCTTAGAAGAGCACCTGAGGAAGGTCATGGCCAGCTATCAGCGAGACTGGGATGTCAAGGTGCCACTGTTCTTGCTGGCCTATTGCTCGTCTACACACGACACCACTGGGATGACGCCAGCCAGCTTAATGTTCGGCCGAGAGTTACGCCTACCCTGTGATCTGGCCTTTGGAAGTCCCCTGGACGCAAAACAGCCAGCAACCGAGTACGTGGAGAACCTGGTGGACCATCTCCATGACATGAATGAGATGGCTCATCAGAACATCCAGAAGGCGAGCGACCGCATGAAGACCTGATACGACAGGCAAGCCAACAGCCAAGGGTTCCAGCAGGGTGACCTAGTCTGGTTGTACCGTCCTCCCTGTACCAAGGGACACTTCCCGAAGCTTCAGCAACCATAGCAAGGACCGTACCAGGTTGTGAAGAGGATAAACGACGTGATCTACCGCATCCTGAAGGTGCCCTGAGGGAAGATGCTGGTGGTACACTTGGATCGTCTGGCCCGCTACTATGGAGCTGTTCGGGACGACCAGCCTTGAGGAGGGAGCAGAGTCATGGCAACAGACATAAAAGTTTCGGCACAAATAAGAAAACAGTCATCGGATAAAGTTTCATGGTAATAATGAGCCTTGCTAAGCAGTTAACGATAGCGCATTTAGTGTAAACAGATAGCCGGCAACGCAGATAGGTGAGATAAAAGTCTTGCCGGCCCAGATGTTTCCGGAAGGTGATAGAATATTCGGATTATATCATTAGATGCCTTGTTGATTCCAGAAAAATCTAGTGATTGTACAGAACAGTCTGGAATTCAGGAATAGATGTATAAAAAGAAGCCATGGCTAGTGATGAGTCAGTTGTGTAACAAGAGTGTTGTTGTAACGAGAGCTAATGTAATCAGCTGTCGCGGTTTGTTATTGTCATCGACTTTGGAAGATTGTGTTATTATGTGATGTTGTTACATGAGAATTGAACAGTGTATCTCTACGGAAATAAAAGAGATTTTTCATTTCTGCAACTCGGCCTTTTAATGCTATGAACCCACAAAGTCACTATATAATACTCATGTAAAACATACAAAAGTTACCATGAACATTCATGGAGTTTCAGGTTCTCTATTGCTTCAAAAACATAACTTGTAAGTACCTGTTATTGAAAGTCAGCCTTATTAGTTAAGCAAACTGTGCAAAATGTTAACATTAGAATGCAGTTATTTATAACTGTTTAAGAAACTACTTTAAAGTACAGATAGTTTAAACATCCTAAGAATGAGTGAATGAATTCTGAAAATGATTAAATTTGAATCTCTGTCCGATCCTGGTGAGTTTTGACTTTTCAATTTGTGATTATTTTCTTTCTTCTTGACTTATTTAGCTATTACATCCTATCACCTATTTATTTACTCTTTTGCTAATTTAATTTACAGTTAATGCTCTTTACATGTAGCTTAAATCAAATTTGTATTTCTTGAAAATGTTAACATTGGTATTAAATTGCTCTAGACATGTTAATAAGTAGAAACATCATTTCAGTTTTGGGTTTCTCCCTGAGGGAGGGAGAAATGATCTAAAACACTTTCTCGAATTTTTATATGAACTTTACACATTTAACCCAAAAGAAAGTTTCATTTCTTAAATTACAGTTGCTAGTTTTTTTACGGTGGAGCAAATTGTAATGGTAGCCTAATTATTTCTGTAACTTAGGTGAAGTGGCAGTTGGTCCCAATGCGCGTGTTTGCAACACAAAATACTTCCTGAGCAGTTTTGAACAGAGTCAAAGATTATTAAATTATAGATGAGTCGTATTTATTACACATCAGCTTCACTTACATACCTAATTTGAGGACATGTTTCGCGAACCATCGTTCGCATTGTTGGATCTTATGCAACTGAAGTTTGATCCAGTGGTGTGGGTAGTTCTGGAGTTGCTGCTGCCATCTGTTGATTTTATGATGAATTTAAATGTGGGGTTATCTTCTGGCGGGATTTCAAAATTCATTAGTAGTTGTTGTTGACTAATGGCACTGGGGATTAGTTGATTTGCATCATTTCCCCCCTAGCTTCCCAATATAAAGCCTGTAGGTTCCCACTTTTGAGACCATTACATTTGTCCAAATGTTGTTTGTTCATGATGACATCCTCTTTACAGATAGTACATTTGGGTGTAGGTATGCAGTGCATTTTATAAAGGTGTTCTGCAAGACAATCATGGCCAGTTTCTATTCTAAATAGGGCCAATGCAGTTTTTCTTGGTAGTTTTTGTATGTCAGTTTTGTCTCCAATGTTCTTATAATCCTTGTCTTTTAGTTTATCTTCTTCATCACGTCTCTGCTGTCTTTTAAAATGTAGCTTAATGTTGTTTAATTGTTTATTAATTTCAGTTTGTCGTACGGGTTTTATATTTTGATTTGTACCTTTTCTTGCTAGTTGGTCAGCATGTTCATTACCTAAAAGTCCAACGTGAGCTGGAATCCATTGCAGGGTGACATGGTTTCTTGATTCGACAACTTTAATTAAACTTCTTATTTCTTTGATGTTTCTTGTTGTTTTGTTTTTATAGTTTACAATCCCATCTATGGCTGATTTTGAATCTTTTAAGATAACTATGTTTTGCTTTATGTACGGTCTGTACAGGAAATTCTGCAGTGCTGCTTTTATGGCTGTTAGTTCTCCATCATAATGGTTTGAAGTTTCGTCTAGTGTTAGATACTCTGCAAAATGTTTGCAGTATACTCCTGCAAACAATACAATACAATACAATACTAAATTCATTAGTTGGTTTTTATGTATTTCTATGCATATTCTCTCCCATATGACAAGTTCACTATGTTTTTGTACGTGTTTTAGTAATTTGGTGCTATCTTCAATTTCATGATTTTCAGACCAGAAATGAGCTGCTATTGCGGACTTATCAATATTTTTGTATTTTAAGTGCATAAAATGTTCTTTCTTTCTAGTGCCTATGTTTCTTTTTGTCCTCCCTATGTACATTTTTTCACAGCCTTTACACTTAATCTTGTAAATGCCTGACTTTTCTTCTGGTTTTATCTTTTCAGTATTATTACTGTTAAGAAGTTTTTAATGTTGTAATAGTTTTTTGGTGCCAATGTTATATTGTATTTCTTGAATATTTTTTGGTACTTTTTTGTGGCCCAGGGGTGGTAGGTAAATTTAGCAAATCTAATTTCTTGTTTTATTGGTGAAAGAGCTGTGATCTGTTTTAATCTTTTTTGAAGTTTGAATGATTTTAGTTTTTTATCTACAAGGCTTTTTACATATCCATTTTTAATTGCAGTTTTTAAGATTTGATGGTATTCTTTTTTATATTCTTGCTGGCTGAGGGGTAGATTTACTAATCTGTGTGTGAGTAAAACCAGAACAAAAGTCAGGCATTTACAAGATTAAGTGTAAAGGCTGTGAAAAAATTTACATAGGGAGAACAAAAAGAAACATAGGCAGTAGAAAGAAAGAACATTTTAGGCACTTAAGATACAAAAATATTGATAAGTCCGCAATAGCAGCTCATTTCTGGTCTGAAAATCATGAAATTGAAGATAGCACCAAATTACTAAAACACGTACAAAAACATAGTGAACTTGTCATATGAAAGAGAATATACATAGAAATACATAAAAACCAACTAATGAATTTTGAAATCGTGCCAGAAGATAACCCCACATTTAAATTCATCACAAAATGAACAGATGGCAGCAGCAATTCCAGAACTACCCACACCACTGGATCAAGCTTTAGTCACATAAGAGCCGACGATGCGAATGATGGTTCGCGAAACATGTCCTTAAATTAGGTACGTAAGTGAAGCTGATGTGTAATAAATACGACTCATCTATAATTTAATAATTATTTCGCTTCACTGTGGTGTTCCAATACAGTTAAATTTCAAGAGTCAAAGATAATAAAATGAATGGAAAATCAACCCACAAACACCAATACCACAGACATTCTTAGCCTTGCGGCAATGGTGTCATCTGCATCCTTGCATTTTGTGATGTCACTGGACAGAATGAGTAGACAAAAGAGCTTTGCCACATCAATCTGCAAAAGAATTGATTGGAACAACAAGCAAGTGACATTTCCTTTGCTCCCTAAAAATGAGGATAAGCAGAAAGAATTGTGCAGTTTTTTGCAATTTACATCCTCCAACTTTAAGTCATATTGGAAGATGAATGGAATGGATGAAATGATGCTCAAATAAACCCAGGGTCCACAGAGCTTAGAGTTACCCGACATTCGTCTTTCAGGATAAGGGAAAACCCTGGAAAAAACCTTATCCAGGTAACTTACCATGACCGAGATTTGAACTCAGGACCTCTTAAACGTGAGGCAGACTCGCTACCACCACGCTACCGAGGCGGGCAATTGTGCAGTGGATAGTAATGTGATTCATAACAAACTTAAAACAGCAAGAGCTTGTACTGCTCATTTTCTCCCCAAATATTACAAAAGGTATCTGAAAACAAACTTTTTGGATTGCCAATAAAGATGAATCTGAAACCAAATTTTTTACATTTCAGCATATGCTCAGCTTGCATGCACAAGAAATATTGGTTTGAAAAAGCCAACAAGAACAGAGAATCATAAAGGAAAAAACATAGGAGTGGAAAGGTGGAGACAGACTGAAAAATTCAATGCCATAGCCGGGATTTGAACCACAAAACATTGAGCTACCATGACAACATGCCAGCATAACAAATTCTCCAATTGACTTCCATTTTTCTCAGTAAACTACTAGGAGATATCATACACATAGGATAGGTATGCTGTAAAAACTTTAAGTCCTGGGTTTTATAGTTCAGACCTCTATTATGTAAATTAGTGGAAATTAGTTGATCGTTATACTAGTTGTGTGTAGGACATGGTTCGGAAAGGCAAAATCAGACCGAAAAATTCAGTGCCATACCCATAATTTGAACTGGTCTCCCAGGTTGAATTTTTCAGTCTAACTCTACCCCTTTCCAAACTCTGTTGTACATACAGCTAGGACTACGGCTAATTTATATTATAAGAGTTATTTTTAATTGTAGAAAACTTCCGATAGAAAGAAGAACATTTGTAATAAAGTAGGATGTGCACCTAATGATGAGGATAACATATTAAAGCTCAGTATGCATTATAAATCACAAACCTAAGAAAATGTATTATGTTACTCTTGAAAAAAAAAAAAAAAAGTGAACTTTGAATGTCTTGCTTTGTTAAATATATGTTATTTCTCATAAAGGGACAGAAGCAAAATAACCAAGATTGATAGAAAATACAGGAAATGTAGTTTGTTTTACTTAAGGACATTATGCACTTAGTTTGCAATGAAAAGTACCTGCGAAATTGCAAGAAAAGATATTGCAAAGACAACCTTTATAGGTCCATTTCTATCGAGCAAAGCCTTTAGGAATTTATGTAAGTGCAAAATCCCCTTGCCGTGCTGTTTAGTTACAGAAATTTTACTTTTAAATAGCAATGTCCATTAAATAGCAATGTGCAGAGTGTAGTGAACTATATACTTTACTTAGAAAGCATTGATGATACATTAATGGATTTTGTGGAGTTCATTTTTAGATTTAAGTACAAGGTGGAAGATGATCAACCAGTCAGAGTAGAAAGACAATAGAAGTATTTAAACGAAGACGGGATGGGGAGGAGGACTAGATATTTGTAGATAAGTTAAATTTGATTGTGGAGGAAGATGCATGGGCTAGTGTAAATGGTTTATTATTAAAAGGAGGGAAAACAGAGAAGGTAACTGAGAAAATGTAGTGGATAGTTAAAAACAGGGTGTAGAATGTAACAAAGAAAGGTAGGGGCAAACAAAAACAAAGGGATGGTATGATAGCGTCACTATTAGAGGTAATCAAAGTTATGCAAAATGACTTAAAACACGCAAGTAGTGAAACTGAGAAATTAAAAGAGGAAAACTACTAGCTTTCATGCAGTAAAAACGAGTCCAGAAGTGTAGAACAGCCTACAAACGATGGCAGAACACGGTGAAACAAAATTGCTGAACAACAAATGAAAAGATCTGCTGTCATCAACTAACTATTGCTGCATCAATAAATATGCGCCTTTGGCAAACCTAACCTGCGGTGAGTTAAGAGGAAGAAACACCAAAACTTAAGAATCCAAGAGAAAACATGAAGAAACCATGTAGAAGAGTACTACTGCAATGACAGTCATAGATGCAGTTTAGCACATATCCTAAATGGCATGAAGGAAATGGAGCAGAGAGCTAGTGCAATTGTGAAACCTGGAGCAAGAACTAAAGAAATAACTTAAAAGTGTCAAAACAAAATGTTCCAACCTTGACAAAGATAATTTCATGGTCCTCATCGGCAGAACCGATATTGCAAATGGCAAACCAGAAAACACGGAACAGGCAATAAGAAGGTTAAAAAATACAAACATAATAGTGAAACCACCATGCAGGTATGATCAGCATCCTAACTCATGGGCTAATTAATGAACAGCAGGTGTGAACTCATATCACAGAGATGTGCAAGCATTACGGACACATAAAAATAATAAACACCTCTAATGTGTTAAGGAAACTACATACGGCACATGGCTTACATTTTCTCTGTGAATCTATAGCTAATGTAATCACTGAATTTCAGCAGATAATCCACTCGGTTTATAATTAAAATGAGAATGTACAAATTCTACCAAGTGAAACTAGTGCAACCACATCTGACTCAAAAAACAGGCAACTTCAAGAGGTTCAATGAGAGCGGTGCTGAAGAAAATGTGTGTGAAGCTACAGATTGCTGAAAGTAATGGCGAAGAACTAGATAAGCAATTCCCTAAACTCAACCCTGGTAGTAAGGAACAGGAGGATGGAATGCTGGATGCTCTCTTGCTTAATGGGTCCAAGTATTTATTTAATCTTATACATTTAAACATTCAGTGTGTAAGAAATAAGCTGCATGAATTAGAAGTCATTTTGTCATCCGCTCACAAACATGTGAATGTCATTTGTCTCACAGAACATTGGCTCAATGATAACGAAGCTCCCTTATAAAGTATTCCAGAGTTTGTTTTGGCAAATATATATTGTCATCCCAATAAAAAAATTCAATGAGCATTTTGTAAATATAGCTAAAATCTTAACAAGCTCAATAGGTTTGCTAATATTTGCAATGCCTCACTGGAAACAGGAAACTTTCCAAATGTGTTTAAGATAGCTTAAGTCAAACCATTATTCAAGAAGGGCAAAAAAAAAAACAATAAGACCATTTTGTTATTTGTGTTCTCAAAATCCTGGAGAAAATGATGTACAATAGAATAGTTCCCTTCTTAGAAAAAGTATAAGATTATATCACAGGCTCAATTTGGTTTCAGAAAAGGAAAATCAATTGATAGTGCAATTTTTTCTTTCATAGAATATATCCTAGAAGCAAAAGACAAAAAAGAACAAATAGGCCTATTCTTAGATTTAACTAAAGCATTTGATACAGTTGATCATATTATCCTCTTAAAGAAGTTAGATGCTTATAGTGTTAGAGGTCTAGCTAATATATGGTTCACTTGTCTTGAAAATAGGATCAAATGGTTGAATTAGAAGGTGCTTGTTCTCCTGTTGCTATAGAATATGGTGTTCCTCAGGGATCCATTTTGGGACCAATCCTGTTTCTAATCTATATCAATGATCTTCCATCTTACATATTACCGATTAATATTCTCTTTGCAGATGATACAAACCTTATTTTCAGAAATAATGATAAGCTATCTCTGCAGGAAGAAATAACTTATATCTACCATTATGAAGTTGGAGAAATGGATGACAAGTAATAAGCTTCATATAAATATAAGTAAGACTGTAACTCTTAAATTCAATCAAAAACTGGGAGTACCTAATCCTTTTTCAGTCTCAGTGTGTAATACATTAGTAAATGAGAGACCATACACCAAGTTTTTAGGGATTGTCATTGATTCCCAGCTCAACTGGACAGAGCATTTCAATTTTCTAGCCAACAAATTAAGTCATATATGCCATGCTTTAAGGGTGCTAGCTAAAACGTGTAACTTGGATGTTTTAAAAACAGTGTATTTTGGCTATGTATATTCAGTATTGAAATACGGAATCCCCTTTTGGGGATCTTCCAACTGCATTAAGGTGTTCAAATTACAAAAAAAGAATAATAAGATTAATTAAACATGTGAACCAATGTACTCCACTTTTTTCAGGTCTAAAAATTCTACCCCTACCATGTATTTATATCTTAGAAACAGTTTCATTCGTACATGAAAATAAAAGGGCCTTTAAGCTTAACAATGGATACCATTTATACAATACACAAATAGCAACATCAATCCATCTCCAGCAACATAGATTAACAAAATGTTTGAATTCAGTTTCCCATAAAGGTGTTAAATTATATAATACAATTCCAGAGATCATCAAAATTCTGCAGATCAAACCATTTAAAAGTAAATTTAAAAACTTGCTCCTAAAACATATGTTTTAATCAGTTGATGAATTCATGAATACCCAATTTTAATTACCCTTTGCACTAAATGACTTGTTTATTTAGAATTAGAAATTATTAAATAAGCCATCCATCCCAGTTTTTTCACCTCTGAATGTTTTTGTTTCATGGTTCCTGTTCATCTGGAGATGCATTTCAACTCAAGAAGATTGACAACAACCTCCAAGACAAAGTTTGTACTCCACATCTTCTGTATTTTAATACCTATTAGTACCTATATTTCAGTAATCACCTCAGTTGTAAATATAATGTATATAGAAATCTAATGCAATTGTATACATGACTAAGGTTTTTTCTAAGGTTTCCCTCAGTAGTTAAAGCAAATGCTGGGTATCTGTATTTCATCTCGATGCAATCTTGTGTTATTTCTTTAACTCTTTTATATATTGTAAATATGATAATGTTTGATAGAGTCAACATGAACAATTTAATGCCATGGCTGGAATTTGAACCACAGATCTCCTGGTTTCCTTCCAGTCGCTCTTACCCATTAAGTTACCATGACGATCACCTTATCAGCTGACAGAATGATCCTTACCTTCTTTGGTGCACTTTCACCAGCCTTTGTCCATTGCTTTGATTGCGGTTTTGACTTTGGTGTGTAATGATGGATCCAAGTTTCATCCATGGTCACAAATCCTCACAAAAAGTCTTGTGGGTTGTGATTAAAGATTGCCAGATGCTTGATGGAAATGTTCTTCCAGATGCGCTTTTGGTTGGCTGTGAGCAATCATGGCACCCATCTTGCACACAGCTTTTTCATTGCCAATTTTTCATGCAGGATATTGTGCACTCTCAGTTGAGATGCCTACAGCCTCAGCATTCACATGAATTTTGATTGGGCAGTCTTGCATAACCAGATTGTGGAATTTTTCATTGGTGTCCTGTGTGGTGACCTCAATTGGGCAACCAGACTGCGATTCATCTTCGCTGCTTCTACTACCACGTTTAAATCCATTGATCCTAAAGTAAATGGTCTTCATATATCGAGATTTAACTGTATTGGAACACCACAGTGAAGCGAAAGTGAAGCAGATGTGTAAGAAATACGACTCATCTAAAATTTAATAAATGGTCTTCAGTTTTGGTGCAGAGTTTGCATGAACTTCATACAAAAATTATTTTTGACTTGTGCAGCAATCCAGCCCTTCAAATGAAAATGTTTAATAACAGCACGAAACTCTGTTTTTCCAATTTCAATCACAGCTATCATGCTGAGCAGTTCAAATGGCTGTCAACAATGAACTGTATATTGTAGCATATTCAAATTTTCTGTACAATCTTTTGAATAAACAAGCTTACTACCCGCAAAGTTGCAACAAAAAATGTACATCCCTTAATGGAAATTTACTAGACTTATGAAACAACCCTCATATATACCAGCAATAGCATATTTTTTTAAATACATTTTCCCTTTGTTAATGATAGTGCCAGTTGTCAGGATTCTTATCAGCATCACTAGCGTACTGGAATTTCATCTTGCAGGACACAGTAAATCTACCGACGTGGGTTTGTGGTTTTCAGCACACTTGCAAACCAGTAGGATCAGTAGGGAACCAAGTGGGCTATCCAGACAGAAGCAATAGTATATTCTGCAACTTGTGAAATATTGGTGGTTTTCTTTATTTTTCATCTATTTTATTTTATCTTTTATTGTTACTTATTATTGCATAAAAATGTTTCATTCCATGCATTTTATTCACTATGCTGATACTATAAGTTGCAATTTGCTCAAAATATGAAAACTAAATTTCACATTTGTAGTTCCATATTTTATTCCTATTTTGTACACAATTTAGCACATTAAATGAAACAAAATATTTAACAGTTTGTTATACATCTGAGTAAGTAAATTTAAAGGCGGAAAGTGAGTCACCAAACCAGCCAAATGAAGAAATAATGCAGTCAGTTACATTAGTTAAATCATCTTTATTCATAAGCGAGCTAATGCTGCACGTTACATGATTTATTTTCTCCTGCTTCCATTGTTTTGTATGTTTATGTTTATATATAAGAGCTGAATGAGGCATTATTTCATCTACAAGGTAGTACAGTCAAGGCAGGGAAGAATAAAGAATACAGCAATACTTAGCACTCACTTATTTTATCTTCTACATAAACAATGACATATTTAGATTTTGCCCGCCTTGGTAACGTAGATGGTAGCATGTCTGCCTCACGTTCAAGAGGTTCCGAGTTTGAATCTTGGTCAGGGTGAGTTACCTGGATAAGGTTTTTTCTGGGGTTTTCCCTTATCCTGAAAGATGAATGTCGGGTAACTGTAAGCTCTACGGACCCCGGGCCCATTTGAGCATCATTTCACCCATTCCATTCATCGTCTGATATGACTTAATGTTGGAGGACGTAAATTACACACAAAAAAAAAAAATTAGATTTAGGCAGACTAGGCAGCTGCCTAGATATGAAAGAGCGACTTTTAAGCTATTACTGTTACGTTATTTATTTTTTAATCATTTTGTTTATAACTCTTGAAAATAATAAAAGAAAGTAACAGATAATGAAATGGAAATGAATAACATTGGCAAAAATATGCTCAAGGTTAATCAGTGGTCTACCATCTGCCAACAAAATATCAGACATTAATTTCTTATAATATCACAATGCATGACATAGGACTTTTTTCATTGTTATGCCACCTTACTAACTTGCTGGTATTATATTACATTATATAGTTTCACTATTGCTATTATAAGAGTAGCCAGTGTCGGCCCTTAGTATGCCCTTTTTGCTTATAAGAAAATAGTGCCAACCATTAGCTGGATAGTTGGCAACTCTGCTTGAATGGGAGTGCGGTTGTTTATCAATACCTATGTGAATCATATTTTATTAATCATTAAAATCAGCTACAGTCAGAAAAACTAAGCATTCTCTATACCAGAAAGTTGTGAGAGAATGCAATAAACAAAGTGGAAATTATGAGAGAACTTGTAAAAAATTCTCATTTGTAACATTTATATGACTTTCTCTACCTCCATACTTTATCAGTGGAGACACAAACTAGTCCAGTGAAAGCTTATTTTTTCTGTCTAATGCATATTAATCAAATTAAATCTCTGCAGAAATAGCTGCATTATGTATTTTTATATGTACACAGGAAATAGTGATAGAGTTTAAGAACTAGATGCCATATGCTGGGCTTTCAATACATAGTGTCATGGCAAACCATTCCATCACCTTTGTCTGTCGAACAAGTGAGTAGAGAGAGGGAAAAAGAGAAAAAAAAAAAAAAAAACAGGACACACACTAGCTGATGTCACAAAGCAGTGTCTGTAGCTCTAGAAGATTCAATATTTGTTAATGTTACATTCCTTCAGTTCGAGAAATTTCAGTTTCCAAAATATTCCTTTTGTGACTAGCAGGAGGTCAGCTCCAGTTTCAGTTCTTCTTATCCGTGAGTATCAGAGTTGTTGTGAATGGCAAAGTTTGTTGTCAGAGTTGGCAAGCAGAGCAGCATAAAAATTAGTTTTAGCAAACCATTCTGTGAGCATCAAGAAGGTACAACAGTGCAAGTTGATGCCCATTTCTCTTGATCAGGGTGAGTTATCTGTATAAGATATTTTCTGAGATTTTCCCTTATCTTGAAAGATGAATGCTGGGTAACTCTAAACTCTATGGACCCTGAACTCATTTAAGCATCATTTCAATTATTTCATTCATCGGCTGTTACAACTTAGGTTGAAAGATATTTAAAAAATCATCATAAATTCAATTATGATACTGTTTTTGTAGGTTACTTGCTGGTACATTCATGTAAAAATAAGGAGGTAAAAGTATTTTTCTCTGCCTACAAGTGCCAAGTAGCTAAATTCACCCCAAAGCATAAAGCAACATGTAACCAGCAGCATGAGTGTCTAGTTTAGGTGTAAAAATTAAAAATTTAGAAGCAATAAAAACGTTTAGATGATTTATGTCCAACTATTAGTATATATCACTGAGCATCGAGAGTATCAAGGTACTGACAGTATCACTATCAACTACAGATTAGCGGAACTTACTTCCTAATTTCTTTGGATTTTGTGGTGTAAAATGAATTATGATTTATTCTTGACTTGACGAAGTAGAGTGAAGTAAGAATATGTTGTATTTAGCACCTGAAACAAAATATTAAGCAATAATTAACTTATTCAGAGTTTATGTTAATGCTATGTGAGTTTTAGGATTAATTATTCAAGTGACGCAAACTTTTTTTTTTTTTTATAAATTATATGAATCGGTAGGAACATTGGACTTAGCTTACTTGTATTCTGTAACATATCATCCAAGTGGCAACCCTCAATGGTTTCAAAAAATAACTAGTAGATAAAATATTGCCAGAGCTAAAAAACAAAGGACTATCAAAGACAAAACTACTTTGAGCTTTCAAAAATCAGAATTAAAATACAGAAAATTCACCTACCATTCACGGTTAAAAAGAAAATTCAAGGAAATCTTCAGAGAACAGAACACTAGATATAACGTAAAAAACTTGTTTGGTTTACTATTAAAGGATAAGATACCAGATGAAAAAACATCTGGTATTTATTAAATTTTAGATGAGTCGTATTTCTTACACATCTGCTTCACTTTCGTACCTATTTTGAGGACATGTTTCGCAAATCTTCGTTTGCATCTACGGCTCTTGTGCGACTCTGGATCTAACTTTCGCGTGTTCCTCTTGACTTAACGTCACTTCAATATATCGAGATTTAACTGTATTGGAACACCACAGTGAAGCGAAAAATTATTAAATTTTAGATGAGTCGTATTTCTTACACATCTGCTTCACTTTCGTACCTATTTTGAGGACATGTTTCGCAAATCTTCGTTTGCATCTACAGCTCATGTCCTCAAAATAGGTACGAAAGTGAAGCAGATGTGTAAGAAATACGACTCATCTAAAATTTAATAATTTTTTGCTTCACTGTGGTGTTCCAATACAGTTAAATCTCGATATCTGGTATTTATTTGATCAATGCCACAGACTGCAACAAAGTTTACATAGAGCAGACTAAGAGAAGCAGTGAAACCAGGCACAAAAAACACTCCTATCAGTTAACACAAAAACAAAAAGAAAAATCTGTAATTGCCAATCATTTTTGGCCAAAAAACCACGATATATATTAACAAGCCAAACTTCTTAAGAATATTAATCAACCTGCAGCACTTTCCACTTCGAAGGAGATCTACATTACAAAATACAGTGAAACTGCCATGAACTTCGGCATTCCATCTTTAGATATTTTCAGAAAATACTTTGTTAAGTCATCTGGCAACTCTGCCCACATTGCATCTCCAATGAGTACCTTTGGCAGTACGACCAAGAACTTCAGAATGGTAGTTAGAGCTATTGAAACTAGTCATTCATTAATTACCAGTAAGTGAATTCCAATGTTCCTACCAACTCATATAATTTATTATTGGAATTTGCTTTGCTGTCTTCAACTTCTGCACCAATATTTGTGTTACAACTGTTAACTTTATTCATAAAGTTGCACTGAATAAAAAATGTTATTTCTTGATATACAGTTGGTAGTTTCAAGCTGACTAGAAAAGTAATACAGTTTGAAACACCAAATAATTTCTGATTTAGAGAGCAGTGAATTTGTCACTCCATAGCTATGAGATTATATTATACGACCATACAGAATGATTCTCTTATCCACAATATGAGCTCATAGCTCGCAGTGTATTTGTAGTGGATATTGATATAATTTTTGATCCCTCCAATTTTATCATATTGTTTTATGTAAGTTGTTAGATGAAAGTGAGAACAAACATTTCTGAAATATGTTCTATTTCTTAAAAGCGAGGTAGTATAAACATATTTTGCTCAATTAATTGTGTTATGTACTCAGATTTGCAATCAGTATTGCAGTCAACATTATTGGATGCCTTGCTGCATTGTCATTGGAGCTTTAACTTAAATGATAAGAATGTATATGTAGAATGCTTCAATTTACTACCAAAGAAATGGCTGCAAAGGGATAAAGAACTAGATATTAAGTACAAGAAGAAGGAACTACATTTCTTCATCTAATGCAATAATAAAGTTCATTTCCATGAAGAAAACTTCACTAGTTGTATGTAGCTAAAAAAATTGAGCTTACCAAGTGAGCACACATTAATGCTTAATTGAAGGTATAGTATATTGTAACAGACCAAAGTGAGACAGAGCCTACCAACCCAACTGCCAGCCACATGTACTCATACGCAAGGTAGAGGTGGGCGATCATCCAACTAATACGGGGAGCAAATGTGGTCAGCATCTTGGCACCACCAGCTGGAAAGTTGGCTTTTTAGACCAGGATTTGCTACCTAGTGTAGCTCTTCAATTTCCTCATGATGCTGAGTGGCACTGGTCCTGTACTGGTACTTAAATCCACACCCCACAGGGGTGTACCTGGGTACATTCCTTGGCAGGCAACCAATGCACAATGCTCTATCCCAGGTGCAAGACTAAATGAAGGTATGGTGGCTACGGCTATTATACAATTATATCATGCAAAGGTTTCATTATTTCCAAAAGTGTAAACAACAGTGATTTCTTGATAGAAAAGCACATAATTGTACAACCTACCTTTGTAGAAATGTAGCTATGTTCAGTTCATGTTCTCAGGATAAATAGAAAGGAATAGCCTGTCTCTAGAGAGTAGTTGATGTGTAAATCTAATAAAAACAGTTACATCAGCAGAAACTATCAAAGGTAGTGATATTAAGTCTATCTCTGCCACAAAAGAATTTTTAAAAATACTAGTATTTTTATAGTAGCTTTGCATATTGTCATAGCAAAGGATCAAAATGAGTGCATTTTAGTTTCAAGCATATGCATGTAGTTCACAAATTGACCAAGTTCTCCTTCACTTATCCTTCAAAACCTTCAATTGAGTGGAAATATGAAAGAAAATATGCCAAGAAATCTGAAATCTAACCAGCTGTGTGCTACTATGTTACAGAATCATGCAGGGGCATATGCAGAGAGTACATTTACAAGGGCCAGCATAGGAATATCTTTAAGAGAATCATACTTTCATTCCATGGTTATTTTTACATATTTCTTTATTTTTTTATTTTAGAGTATACCAACTGGATGACTAAACGGGCATATTAATAAAGACCAACAGGACCAACAATAAGACCAAAATCAAACAGAAGTACAGTTCTTAATTCCAGGTTATGTTAACTTCTACAAATATTGTAAAGAATTGACTTTTAAGTTGATCATTCAATAGGGGAGGCCCATTTATATGTTCTGTTTCCAATTCAGAGTCATTTAATTAGTGTTGCCAACCAATTTATGGAATAATAATTTTTCAAAAAACAGAGATTAAACTCTTGTCATCCACCATATACATAGTTTTGATATAAAAATTTGTAAATTTGTATTTAGACATTTATTAACAGGTAAAATGTGCTATGTAAATTGGCATATAAATTACAGAAAACAAAAATTAGACTGCAGTGCTTTGATACTATGGTTTCGAGTAATTTGAGGGGGGGGGGGGGGCTTCAGGCCTCTAATCCATCCAGTGATGGCCCTGAAATCAAGTAGATAATAATGTAATTTTAGGGGTAGTGACAAAAAAATATAGATAGTTTCATCAAGTAAGATGTAAAATCCAAGAGTGCAGAATTCTTTATTATTCCAACAAGGATAATTGAAATGGTTAGGTAACAAAAAAACATACTGAGAAGCAATGTAATACCCATGATGCTACAAGATGAAGCATACTCAAGTAAAGTATGAATCACTTGATATCTGAGTCATAGGAAGGTCTAAATGGCATATGGTTTTAGAAGGCATGTGAGCTTAATCAATGCATGCATACCGTGGCTGTACTGTTGCTGAGTGCTGCGCCAAAGAGCGAGGGAGAGGGAATGGGGAAAGTAACATTTGTTGTCTCACAAATTGTCAGAATATAAACTTACACAGCAAAGGATAATTATAAACTATAACATTCAAAATTAAAAGCTTATTTACTGAAAATAAGGTACCTGGATTTATGGCCTGAGAGCAGAGTACTTTATCCTTAGTACTTGGCTATTGGTACCAGGCTTTGAAAGTGAAATTGTTAACAGTTCACAAAATACAATGTAAACATGTGAATTTTATGCTTATTCTCACAGTTACACAAAGCACCTTACACTCAGTTTGCATTACACGCTGTTCTTGAGTCAAACTTCAAAGATTACGTGTGTGCACTTCTGACTGCAGTGCTCCATGGTCAGTGAATTTATGAACTAAATGTAAGCAGTACCTAACAACACTTCTTAATGTCTTACTCAGTATTGCATAATGAAAAAGAATAATAGACATGCAAAATTGGAAGTTGAAGCATACTATAAGCATAAACATGGGAGTCAGGTGTTTATTCTCAAAGTGATAACTCGAGAACCATATGATGTAGAATAATGGTTTTCTTGGTGCATAGACCAAGGTATATTGCAATGTTGAATTTCCAGTAGTAATTTTGAATGCATGAAAAAGAGAATTCACTGTTGCTCATGCTTATGTTGTGCATTCCGAACTAGGTAACTCTGGATGCCTATGATAGACAGTTGCTCTAGCTCCACCTCATATGCATTTTAATACCGTCTACCTTGTAGTTTATACCATTTCATTTAAAACATATAATACGAAGAAGTATTTTATTATTCAGTAAAACTTCAAGATGGCAACACAGAGTGAAGTAAGAAATTCAAAATAGTTAATTTATGCAGAACTTGAGCTATTATTGTGTGTTTAAAATTGAGGTCTCAACTTACTGCAGTGAATGTGGCAAAGGAAATAGTGTTATAGAAGTGCCATGCTGTAAATTTGACTGGTTTCTGTGACCGCATCATAATCATAGGCATAAGCTGCTTGAAATATAGTGACTGATTCACCCAGTTACAGTTATAGATGGCTTTGTTTAACTCCAAACTCTGAAATAAAAATTAGTTTCATAATTACCTGAAATAATGGATACCATTATATTTTTTCTTAAGCTCTCTTATAATGGCAAATTACTTAATTATTTCTATTTATTTGAGAAACAATTCTAAAAAACCCAATTAAGGAAAATAATAGATTTCAGTTATGTTGTGTATGTGTTTATAATTCCTGTACTTCCAATATGTGCAGTTTAATTACAGCTATGAACAATTACTAATAAAATGTTTTGTATAACCATAAATAATAAATAAAAGAAATTTTAAAAGGATTGTATGCTGACTGCAATTTATGAACATAATCAAATGTTAATTTATTACATTTTAGCACGTCAACTTCAAATACATTAACATATCGTATGCTGGTACACTAAAGGATGAAAATACAATACCATAAATGTTTGAGACATTTAATGGGCAATGCTATACTATAAGCATGGGTTGCATGTAACATAAAAGAGAGATTCTTTATTACATATAGCAAAAATACAAATCTACACAAGTTCTAATATTTGCTAAACCATAGTATTGTTAAAAGAACCCTATGTTGGAAACTAAAAATATCATATTTAAAATGTGTGTGCATGTGTTCATGTGGGTGTTATTTACAAAAATTTATTTTTTGTTAACAATGCTGCCAATTGCTGGGATCAAATCAGTGCTGCTGGTGTGCCAAAATTTTTTCCTACATAATGTGTTACATGCCATTAAACAATACTGAGTTGGGCCTGTTGCTTTTAAACACACCAGGTCTTGCAGGTTTGTCCCATGAGCTGAGACCCCAGACCAAACCCATATAGGTGTGATCGTGCATGTGTATGTGTGTTAAAAGTCTGCAGGGAATGGTATTAAATTTTAAAATTTCAAATAAATGCTCAAAATTGAGAAAAGGGTCTTCAAGATTTATTTTCTCATTTCTTCATTTCTCCTTTCAAATCTATGTCATCTGGTCCCTCTGTGAATTCCATTCATCTCCAGAGCCTGTATTTTTCTTTTCTGCCATTACCCAAGTGAATTAAAAAAATATCTGTGGTATTCAACTTTCAGTACCATATGTTAACATGCTCTCCATTACTATTTGAAGAATTCTCCTCTTTGTTTACTAATATTTCTGCTCCTCTGAACTGCATTTAATATTTTTATGGAACCACTTTCCTATAACATGCTGTTATTTGCATTTATACTACAGCTTCTGGATTCATTCTGCAGTTCAATATATACTAAAATATGTCCCAAATAGGGACATATTGTTAAATCCAAAGATAAAGTTACCTTTCCATACTTTGGTCTACACACAACTTGTATGAAAGAACAATTAATTTCCTTTAATTGACCTAATAGGGTCTGAACTATAAAGCCCGGGCCTTAAAGTACTTACAACATAGTAAGTCACCATTAAGGTAGTTGTCTCATGTGTTTATAAGAACTCCTAGTGGTTTACAGGGAAATACACGAGTCAGTTGGGGAATTTAATGTCATTAAAATTAGGCAAGTGAGTCAACCTTGCATCATCAGTCTACCACAGAGCTGACGATAGGGGAGAAGTCCCCAGAAACTAGTCTTCATAAAAAAATTGTAAGTGGAGCAAAGTATATACAAGGTTGACTCACTTGCCTATTTTAGTAACAATGGCACTCCACTTTTTGAAATACTTCTTTTTATTCTATATAATTTAATGTCATGTTGGCACGTTGGCCATAGTGGCTCAATGGTTAAGAGCAAGTGGACAGAGACCGGGAGATCCATGGTTCAAATCCTGGTCATGGCATTGAATATTTCAGTCTGATTCTACCTTTTCAAAGATAGGTGTTCAAAAATGTAAAATTCTGTACATTATACTCCCATCACAATCATTTTCCTTATATTTGCAGAAAAATACTTTAACAGATACATTTCAAAACACTACATTTCACTTAGGTCACATTGTATGATGAATATATTGGACGAAATTATCCTATGAACTGGGGTCAACAGGTCTTATGGATATCCAATATTCTAATATTTTCCAAGTTTAAAGGAGAAGAAAAGCATATTGTATATATTTGGAGTTGCGGGGTGCTAATATTTCTTTTTTACTTTCTATTGGAAAATATGTTCTATACATTAAACATTTTACAGTTTTTATTCTGTATAAATAACAAAAGCACCAAATATGTTTTTATTCTATCTATAAAATATTAAAGTACATGATTTTATAATTTGTTTGATAACATATATATTTTACATATGTATTTCAACTGTAAATAGATATATGTTCATAAAATCTAAATTCTGTTGCAAACAATCTTTCATGATTAAAAGACTTATTGAATTATACTTTATTAGAACTTAAAACTTAACTCATGTCACTATTAAAAACAGTAACATTTTCAGGGCCACCCTAATCCCATCCTCAGCTCATTGCTGACGGACCACTATCTTCACAATCAGTTGTAATGTGAATCTCTTGTATTTGGCTCCCTCTCTCTCTTTCTAAATAGGTTCATTAGACCGTTCACCGATAGTTGTAAAAATTTAAAATATATGGAATGTTTTTTACAATAAAAAAATCTTCTCCCATGTTGTAAGTTCAAGTTTTGTTGTTAATAGTTTCAGTAATTTAATCTCCTCTCTTATGTGGTGATTATCATTCCAGAAATGAAAAGCAACTTTTGGTTTTTCAGTTTGTTTATATTTTATGTTCTGTTGGTTCTTGTTAATCTAGTTTTTAAATTTGTTTTTGTCAATCTAATATAAAATTTGACGTAATCCTCACAATCTATCCTGTATATGCCTGATTTTCTATTCTGGTACTTTTGTGCTTTTAAAGGATTATTTAAGAGCTTCATGATGCAAATCTGTTTTGTGCTACTAGTTTGATGTCATGATATTTAAAGATTTATTCAAACTTAGTAAATGACCAGGGGTAGTATCTAACTTTTGAAGAGAAGTATCTGTTTTAATTTTTATGTGCTGTATTTAATATATGTATATATATATATATATATATATATAAACATTAACATATAATTTCTCATTATATTGTTTTGGATCCAGATATATGCTGTTAAATCTGTGAATCAAACTCCTAAGAACTACTGATTTATGTGAACTCTATGTGATAATCTTGTATATGCTGTAGTTTTAAATAATGTGTTAAAAACTTTTGAGTGTATCTGGCCCAGAATTTAAACATATATGAAGAATACTTCACTGTTAATAATGCTTCTGCTTTTAATATTTATATATGAAAAGGTTTTTGTGATATGTACTCTATATTGCTCATATACAGATCTGTTAAGAAAGGCTAGTTCTTTTGTTTGTTTATAATATTTGTTATTTAACGTGAAGTAATATTTTTCATTTCACAGCGTTATTAATTGTATGATTTGATCTATATTTATACAGTTAATCTTGATTGACTGCAGCCGCTTTTCAATAAGCTTGGAATTTTAATTGTTGGAAAGCTCTTAAATAATGACCTAACATCAAATGACACCATAAAATCCTCATTTTTCATTGCAATTTGATTCATTTTATCTATTAAATTTTGAGAGAGATGCACTTAAGCTGTCAAATTTTGTGAAGTGGTTTAATTTTTTTACAATCCATTTAGCTAAATGGTACATTGGAGCACTGATGTGATTAATGATTGGTCTCATACTACTACCATTTTTATGCATCTTTGGAAGATCATACAATCTTGCTAAACTAAATTATGTATTTTTATTGCATATAATTCAGCTCAATTAGTCTTTTAATATGAAATTAGCTTCACTTTTAACAGCGCTTTTATTCTTAACTATTTTAGTCTTTCATGTAGGTGGTATTTTTAGGTAAAAGGCATATTTTATCTTAATGCCAAGACTATAATAAAACTTATCATCTTGTTTTCACCTAATTTTATATAGAAATGTGAGTAGGGAGCAATAATTTCCTTTCCAGTTTATAAGAAATGAGTTTTTTTTAATGAAAACAATTTAAAAAATGTTATACAAGTTTTCAAAATAATCTGCGACTTATAAAGATGATAAGAGACTTACCAAAGTATAAATGATTTAAATGCCAGTTGTTTACCTGGTCTATTAATTGCTGGCCATACCAGCAGAGGAGTAGTAGTTTTATTAGAGCAGCAGTTGCCAAGGCAGCATGTTTAAGACAATCATCCCATGTGCTTTCTGCCTGTAAAGCATTATTGCAATATGTAGTAAAGAATCTTAAGATGGACAAGAGATACTCTATATTTAAAAAATAAATCCTGCCTGCATTGTTGTTGGCATATTATAATCTCAACTGTCAACATTAATTGAAACCAATAGAGGATGGTGTACCTTCCAGTTAATTTGGTATTGCAAGAAATTATTTGAGCAATACCAATTTCTTTATAGTCAGTGTGTTGAAACAATACACATAATGAATTTTTCTCAATATTATTTTCACAGTATATAGGCAGCTTGCTTTAGCATTGTAAAAACACATAAAATATTATATTACATTTGTTCAAATTAAGAATGATTGAAAAGCTAAAAATGCTCACCAAGGTTATGTGAAAGCCTGTGATGCACATAACAAATGGAATATTTCCTAGCTGAAACACATTAGCCATGCTGGTTACTTCATTTGCACGCTTAAAATACCTGTCAAAAAACATTAAAAATAAGTCTTGAATACTCTTCTGTCAAAAACATACAGCTGAGTGCTATCAAACTCTAGTAGGAGAGTGACGTAAGGACTAATTGTGTTTCTACAAGAAATGTAACTTTCCTTACCTTCCTCAATACACTAATGATAGAAAACGCACAATCACACACTCAGATTCCCACTGACCATCTTCCATGTCTAGAGGTAACATGCTAACCTCTGGTTCCCAAGGTTACAGGTTCAAACCTGACAGAGGTAGATTGATCGTTTCGGGGAACTAAAAATCTTTAGCATGGCTTTCTTCAGAAAATCTTATGGTTATATTTGTCCTTTTTAGAAGTGATGGATAATTGTATTGTAGGAAAGAAAAGGGAACAGAGCCAGTCTTAATGAGATGAAAAACACAATACACAGAACATAAAATTTGATTCTAAAATAGGCATACAAAATAAGCAATTAGTAGAAAAGTAGAAAGTGTTACTTAAGTGGCGCATAATTCAGTACGTTCTTGGGAGACTCCACTGCACAGCTTGCATAGGTATATGTTAACTTTGATTTGTGAATTTATGTGAGATGCTTTTTTTTATTAGCTTAAACATGATTATTGGTGCTTTTTGAATATCTTAGTGTTTACCCTATATCCTATACAGACAAGCTTTGTGAAGGTTTAGAATTCAAATGTGTATTTTGACTTAATGGGATAATAACATATAAAAATAGCATGGTCGTATATTAAAATAGTGCATTCAGAAATACTTAATTCTGTATTGATGGAGACATCAAAATGTCTTCATAGCATATTCTTTCAATTATCTAAAGTTGAGTAATTTTTATGTACTGTTGGTATAAAGTTAGGAAAAGGAAAATAAGGAAAGGTTAACTTAGGTACACACTATACTTAGAGCTGAAGACTGATACATGATTAAGGAATTATCTCTTGAACTAATACTCATTGGGCAATTGGTTGCTGAGTATATGAATGTTTTTGTATCTTCTATGATAACTTCTAGCACATGAGTAACAAACTACACATTGGCAATCTGCGGAATTAAAAGATTCTTCTTTGATTGTGATTTATTTGCCGTATTGTATAAGATCTTTTTAATTGATATTGCTTTCTTTATTAAGATGTATATTTACTATATACAGTAGATGCCCAAAATAGCACAGACCGAAATACCATAGATTCAGATTTAATGTGGGTAAAAGTGAGTCCCTTTTAAAAAAATATTCTATTTAGTTTTTGTATTTGTTTTTTATTTGGAAAGTTGAGATAAAAATATTATGCAAACAGAGGTTCTGCAGTATAATTTTCACTACCACCCATGTTCATTAGTACTGACCATTGCATTCCAGGAAACTAAGGATACCACTGTTCTTGGTGTTTGTTTCTTTCATCAGCTTATATAATTCTGCTGAATGAAATCACGCACTGTAGGTGAATGTCATCTGCATCTGAGGCACAAACTTTGCTAGTTCACTGTTGCTTTTTTGTTCAGTATGCTGTTGAGGGCATAGTTAGAACTTTGCAATAAGGAGTGAGTATGGTAAAATTGTCAGACAATCATCATTGCATAAATTATACCATCAGTGTACTTTGCAAATTAGGATCCAAATCATTACACAGCCAGAGTCGAGAAATTGTTTCAAAGTATGAGCATACATGAAGAAAGAACCTGAAAGCAAAGAACTGATTACATCAGAAGAATTTTTTCAACAAGAGTTGGAAAGCTGAAGTGGTGCTCGAATGACACAGGAGTGTCAGAAAAATAGTGAAAAAAAAAGGAAGTATTAAAGAGTGCAAACAATATAAAGATCAGAGCACATATTTGGAACTCCAGGTAAAAAGCATAGTGTTCCAAAACAAGTAATAGATATAGATGACTTGTGTTGTTAGAAGAATGATTCAAAATTTTTATGTTCAAGTAAAAGGTACTCCTACAATAGCTAAATTACTTATTATTTTAAGAGAAAGCATTAACATTCAGGGCAGTAAGTCATCTTTTAAATCATTAGTGCTAGATTCAATATCATTATTATTTATAAGTTTTGTTTCATTCATTTCTTCTTTATTATAATGCATTGCAATATTCTTGTGTTTTAAAATGAAATTTTTTTCCAATTGACTAATGTTACTGTTTTTGGAGTTCTTTTAAAATTTTCAGATTTTACCGTTTCTCAGAAATGGTTAACTGCGTCCGATTTTTTATTTCCTTTGACTGTATATTTCTGAACACTTTTTGTAAACTTGATAGTTTGTACAAGGGGTGTAAATAAAGTAGTTGCAACATAGTCCAAACACTCGAAGAAAGCGGGTATGTGCCAACAGGATATGGGAGCGATCAGGTGACTATTGTCAATGTGTATTGTACATTAGACGGACATAGTTGGGGCTGTGTTATGGCTGTGTAACATTGAAGTAAACAGTGTCAATTTCATAGCTCTAAAGCATGTCTACAAAAGGCGAGCAGTGTTCGTAGATTAAAAATGAGGTTGCCCGTGGCAAAAATGATCAAGGATTATGTGATGCCTGTGGTGACAATGCATTACTGTACAGAACAATTGCACGATAGGTCAAGGTGTTAGATGTAGCTAGGAATTAGACTGTGGATTTTCACCGCACAGGTCTGCCGTCCATTCCTCAAGATCAGATTGACATCCTGAGTGGTCTCATTTCCATAGACCATCGATGGAGTGTCTGGAAGTTATTCATAGAGGATGGTATTAGTCATCAAATGGTGTGGTACTTACTGACCAAACTTCTTAACATGAGGAAAATTGCATCCCATTGGATTCCACACTGACTCGCCGACGTACAGAAATGGCACTGTTATGCACTGGCTGGCATCTATCTGGACGGATACTGCAACGAAGGAGAGGCATTTCTGCAGTGTATTGTCACATTGAGAAATGGGCATGAACCTGAATTAAAGCGTCAGTTGAATGAATGGTCTCACTCAGTTCACCACCTCCACAGAGAGTTTGATAGGAACCCTGTGGGCTGAAACTTATGCTGATTGTGGCATATGACTATGAGGACGTTATTCTTACACATACTGTGCCTGAGGCACAAACCGTCAATGGTGAGTACTATTGCCAATTTCAGGAGGACATCTGTGTTTGGTTATGCAGTGCAAATGTCCATGTTTATGGTGAGATGATCACCCTATCATGCTGCTTGACAACTCATGTTGTCATTCCAATTCCTTTCTTGGAAGTGTTGAAAACAGTTTTATTATAATAAATTAAATTTAAAGGGAGTCGATTAATGATACTAAACAACACTTCTTTTAAATTTTTCCGGAACATGTTTCAGAGACTTCGCCTCCATCCTCAACCGGCCAGCGACTCACGTTGTTAAGTTGTAAATAATGTCAAGCTCTTATTGCATGCATGAATCTTTGTAACTTTGAACTGTTTTCAAAGTTGATGGAACCCCTCCAAGGCTGGTAATTTACTAATGTGGCATCTGTACTCCACGCGGTATGGCACTCCATCGTTGTCATCAATAGAGATTGCCTTGCCAACAGTCCCCAATGGCTTCCCCACATTTGGCAAAAGGTCATAGACTTTGTGGTTGACTACATTGAAGGTATGTAATCCAATTGTACTTGTTAGTCCATTAAACATTGTGTTCTGTCTATGTTGCCACTACTTTATTTACAACCTCATTAATAACTTTATTGCAAGTAGCTTCAATATAAACATATAATTACTTTGTTAGTTTTAATGTCTCATGTAGATTAATCATTTCTGTTCAAACATAGAATGTCACTTCCTTGAATCATGATTATGCTTATAAATAATATGTACTTTACTACACTGGTAAGTACTTACTCCAGTATGTCCTGATGTTTTTTAATGCATGATAGCAAGTACTCTTCATTATGTTTTCTGTTTAGTAGTGAGATCTCCTTATCACCATCATTCAATATTCTTAATGTAGCAGCAACATTTTTATATGCTGAAATGGTAAAAAAATCCACAGGTAAAAACCACATAGTAATAAGTAAATTTCCGATATTGGTAGATTAATAATGATGATAACTATGATGATGGTGGTGACTTTTTTGTTGTATTTTACGTCCTCCAAAATTAAGTCATATCGGACGATGAATGGGATGGGTGAAATGATGCTCAAATGAGCCCGGGGTCCCTGGAGCTTAGAGTTACTCAACATTCGTCCTTCAGGATAAGGGAAAACCCCGGGAAAAACCTTATCCAGGTAACTCCTCTGACCGAGATTTGAACTTGGGACCTCTTGAACGTGAGGCAGACATGCTACCACCACGCTACTGAGGCAGGCTATGTTGGTGATGATAATCTTTACAGTAATGCCAATTACATACCCAGCACATGATGTTAGAGTAGACCACTGCTACATATCTCTCTTGTATTCCTTAATAATCCTGAGAGGAACATGGCAACAAGTACTTGATACACAGGTCTAGGTTTGAAGAGATAAGCAGCATTTGTATGCCAATGTTAACATTGTGAGAGATACTTGAGGGCAAAGGACATTCAATAAAGCAATAATTCAGCAAGAAAGAAACCCAAAATTTACTTCAACATTTGCAGTAAACTTCTGAGTTTTCTCTGCTAATTTTTTGTTCCTAAAACTATCTGTTTGGTGCTCCCATTCTTGATCATGCTTATTAGGGCAAAATAAAACTTCATGCTCACCTTTTATGTCATCAGTAATATCATTAAAGAGACGTGAGAGAATGTTGAACTGGACACACACTTGGTGCATTATGGCTGCAAAAAATGTATCTACGCAACAGATTGTATAGATTCCTAGACTTGTAGTGAAGATCTGCCATCCAAATACTATCTCAGATGTAGGGGATGCAGTTAAATCAAAAGGAACCCAAGTAGGATAACTGAATTTTTCCCATTTCTGTGGACAAAAAGTAATAAGTTATCCTTAGTCACTGGTTGTAACATCCTGTAAAATACACTGATATGAATTAATGGTGAATGTACTTATTTATAATACAATACTTTATTCGTCACATTACACCTACATATTTGGTGACTCGTCAGGATTAAAAAACTAGAAACTAAGTATAGTAAAGCAAAGAAATATCAAGTATATACAATATATACATTTCCTAAAATTATACTAAGATACACTGAGATCATAGTTCATCATCCACGTATTCCGTGTTTGAATAGTGTGCTTTACTGGCATATAAACTTTTAATGGACCTTTTAAAGAGATTTTGGGTTTGGATTTCCCTAAATTTCTGGCAATTTATTATATATTTTAATACCCATATACTGTGGAATTTTTTCAAGCAATGAGCTGGACATTTGATGTCTGTTTTTCTTCTTGTGTTGTATTCATTTTGATAATGATTTTCTAGAAAACTGTTATAATTATTATGTGCATATAATACCAAGTTGTAAATATATAGGCACGATTGTGTAAAAACTTTTAATGTTTTAATCAGTGGTCTGCAACTCGTGCAGGACATGTTGAAACAGGCAATATTTAATTTCTTTTCTACATAATTTAGTTGGCTAGTCCATTTGAGGCTTTCATCGACAAATAGACATAAGAGTTGCTTCTTTTGTAGTAGCTGAAGTTAGCAAATTTATTTGTGTGCTTTCTACCGTGGTTTTGAATTGCATGATTGCTGTTTTAGTTATATTTAATTTCAATCTGTTGCATGTAAACCATGCTTCCAATTGTTTTATGGCCTGGTCAACATTTATTTCTATGTTTTTAGTATGTAATCCACTTAAAATAATGGTGTCACCGGCATAAAATACTAGATGTCTAATAGCAGTAAGTGGAAGATCATTATTGTATACCACATAAAGTAATGGACCCAGTACATGACCTTGTGGAAACCCATTTTTTATAAGTTTCCATTTTGTATATGTAGGACGTTTGCAGCTTTCTAAATAGGATTTGAACCATTCAAAGTTAGTGACTTTTATACCACATTGGTGTAGTTGACTTACTAGAATTTTGTGGTTTAAACAGTCGAACACTTTGGATATTTTGCTGATTAGGGCAGTAGTTTGTGTTTTTTCATCTAGATTTTTAGCTATTTTGTTTACAAATCCATGAGAACAGTGGTGGTTGATAAACTTTTCCTAAATCCATGATGGGAAACATTAAGAATGTTTGCATTTTCAAGATAGGCTATTAATCGTGAATACACTATTTTTTAAAAACTGATAGAGAAAGGGGAAGTACCGAGATTGGGCAGTAGATTTTTGGTTCATCTTCACCACACTTGTGAATTGGATGGATTACTGCACATTTCATTCTTTCCGGAAAGATTCTCATGATAAGTAACTGGCTGTATATACGAGCAAGGGGGTACACATAGTTCATCTTGTATTTTTTTTTAATAGCATCAGTGGGATTGCATCCCACCCATTTGACATTTTTGGTTTGGATGCAGATTTTTTTAACCCCAATAGGAGAGACTATTCCTAGTTCAAATTCAAGTGATGCATGTAAGTTATATTTGCTCATTTCTTGCAAAGCTTTCGGGATTGAGGGGAGAGTATCCTAAATCATATATGCTACTGCAACAAATTATTTATTTAATTCTTCTGACCTTTTCTTACTGTTTCTGTTTGTTAAGTGGCTTGTTGAATTTATTTTTTATTATAACATTTTTTTTGTCTGCATTTAGTTCATTTTTTATTACTTTCCAGGTTACTTTTGTTTTATTTTCAGAATTTTTTATGTTTCTTTTTATGGCCATGTATTTAGCCCTTCTAATAAATACTTTGTATATTTTATTGTACTTACTATAATATTGATGTAGTGCTATGATATTGGATGTTTTCAGGTTTCTGTGTAGGATTCTCTTTTGTTTACTTGAAATCTGTATACCATGTGTACACCAGCTTAAATTAAAAGGTTCTAATATTTGTTTACATGTTGTCTTTGGAAAGCAAGGGTTATATACTAAAATAAATTCTCTTAGAAAGTCAAAGTTTTTGTATTATTTAATGGCCAGTTTGTGTTTGCTAGCTTCTGCTAACAATAGTGATACAATTTATAATATTTAATAAATAATTTTTCCATGTAATTCTTTAATTAACATATTTGTATTGTAATGTAATGTAATGTAATATTTATTGAGGTACTAAGCTTTTACAATTTTTGGACTGCCCTCTGTTTTGGCCCAGGCCACTGCTACACAGGACAGTCCATTAAGTATGTTTACAGACATGTTACAATATGTATTATTACAGAATAGTCACTTATTATTCCTTCTCTCTTTTTACAGTCCACACCCACTTGTTTTTAACCTTACTTAAAAACTGACCTATGTTATTATAATTTTTACTTAAAACCTTGATTAAGCTGATTCTCCTATTCATTTTTGATATTTGACATTCTTTCCTCCACATCTCTGTTTCCTTACAATCAAACAATATATGTTTTATATCCTCTTTATCTCCACACAATGGGCACTCGTCTTGTGGGTATCCATTTCTTTGACCTCTTAATCTCCATATCCCTGCTCTTAACCATGCTAACCCCTTTCTTTCTTCACTGTTAGTGCTATCTATATACCTCTCCCTCCCCCAACTATTTTTCAATTGAATATAGAAAACAAGTGATCTCTTCTCTGTTATTTGACTAAACAGTTTCTGGATCTCCATGTCTTCAAATCTTATTCTAGCCCCTTTCCAAAAACCTTTATAATTAGTTTCTCTCTTTCTCCAAATATCACCCATACCATTATTTTCCAAATTATTTCGTAAATTACTTACCCATCCTTTATTTGGTAAACTTAGTTCTTGATACTTCAAGCATTGTTTCAGTATATTGCCCTCCTCTAAATTCAATATCCTATACCAATATTTTAGTGCCCTTTCTATAACTAACCCTTTTCTTGGAACTCTCCCCATTTCAATTAGAGCTACTTCATTTGCAGTTGATATATTTGTATTAGCACTGTAAAAATATAAAAATAATTCTTTTACAATCACATAGCGACAATAATCTCTAACTCTTCTATGTATAGCAGAATAATAAATACCGTGTTTACTATAAAAATATAAAATACAAAAGAATCATGATATTTCTAGTTAATATTTGTCTCATGTTCATGAGTTTCTTCATAAACAAGTGTCTTGGAAACTTTAATACGGGGAATATCCAGCTACTTGGACCAGTATACCTGCTCATTAAGATAACTTCAGTCCCTTTCCACCTTTAATTAAATTTCTAGAATATGTGTTTCTCCATGTTAATATTCCTCATCCATTTGCTTTTTAGGCCACGTCGTGGCTCAGTGTTAGACCGCTTGGCTCTCACCAAGGTGGTCTGGGTTCGATCCCAGGTGACTGCAAATTGAGATTTGTGGTGGACAACAAGGTGCTGGGGCGGGTTTTCTCCGGGACCTCCGGTTTCCTCCGCCATCTCATTCCACCGGTGCTCCATCTTCATCCCATGTATCATCAGTGTCACTGCCTGCGGTGCCATATGTAGTAAAAGCGGGCATTAAACACTACACATTTCATTTTTATTTTGCTTTTTACTTTACCTAAATAATCCAGAAGCATGATAATGCCCTTACCAGATTTCAATTTCAGCAACTTTTCAGCTCAATATATTTGATGAAGATGTACAATTTCTCAAACCTCAGATTTTCTTTCATAATTTTGGTTTCTTTACATGCAAGAATAATGTGAAAATAAATTAACTTTTACTCTGCAAACTGGGCATTCTTATAAATTCCAGCTCCTTTGTATTCCTTTCAATTTCAGTACATCTGTTCTAGCTTATGCAGTTTCTCCCTCACCCATCATTTGCCATTTTCTGCATATTTGTTACTACTTTTCCTGACCTTTTTTTTTTTTTGAAGTTATTAAATGTCTTATAGATTGCAATATCTTTGATTCTTTGTTTAATTTTCATCCAGAAACCTCTTTCTTTTCGTTCTTTAGCTTGCCAAATTACACTTTAAGCTGATATGTTCCATGATCTGTTTAATTCTGTTAACTTAGATACTCGTATTACACCTAGTCACATATCCCTGAACCAGTGGTGGCTTGTGAGCATTTTTCTTGTTGGGGCAATATGTGAAAATGCTTGTAATAAAAGCAATGGGGCAGTATACGTTTTAAAACAGGTCATCTTTAATTGCATTGCCAAAAACACTGAAATAACAGAAATGTGTCAAAACACTATACATTTTTAAGCATCAAATATTAATAATAAAAGTTAAAATAGAGCTTACAAAGTGGCAGTGTTACTTGTACAAGAGTTGAGCATGTCCATTCTTCTTTGTGATGAAATTTTCAATTACTGTTTTTGAATTTAGGAATTTCACCAATTTCTTTGTAGTGAGTGAAACAAATAGCCATGGAATTAAGCCCATCTTGGCCCATGGTGTTCTTAAGGAAAGCTGTAACTAGCTGGCACCAAGTGTTGCTGTGAGCAGTGCATGAAGAGGTGAGCTAAGTAGCAAAGTGTGTAGAGGGGAGAAGAGTGACTGTGGGCCTGTGTAATCTGGTACAACATTCTGCTTTGCGATAAGGTGACTGTCATAGTTGTCATGCACGACACTGCGGGCTGCACGCTTCGGTAGCCATTAAGAATCATGGTATAATAAATTGTTTGTAATGAGTATTACAACTGAATGAAATATAAAATAATGTTTTCTTCAAATTAAAAAATAGCTATAAGTTGCATGATATTATCAGTGGGGCCTGGCCCCTCTGACCCTTAATGATAGTCTGTGCCTGGTCTGAACATTTATGAGCTGTTTCAAGATGTTTGTTCTTATAAATTGTTTATCTTAAGACAGTACCTACTTAGAAATCTTTGTCATTATTTTTCCTATACTCCCTACTCTTTATAGTGCTGTTATTTGTGCAACCCCATTACGTGAGGCTTTTGGTAGCCCCAATATTTGTTTTGCAAAATTCCTGGGAATTTAATGTACAATTAGCTACTCCTCAATGACACATTGTATTTTAACATCATACATGATTTTAACCTTGAATATGTTCTCTTGAACCACTTTATGTGTATGCCTGGTAATTTATGATTACAGGCATAATAGCTTTTAAGGTTAATCTTCTTTTTGTCAGACTTTTTCTTTTGCTTACTTCAACCACAATGTGTTGAACCTAATTCCTAGATAACCAGGAAGCATTTTTGGTACATAGAAAGTTGGCTCAGTAGTAACATGTGAGGCTCACATTTGGGAATTGCTAGGTTTTATTCCTGTCAAAGGTGTTTAGAATTCTATCTGATGCTAAAGTAACAGATCCTTGTAAAATTCTCTTTGTAAAACAAAAGATTCGTACAATTGTAAATTTATATATCCATGATGTACTAGTTTATGTAGAAAAAATATGCATAATCACAGTGTAAGGAAAGAAATACATAATTACAATACAAGAATCATAAACAAATTGGATATGCCATATCATAGACTAAGCAAGACAAGTAAATGTGATAAACTGTAGCTTTTTAATCTACTACCAAACAGAATATGTAACTTCAGTCTTTAAAAATGTAAGAATAGAGTTTATACATGGCTAGTAGAAAATCCTGTATATGATATGCATGAATTTGAAGAGCTGTACAAGAATAATATATGAAACAATTTTTAAAAATAATGTACATAGATAGCTGTAAGTGATGAAGTTTATTGTAAATTGTGTATTTACCTAATGACTGATCAGTGAATTGAATTGAACTGCAACACTCTGACCTTAGATTTTCTATGGTTTTCCCTGGTCAGTAGATGAATGCTGGAATATTTCTCTTATACTAAAATTTTCTTTCTCTTATTTCCCTTTTTTTCTTTTCCTTCTCATATTTCAGATGTACTTATAAGTTCTGTGGCAGGAGACAGTGTCTGATAGATCGTGCTGATGTTTTCTGCAAGAAAACAATATCCCCGTGGAACCAGATGGCTGCCTGGCTGCAAGAGACATTTATCAACCTCGCTTGGTGGCTTCAGTAGTGGGTTGTGCCATCCAGTTAAATGTTAGGGACCTTTTTCCCTCTGCCTCTCTCACACACACACCAACTTACATTTCCCTAATTTATTTCTTCTGCCCTTGCCTTGTCTTTTAGGGGCTATAAAAGAGATCAGTTACTAAGCTGGCAGCTCATTCTTGGGCCAACTGCAATACTTCAATGTATTGTGCATAGAGAGATTGAGAGTTCTGATACCTGGGAATACTAATCTTACTTCTGAGCATGTAGTCAAATAGTGAGTTCATGAATCATTTTGTTTAGCAGAGACCATGTTCTTTTAGTGTTTCCTAAATCAAAGGAATGACATAGAATTGTAAAATGACCTGTTTTCTCTCAAAATAAATTAGATACTGAGAGTTTAATATATGTTATGAGGTCCCAGATTCCAAAAATGTATTTTTAGAAAATGATTACTCTGTATGTATTGTGTCTGTAAACAGCATAAAACAAAAGCAAACAGAGGAAACAACAAAACTGAAAATATCTAAGTTACGTTTTTAAATGCTGACATTTCACAAATGGTTTTGTTAGGTACAGATAATTTATTAAAAAATGTTATACCTAGGTTTATTATACTGATGTTATGGGCAGTGGTATTGCTTCTCTGTACATGAATGCCAGTTCTCTGTTTTGTGCTTTGGTTATGAATTACATTCTTAAAAATATAATAGTCACTTACATTGTTTAGGTTTAATTTTATAAATAATAAAATTTCAAAAATAAAAATGCACAGTAGAGCTAGTATTTTAAACGTTTATATAGCAGCCTGCATAGGATCTTAAATTGGTTCCCTCCCATTATCCTTAAAAATCTTTTTGCATTACAAATAGTGAGGTTAGTTGCCCATAGAGTTATACTATATTTGAAACAGGAATGAATGCAAGAAAAATACATACATATGTTCTTAGAATGGTAGTCAAAACATTTATGACATATGCAGCAGAGAATTCTGTATTAATTGAGGGTCAGAAAAGTAAAACATAGGGAATGGAGATAGATGGGATATATAGAGGAACCTGTATGTCTTGGTTGGAGAGGAAAAAAATGAAGTAAGGCAGTTAAAGAGAATGGTTTAACCAGTCAATGATAGAAATCCAGTGGTATGACCATGTCAGAAAAAAGCAATACAGAATTTCTAGCATCAGGAAGAAGGAACATGGCAGAATTAGAGCAAATTTGTAAAGGGATATAATTAACATGATAGTGGTCAGAATTTGAAAAAGGAAGATTGACAAAATCGTGAAGAGTGGGAATAAAGGGTAACCATGACAAGTGAAAGAAGTCTCTAAAGTTAGTAAAGCTTATGACTGAGTTTAAGAGACACTAAAGTATGATGACTCGATGTTTAAAAATGGCAATAGCCAAAAAATCACAGTATAAAACTTTGAATATCTTTAAGTTATTATTTTATATATTATATATTTTATATTATGTATTTTAATATATTTAAGTTATTCAATTACTTTAAGTGCATTTTATCAAACTTAGTGATTTTGGTTACAACCATTTACTTTTTCTTTCTTACTTTTCTTAAAAATATAAAAATGTTCAGACTTAGGTAAATAAAAAAACAATTGTGTTTGTAAATATAACAATTTGGAAGTGCTGATTAATTTTTTTTAACATTTTATGAGCAAATGGTTCAATTTTTGCTAATTGAACCAAGTTAAATGTTATGCTGACTATGAACATTAAGCTCCAAAAATATATATTCTCAAGCTGATCAATATCTAGAAAATGTTTTTACAAAATAGTTTTATGCATATTTTTAGACTACAAGTAAAAATGTGTGCATTTTTGGGTTTCACTGTTATTACCATACCCAAATTGTTTATTTCTCAGAGCATTAATTATATTTGGTAACTGTTCCTACCTGGCATTCAGTATTTTCCAATCTCTTCATGAGAGGTGAGAATAGCCACAGTAGGCCACAACATAAATACACGATGAGGCACAGTATAGTCACCATCTTGTCAGTTCGATCAGCGATGTCAGGAAGATGACGGTACTTAGGGGGCACGCTCCGGATGAACCGAAACCTCATTTCCTCCACAAGTTTAAGTACACGATTTCGGGATAGGACAAAACAAAATGAATCTCCAAACGAAGCAGTAAATCCACAAAGAATGCAGAATGCAATTGATGCTGTCTGTGAAAAAGAATAAAGATTTATGATGTGTTTACCTTAGTATCAACTTTTCTTTATGATTACCTTTATAAACTAGTTGAGCATCATTTTACCCATTCCATTCATCGTCCTAAATTACATAGCATAGGAAGACGTAAATTACACACACACACACACACACACACACACACACACACACACACACACACACACACACACACACACACACACACACACACACACACACACACACACACACACACACACACACACACACACACACACACACACACACACACACACACACACACACACACACACACACACACACACACACACACACACACACACACACACACACACACACACACACACACACACACACACACACACACACACACACACACACACACACACACACACACACACACACACACACACACACACACACACACACACACACACACACACACACACAC
The DNA here is from genome assembly GCA_030765055.1 of Mantis religiosa. Classification (NCBI taxonomy): domain Eukaryota; kingdom Metazoa; phylum Arthropoda; class Insecta; order Mantodea; family Mantidae; genus Mantis; species Mantis religiosa. The sequence goes on along the minus strand of CM060951.1, from coordinate 70,990,844 downwards.
ACACACACACACACACACACACACACACACACACACACACACACACACACACACACACACACACACACACACACACACACACACACACACACACACACACACACACACACACACACACACACACACACACACACACACACACACACACACACACACACACACACACACACACACACACACACACACACACACACACACACACACACACACACACACACACACACACACACACACACACACACACACACACACACACACACACACACACACACACACACACACACACACACACACACACACACACACACACACACACACACACACACACACACACACACACACACACACACACACACACACACACACACACACACACACACACACACACACACACACACACACACACACACACACACACACACACACACACACACACACACACACACACACACACACACACACACACACACACACACACACACACACACACACACACACACACACACACACACACACACACACACACACACACACACACACACACACACACACACACACACACACACACACACACACACACACACACACACACACACACACACACACACACACACACACACACACACACACACACACACACACACACACACACACACACACACACACACACACACACACACACACACACACACACACACACACACACACACACACACACACACACACACACACACACACACACACACACACACACACACACACACACACACACACACACACACACACACACACACACACACACACACACACACACACACACACACACACACACACACACACACACACACACACACACACACACACACACACACACACACACACACACACACACACACACACACACACACACACACACACACACACACACACACACACACACACACACACACACACACACACACACACACACACACACACACACACACACACACACACACACACACACACACACACACACACACACACACACACACACACACACACACACACACACACACACACACACACACACACACACACACACACACACACACACACACACACACACACACACACACACACACACACACACACACACACACACACACACACACACACACACACACACACACACACACACACACACACACACACACACACACACACACACACACACACACACACACACACACACACACACACACACACACACACACACACACACACACACACACACACACACACACACACACACACACACACACACACACACACACACACACACACACACACACACACACACACACACACACACACACACACACACACACACACACACACACACACACACACACACACACACACACACACACACACACACACACACACACACACACACACACACACACACACACACACACACACACACACACACACACACACACACACACACACACACACACACACACACACACACACACACACACACACACACACACACACACACACACACACACACACACACACACACACACACACACACACACACACACACACACACACACACACACACACACACACACACACACACACACACACACACACACACACACACACACACACACACACACACACACACACACACACACACACACACACACACACACACACACACACACACACACACACACACACACACACACACACACACACACACACACACACACACACACACACACACACACACACACACACACACACACACACACACACACACACACAACGCACCCACGCACACACCCACACACGCACCCACGCACGCACGCACACACAAAGTCGGACGCAATGTTTTTCGGTCCGTAATCTTGCAAAAAGACGCTGTGGAGTCGACGTTTACAAGAGTATTTTAATTTGATGCTACGACGATTTTGTAAATCATTCAATTTAATTGAAAATATAAATTTCTAAAAGAAAGTCATTTTTTTTCTAACAAAATAATCATCGTTTTCTATCCGAGACGACGCTTAAGGTAAGATCATGCAAAGACGAGAGCAGCTGAGGCAACTGCGATTTCCAGAGCATCGTAACCAACGCCGAGGATCGGATGCTAGAGCATCCAACCTACGCGGAGATCATAGCAGCATCTTCATCCCCAACCCATTGGGAATCCAGTAGCAGTTACGTCGTTCACATCACAACGCTTATTTTATCTAATAAATGTTTTTGTTTTTAGATTCAGGCAGTCTGAAAACGGTGAAATTTCGGTACCGAATATTTGGGTGGAATATATTGCCGAATATATATTGCATCCTCCGAATTTCCAATCCCTCCATCTCATCTCCATTGTTCTTTTGCACCATCTCTCATCTCGTGGTCTCTTTCAGGGTAGAAGTTTCGGCGGGTGTCTCGTTTTTTAGGAACGGCCGCCCTCTGTCTCCTCTCACTTCATTCTTCCTTCCTTGGGGCTTAGGTACACAAGTTAAGTGCAGAGGTTCTACCTAATTAGTCCAAGATCCGTAGGTCCTGGGACCCTGGCCTCCTTCAACCCGGGAGCGATGGATACTCCGGGGCTCTTTCCATAGGGCAATACCTGATTCCTTAAACCCCCACCCCCGTTGACAACAATGTCAAGACAGGATGAAGCGGATACGCCACTTACGCGCGTCAACCCCGCAGGGAAAACTACCGAAAACCTCGGTGGGGCCACCTGGTGATCTAGCACACCTTCTACTAGCTCTGCAGGCTAGTACCCGGGACCTACGAGGCAACCCTCTACCCCCTCCGGGCGGCCGTAGCTTGGCCGGAGGTACCAAATTCCCTGTGGGTGTCGGGAACACACTGCCCCCTCGAGTCCTACCCAATCCGAACAACTCCCCATCGGGAGGGGCTCGGCAGTTCGGCCCGAGCTTCCTCTAGTAACGTCAGAGGTACCACGAGTGCTAAGGGTCCGCAGCGCTCGCACCACAGCAGCTGCAGGGGATGAATCCCCTCCCCTATGGGAGGCTTAGGTTGTATTTATGATGAAATGCCGATATGTAATTTTTAAATGGAATGCAACAATTTCCTCACTACTCGCCAATAGAGCGAGATGACTGCGACAGCTCGTGAGTCTCACATTAGTTTCGGGTTTGATACACGTTAATCGCCTTCTGTGACCTTGGATTTGACGCAATTTTTCGGTAGGTGAATATTGAGGTGATTTCTAATCTACCACGATTTGTTCTCCATTTCCCTTTTCTTATACATGTTTCAGGTATGCTTGTAGGTTTCGTGGCATATACAGATGCCGGGTGCTTCCTCAAAGGAAACAAAATCTACTGTGGCTTCTAAATGGCCTTGAACGCAACCAGACAGGCAACCAATGAGAGTCCTTCTCTGTTGCCACATTGAATTCCCCTTAAGTGGGGAGTGATGCGCGCCAAGTGAATCCGTCTCTATTAACTATTTATTGCACTAGAAAAAATATTTAAAGTTTAAACAATGAATGGGAGAGATAAAGGAGTTAAACATATCCATATAATATATTATTACGACGTGTCGTGACGTAGGCACAGTAATGACCATTATTACTTGATTGTGTGTACCTACATATATTTGTAATAATTGGGAACTGGAATTTATATTATTGACATGGTGTGAATTATTATAAACAAGACAAGGCTTTCATTCTTGAGAGAGAACAAATAGTTCAATTCCCTATTAGCCTGTAGAACTATTATTAGAAGAATATAAGTCGTTATATATATATATATATATATATATATGATTGTGTTGCTTGTATGTGGGGACGGTGTTTGATGTCTTGTGAGAGTTCAGAACTTATATTTTTTAAATAATAACTTGCCCAACTTAAGAGGGTGGAGGTTCGAGGGTAAACCTATTGAGGTGCGTAGTAGGCATTACTACAAATGGCGCCGCACGTTGTTCGGAATAATACAAAGTTAGTTTAGCTGCAGGTATAAGAATTTCCGCAATGCGATTAACGTCGATGTTATTTGATAAATCATTTTCGGAATTTATAATTCCGGTAAGTGGCGGAGGTTTATTAGTTAGTTACTTAGTTTATTTCCAATTTCTTCTTACAATATCTAGCATATACAAATTCATACATATATAACATAATTAATATACCATAAATACGATAGCTTACAGACTGCTTATTTTGGAGTTGCATATTCCCATGCCCCATTATAATTAACCCAGGTTGTGTATATAATGGAGCATTTTAAGACTTGGGATCTATATTTTTGTTTCACTTTATATCTTATACTAATTTCCTTAGTTCTCATTAGTCTTCCCCGTTTTTCAAAGCCACTGCGATACAGTGAATCTCCATTGCTGTATCCTGCTTCTTCCCTCGGATTCTGAGCCACTGATGCCTACTGCCTACGTATGAGTTATGTTGAATGAATCAGTTTTCACTATATATGACCATCCACAAATATTTCGGTCTAAACGAAAGATCGTGTTTCTTTTGTCCTAGCAGGAACCAACACCAACTCCAATACTCAGACCATAATACGAGAATCGATTGTAGGAAAAATGGCGGCGCTCGTGGCCCAGCTTGTTATGTTGTGGTTATATCTACAGAGTAAAGTGTGTGTTTGTTTAATTTGATTGTGTGTTTGAAGAATTAATGTAATTCATATTACAGTAGCAATTAGTGACTAACGAGTTAGTTTATAGTTAAGTATTTAACATAAAGTGATAACGTTTACCTAAATATATACTGCGAAGTATTGTCGAAATGCATCGTTGTTGTGTTCCCAGCTGCAATCTAATTATGGTAGTGCACCTCACACGACATTTAAATTTGCGAAGGAAAAATCGTAATGGGATAAGTGGATCAGGATCATACATCGTAAAGATTTTAAAGTAAATGACAAAACTGTAGTTTGTATTCATCATTTTGAACAGTGCTTTGAGGTTAAAGAAGACATATTTCCCGTAAATGATGGTGAACCAATTCGTGCCCTTCGAAAAGTACAAAAATTAATAGATGCTGCCTACCCCACGATTTTTAAGAATCAGCCATCCTATCACACATTAAAGCTCAACCAGAAAATACGAAATCCTGAAGAATGCATCCAAGACATTTTACAGAGAGTGAAGATAATTTTAATATTTGGTGTGCACAAGATGTTATTGACAATTTTGAGTCCTTAAAAACCGAAGTGGTGAGGAGATTTTAACCCATTGATAGGCATTATTAAAGACGATTAGTTACGTTCTTTTCAATAACATTCAAGATCCCAGCTTCACTGATGTTCCTTCACTTAATAAGTTTCAAAGTATTTCATAACCTAGAAGGAATATTATGAGCCTACCAGTGGAAAATTTTAAATGGATCTTGCAGTGTGAGGGAACTTGACACCTTCAAACGTGACAATTGGAGTAAACTGGACAATCTGGTGAGTTCTCTTAAATATTATAGTATAAGCAGCATGTCCTTGCCAGAAAAGGTTACCATGTAAACAATGTAAAAGAAACTTAAGTACTTGCTACAGACGATAGGATGATTGAGTCCAATAAGATAAAGTTTGCTGTGTTTAATGCTTATGAGTTGTCATGCCTTATAAATTAAATTTTGATTGGAAGTATAAGGTGGAAAATGCATAGTACTGGTCGTGCTACTATATAATGTTATATGCTCTTAGAATTTGTCATGATGTTCTTTATTTATGTTATTACACGTTTTAGTTGAAAGTATAAAGTGATAAATGCTTAGGAGTTACCTCGCTGCTTCGTAATATGGATTATATTATGTCCATTGTGTATAGTTTCCTATTCTGCGTAACCAGAGTCGCTGGGCTTCGACGGGCGCCATCTTGGAATCTGCATTATGGTCTGAGTATTGGAGTTGGTGTTGGCAGGAACCTTTGAGCAAGGTTCGATCTTCAAAACGTTATGGACGTGTGGTACGTGATAGTAATCATTTCGAACATATATTTAACAACGTCGTTCAACTAACATTCCAGTGTAATTTGTTTTGCCGTTTTCCAATACATTTCCATATCTTAAGGCTGTTTTTAGTTTGCTTTGCCTTCAGTCCTGTGCATCTGTTGGTGCACTTCTGCCAACATTTAGGTGAAAAGCACTCAATAAAATAACAGGGAGCTATGGCTTAGGAACTTAGCCAAGATGAGGTTATGAGGCTTATGCTACTGTGTATGCCAATGGAATAAAATAATTGTTTTTTGCAGCTATACATAGATTGGCAACCGCAGTCGTAGCTAGATGGAATACTTTGTTGCAGGGGCGGCTGGTGGCTCTGAAAATCGGTGGTTCACAAATTTATCCATGCAATTTAATTTTTTTAAAGTAACAAACGGTTGTTTAAGCCTACCACTATAGATAGACTGCTGTATACACAAGTTAACGGTAATTCACAGCGTATAACACAACATGTGTATTTCAGAAACACTCTAGAGCATAACACTCTTCTATTTATGCAGCTAAAAATGGACTTGATATCTCTTCCTGGCAGACTTCAAGTGTACATTGCAAGATTTCGTTCTGGATTGTCTTGGAGGTCCCCTTAAACACTGTAGCATTCTCCAGATAGGTTTTCCAGAACACAGTCTAGCTCTGCACTGAAATTTATTAGTCCTCGAAAAATACCAGGATTGCTTGACGTAGCTGAATCATGGTGTCCTCGTAGAGCTAACTCAAAGGTTCCACAAAACCTAATGCAGTTAACAATAATGTTTAAAATATAGCTATTTTGAGCCACTTTCTGGCTGTGTTCTTCACTTGTTCTCCGATATGCACTGTCCATCTGCTTTGCAAAGTGAGATTTGTGGTGGACAACACGGTGCTGGGGTGGATTTTCTCCGGGATCTCCGGTTTCCCCCGCCATCTCATTCCACCGGTGCTCCATCTTCATCTCATGTATCATCAGTGTCATCGCCTGCGGTGCCGTATTTAGTAAACGCGGGCGTTAAACACTACACATTTCATCTGCTTTGCTATATTTACATTGCTAAGCATAGCAAAACTGTGTTTTTCATGTGCAGTTTTTAAGTTACGTGTTTTTAGCGCGATCATGAAGATGCTGCAAAGCATTCACGCCATGTTTTGTCCACGGATCTTCACCGCCAAAGAGAACGCAAGGAAAGCAAAACAGGCTATTTCTAATATTACAACCACACATCAAATTATATTTCTCATATACATTGTTGTTAAAGTTCCTGTTCAAATACGAGTATCTTGTTTCTGTTTTGACTACCTATGTGATTTTTATATTTGGCGTGGGACTTCCAAGTCGCTTATTTTCGGTTTTTTCTTCTAAGCTCATTTTTAAAAAGGATGTGCTAATAGACCCTTTGTGGCGCTGAAAACAGAAGGAGAAGGCTTGGCATTCACTATTCTCTGGCTGCTAGGTTAACCAACCTTATGCAAACATAAGCCCCGCCCTTCCCCCCTACTTGCCTCGGCACGCCTAAGGTTCATCCTGCCCTATACCTCCGCATTGTATATCAGTGGTTTGCAACTGAGAGTGAACTACTTGGCACCTGCAAATAATACAGCGTGCTGAGGGCCATTGCACTAGACAAGGTCGAACTGAACGCCAAATGGAACATGCCATTGCATTAAAGGGAGACCCAGCATTTTGGTTATAGCGCAAACATGCTACCCCATTGAGAAGCCGCCCCTGCAGTTTGTTGACACTTAGCAAAGATTTTGCTTTAAAACAGTCATATTCTTTTTTAAAAGAAGGGTGGTCGGTAGCTTCCCGATTTTCCAAGTGCTCACATACTTTATAAACCTCTAATTTAGGTAATATTTTCATTACAATTGTCTCTTTCTTATATTTTATTATTGTGTAAGATACTAACGTTTATTCAAATATTTTTTTTTCCACACAGAAAAAGGATCTGATGGTCAAATTCTGGCAACTCTAATACAGGAGCATGCCAGGCATCTTTGACCGTTCCTAAACCTCTAGCTTCGATCTCCTGTCATCACTATCGCTATTAATAGTGCACACATGAAATCAATTTTCATTTACGTAAGCGCACAGTTGACATGCTCACCTGCAAATCATTCCATTCATGGTAAACAGCAAGGGTCAGAGAAACCATCACCAGTAGTAGTGCAGACAACACAGCTACAGTGAAGAGAGGGAAAATGGTAGTTACTAAGCCCTTCGCATTTCTAGGAGCTAACATTCCACAGAAACTTAGCAATCGTTCATTGAAGTACATGATATTCTCTGAAGAGACAGCTTCTAAAACAAAGAATGAACCAAGACATATCTTTATATTAGAGTTAGAGATGCCTAAGATGAGATAATTATAGGAAGAATAAAATAAACATACATGTTATTCCTTTTTCGAACTAATGCAGGCGAGATAACCTGTGAGAATAAATTGACACTTTTGAAAGCAGGTAAAGATGCAATTTATTCACATATCCATGTTTAATATTGCACTTCCTGATTAATTGTAGTTACATATGATACACAATAATTCCTTTAAAATTGACATATATTGTACTGATGGGTACTATATGTACTCTATACATTTGATAAAAGAAGAGAAATGTGGTCAGCCATTTGCATTTAGTCACGACTTGTTGGGTGACAGTAGTGATATTCAATTAAGTTTGGATATTAAATAGAACGATATTCATCCTTTTTCAAGAACTTTAGGCTACAAGTAATACATTAGTAGAATTTTGATCTGATGTGCAGCAGAAACATAGCAAAACTAGGTGATCCTATTTGGCTGACAGTCCTAAACATAGAGCACAGAGTACGTATTCAAATCTGAGTATTTAATACCATTTATATCTTATACTGTAGAACTCAAAATAGTATTTATACGGCGTTCTGACAATAGATATTTTTAAAAATAATTTTTGAGATAAAATAACTTTTATTTTAAATTTTAATCTAAATTAGTAGATTTTATAAACCACTATGTCCTAAACTTTTAGACTTAGGTTGCACCTGCCCAATAGCCTTACATCTCTTTGGAAATATTTAGGAACTTTTACTTAATACACTGAAACAAGGAATTAATTAAACATTTTAGGACACATTAAAATAATTAAAGATAAATAAATAAACACACAGAGAAATGCAAAAGGACGATTGAACTACCACAAATACCACGGTGTAAAGTATTAGTTACCTATAATAATCTGAGCAAGGAAGCAGGGTATCACTTTTGAGTAACTTCAAGCACGCTTTAGCTTATTATTTTTATAATTACTGTTTGCAGAATCAATAAAGTACAGCAAATCTAAATTTGTTTACTGTACTATAATATCTGTTGTGTAGCCAGATTTTAGAGCAAAGTTACTTCCTAAAGACGACCCAGAGTTATACGTATACGTAACGTTATACGTAAAACTTAACCCATGGCGTAATAGCCTAAAGTGCACCTGAGCCTGCCAACCCGACTGCCGGCCTCACGCCCACATTTGCAAGGTAGGGGTGGGTGATCATCCAACCGATACGGTGAGGAAATGTCAGCATCTTGGCACCCCCAGCCGGAAAGTTGGCTTTCCACGCCAGGGTTCGTTACCTAGCGTAATTCCTCAATTTCCTCATGATGCTGAATAGGCGCCGGTTCTTTAGCCGGGACCGTACCTCCACACCTCTACCCCGGGGGTGGGATCGATCCCGGGCGCATTCCGGACGCAGGGAGCCAAAGCACACGCTCTAGTCCATCACGACACGGTGCAAGACTACAAAGTTATACAAATAAGGTTAATGCCAGTAGCTATCCGGCGTTGCTGTGATTTAACGATTTATCCATACAACTTACCGAATAGTTTTGTGTTTCTTCGGAGCCGTTTAAAACATTACACAAAACACTTAAATTCATTAGAACTCTCAGGAAAGTGTTGTATTAATGTAATGTTTCATAGGAATACTGAGAAGGGACTACGCAATACTCTTAACAAACAGAAATACCACTCTTTGCAGTGATGATTTCTCGCTAATACAGATTAGTCATTTCCTGTTGTCGTATTCGGGGACCTCGTCACTATTCATGAAGAAAATATTACTGGGAGTAAATGTCCTATAACAGTGTAACGAACACACAACAAACTACAAAGAAAGCACAATAAAGTCATAATAAAAGAAATGCCAAATTTGCCTGCAATATACGTCGGACTGCTTAGCTCATTTTGTTAGGAGCTGGTTCAAGGATTCCAAGGTCGCAGATTCAAACCCAGCTCAGACCGATGTTCTCTAGGGGTACTTAAAGGCGACAGTCTTGTGTCAGTAGATTTACTGGCACTTACAAGAACTCCTGCAGGAGGAAATTCCAACACACACGACATTGATATGATACTGGCAAATGCCAGCGTCGTGAACAAACAAAATATTTTATTTATAACTATTGTATTATTACTCCTGATGGATGTCAGAAGAAACTCAACGAGTATTATATGAACTGGCTGTTTCATTGTTGTTTTGTCAGGCCTTGAAAATCTAAGCATTTATTCTTATACTGGCAATGTTCGAACTACTACGATTATCTTGATCAATATATAGATGATCCTGTTAGGTTTTGTCTGAATGACATACAATTAAATACTTTAATGAAATGGAGTGGAGTTGGAATTCTAAGCTAGACTATATTTTTTTTCTTGTGTCGATGGTTGCCTGTAGCAAGTTTGTTCTGAAACGATGCAATGGTGTAGCAGCGTATACGCGTGGATATAGTAACGAGTGTCTGAAATGAGTCTCCGCAGTGTACTGGGATGCATATGCCTGTGATTAAGTTGGTAGCGGAAGCACGGAGGAGCATTACTCTTCACGTAGAGACCGTTCTTCGTTGCTCCTACTTGTACTGCTTGAATATCACAGTGAGGAGGGTGCTTTTGTAAAGTGAAGTTAATATTGTGTTGTGCTTGTGAAGTGAACTCAATATGTTGACCGTTGCCAACCTTACTGATATGAATGAGCATGTTAATGCGTTCCCCTTACTGCGGAGAATCATTTGAGACAACCTGTATAAGTATGCACAGGCACATAAGTATTGTTGTTTATGGATATTTGGAAATTGTTTAAGACATTTACTGAGATCTTTAGATATTGTTGTGTTTTGATTTTCTTCTTCTTCTTCTTCACTCCATGGTTTGGGCATATTGCCCGTTCCGGCTTCATAGAACTCTCCAGCGTTTCCTGGGTCGTCCTCTGTTGGACGATTATTTGATTAAGGACAAATACGTTATCTGTACAGGATCGGCATTTGCGGAATCCACTCTGCTCTTCTCCTTTAAGGCATTCTGTAATAGTTTTCAGTCTATTATTTATTATTTTAGTATATTTTGTAACTTGTGTTCATTAAAATTATCCCTCTATAATTTCCACAGGTTTTGCGATCCTTTTTAAATATATTTATAATTCGAGCTATTGACCATGATTCAGGTATTTTACATTTTTGCCAACAATTATTAATTAAATGTAGTATTCTTAGTTTGCACATTATTCCACTGTATTTTATAAGTTCTCCATTCATTCCATCTATTCCTGGTGCCTTTCGATTTTTAATAGTGTTCAGTACATCGTCTAATTCTGCAATAGTTATTGGATCTACTTCTTGTTGCTTTGCTTCTTCTTTTGAGATGTTTTCTTGTAAATCATTTTCTGCATTTCTAAAATACAGGTCAGTGTATTGCTCTATCCATTTATCTTCAGATATTATATTTAATCTTGCTAAATCTTTTTCGTTTTTATTTAAATGCTTAATTAGTTTATATCCCATTGCTTGTCTCCCATATATGTCATGCTCTACTTCACTTATAAATTTATTCCATGATTCTTCATGTGCTTGTCTTGTCATTCTTTTAGCTTCTTTTCTGTTATCCTTTATATCTCATATGCTTGATTTGCTTTCATCTGTAAATATGTTCTATAGGCTTGATTATTATTTTGTATTGCATTCTTAATTTCTGTATTCCAAATTCTTAGACCTCTCTTGTTTCTTAATTTCCTCTTTTTCCCAAGTACTTCACTTGCTGTTTTATTGATTATTTTTGGTATATTTTCCCATTACAAATTTATATCTCCCTCTGTTGGCAATTCTAGAATATTTCTTACTATCCTACTTTCGTATAGTTTTCTTATGCTTTCATCTTGCAATAGAGAGACTTTATACACTTCACTTTTTTGTTTCTGATTCATTTTCAATTTTTTCATCTTGATAGCATTTTTATTTTAGATATTACTAAATAGTGGTCTGAATATATATCGCTGCCTCTGTGAACTGTTACATCTTGAACCTGTGAGCGTAATTTTGTGTAATCTCTCAGTGACATATATCTTCGACTACTCCATGTATATTTGTGAACGTCTTTTTTTTTCGAAAGAAGGTGAACTCCCTTAATATTTCGTCATTTTCTTTCATAGTCTCTCCCCATTATTTATAATCACATTTGGTATGGGAATATTGCCTACCCTTGCATTTCGATTTTCGAATATCTAAATTGCTGGACTGGGGATAAGGTAGCTTTTACTTATATATTTTAATTATATATTTTACTTATATATTTTCTTTATCATGTTTACAATCTTCATAATGAAGAGGTTAAATCAGTGGAGGAAAACATTAATGGAAGTGGACATCAAACTGAGTAGAAAAGCGGTGAGTCTGTGATGGCCAAGAGCTCGGGAAAAACTAGGAATGAAAAGCTCATCCAATTAGTTTGATCCAGCCAGAAGTCTATCCGAGGTCCATTATGTTTCCGGATTACCATTTCAGTGCTTCATAAACATAGTTCACGTTTCAGTAATAGTTGGTGAGCTACACTATCATGCCATTTAATCTTAAATTGTATATCATGTTTTTCATCACACTTCCAATGGATAAAGAGCGCGAAATAACCTCTGAAACACCTTTGAGCGAAATAAACCCAGAATACCCCAAGTAGTAGTATCCACACTTCCTGACCTCTGGATTGAACATATTTTAATACGGTATCAGGGCTGGGTTTCTTCAGTCAGTCGCACTGGCATGTATACCAACAGCATCATTGATGTTTGACATGTTTGATCAGCGTCATTGATGTTTGGAATATATTTCGTTTGTTATCACGGATATGTGTAGGTATTTCAAAAGTATTATAGGAACGTTCTTCATGAGCGTTGCTGATGTTTGACATGTATTCCGATACCACTGATATTAATTTTATTTGTCGTCGTGTATTTCGTTAACATTATTGATAACTGACATTTCATCGCAAAAGTCTGGCATACGTTTCATCAGTCTCAAGAATGCCATGTTTCATTGACATCATTGCCACCTGAATATGCTTCATCAGCATTGCTGACATCTCATACACTTTTCATCAGCCTAATTCACGTTCATTACTAATTGATATCTGACATAGTTCATCCCTCATGGAGGTCTTGAATGTCTTTCACCAGCTTCGCTGTTGATAAATTGACGCTTTAGTATATATCAACAGTATTAATGATGTTTTCTCAATTTAAGTAATGTCTGACACGAATTTCATCAGCACTGATGTTAAACTTGTATTTTATCAGCATCACTGATGTGTGGCGTGCGTTTCGTCAGCATTAAGGATATCTGTATGCTTTTAATTAGCATCTTTGGCATCTGGGTTTGATTCACCAGCTTAACAGATTATTGAAACTTGTTCTGACAACCAGTATCAGCCTGATTTCTTTTAACGTCCTCCAACGTTTGGGGTGCCGTTGGAGCTCCACAGCGACCAGGGCAGCAATTTTGAGTCCACCCTGATGAAGAAGGCACTAGAAAGGCTTGGGGTGAACAAGAGCCGCACAACACCCCTACATCCCCAGCCAGATGGTATGGTGGAGAGATTGAAATGTGTGAAATGATGCTCAAATAAACCCATAGCACTTATTCATCTTTCAGGATAAGAGAAAACCCAGGAAAAACACCTTATCCAGATAACTTATCCTAAGTTCAACTCTGGAACGTAAGGCAGACGCGCTACCACTTACCTACAGAGCTGGGCGCTTCGCTGTGCAGTGACACAAGCCTTAAAACTCAATTTGATGCATAGCATCCAAAGCATATCAGATTTGAAAACTAGAATAGCGAAGTTAATTGATGGAAATTAATCATTTCTCTACACTAGCCGTATATAGGCTAAGGTTTTTGGTAGAGTCAACATGAAAAGTTCAATGCCATGGCCGGGATTTGAACCACGGAACTCCTGGTTTCCTTCCAGTCACTCGTAACCTTTGAGCTACCTGGCCAACGTGCCTTCCTGACATTAAATTCTCCAGTTGACTCATATATTTCCCCGGTAGACCACTCATGTTAACTCTATCTACCAAAAATAAAATAGCGAAGTTTGCTTATAGACAGCTTGCCCAAAGTTAACAGGATTTCCTTATCTTTTCTTTTTGTATTACACTACTTTGTTTCTAATGCTATATGCAACGTATCATTTAGTTATAAATGTAACTTAATATAAATGTAATTAACGCACTACCTTTCAAATTATTTTTATTACGATTATGTATGTATAGCAACTCTCTCCATATGGCAAATACGGCCTTCGGGGTAACCTCACCCCACCACGTGATGACCGGACCCATTTCTCAGGTGCAGGCAGCCAGAGGGCGGTGTCCATTACCTACAATGGCAGGGTGATGGTGAAGATGACGTTGAGGCGAGTGGACCTACAGTTTTTTACCGTGGACTCCGAACCACGTTGGGCATAGGGGACACTTTACATGAACTAGACAGAAGGGAAGGTTCAGATAGGACCGACTTAAAAGCCACACCCAGAGCTGGGAGTCGAACTCGGATCCCCAGCACGAGAGTCGCGAACGAAACCATTGCGCTACTCCGACGCCCTTTATTATTATTATTATTATTATTATTATTATTATTATTATTATTATTATTATTATTATTATTATTATTATTATTATTATTATTATTATTATTATTATTATTATTATTATTATTATTATTATTATTATTATTATTATTATTATTATTATTATTATTATTATTATTATTATTATTATTATTATTATTATTATTATTATTATTATTATTATTATTATTATTATTATTATTATTATTATTATTATTATTATTATTATTATTATTATTATTATTATTATTATTATTATTATTATTATTATTATTATTATTATTATTATTATTATTATTATTATTATTATTATTATTATTATTATTATTATTATTATTATTATTATTATTATTATTATTATTATTATTATTATTATTATTATTATTATTATTATTATTATTATTATTATTATTATTATTATTATTATTATTATTATTATTATTATTATTATTATTATTATTATTATTATTATTATTATTATTATTATTATTATTATTATTATTATTATTATTATTATTTACTTTGAATCTGTTATACTGTAGTTTTATGATGCTTTATTTTATATATGTATATATAAATATAAATATATATATATATATATATATATATGTGTGTGTGTGTGTGTGTGTGTGTGTGTGTGTGTGTGTGTGTGTGTGTGTGTGTGTGTGTGTGTGTGCTCATGTGTGTGTGCGTGTGCGTCTGTGTGTGTTAACGTGAATTGGATACAGTTTAGTGCAATTTTACTTATAGATTCAATGGCTAAAATTACTCATCGAAGAATAGGTAATATTTAATTAATTACTTCAAATGTTGAAGTAATAACTCTTTGAACATTTGTATAGTTCAACTATGGAATTACAGGTATAAACATATTCCTACGACGAATGACTAAATTTCCGAGATAAAGATTTTAATTATATCAGTGCCAATGGGACTTAAATTCTTCTGTTCTATTTTATTCTATATTAGGTATAAGAAAGGAAAATAATTTTTGAGAGCTGTGAGCGTTTCTCTTGTGTTAAACTTATGAAACATTTTTACAATTTTCGAAAATTTTTGTTAGTATTAAATAAATGCAGAAATTTTAAAAATTACCTTGTGATGCCATAGCGATGTCTTCGAGAGTCAGAATGATTCAAACGACTTTAGAACGACCTTTATCGTCCCAAAGTTACATTTGAATCCGTATAAATTAAATTTTTCCTTGATCCTATAATTAGTGTTGTATTTGAACCTATTAATTACTCGGTAAAGAGCTAAACAACTCTCAGATAGATTTTTAAACTACACCAAAGTATAAAACAGAATATTTATGTCTAAATTACACACTTTAGTATGAGAATTAATGGCATGTTCAGTATTGATCTTTTACCCTTATAATGAAGATGGCTTCATATTGCTGGCTACACATATGACATACGGCAGGGGTTAAACACGCGGTGTTCCTCAGCAAAGTAAATCAAACCAGTTTTCAGGGCTCTCTCAAAATTTGAAATAAAACGATGGTATCTTCTTAGAAGGTATTATCTATAATATTTTTAAGCGAAACTTAAAATATGTTTTATGAATATATACATTGGCAAAGCGTGACTTCCAACGCGAGGGAAGCTCCAAATAATAATTTTCATTTTAATAAAAGAGAATAATGAATTTCATATTTGCGCAGCCATCTAAAATAGCAAGCATGACCAAAAAGCAACTTTCGCAATCTCTGACACCCACATAACCATGGAACTGTATCCTACATATGCTCATTAAAGTGGTGGATAAATGCTTTAACACCTTTGCCTTGCATGCCGATATCACTAAGAAGTTAATTTTTAAATATTTTGTCTATTATGTGTTTCAAATGGGAAGGTGTTTGTCCTTGAGGGCTACTAGGCGAGCAACCAATCGGAGTCCTGTGGTGTTGTCGTATTGCATTCCCGCTAAGTGGTGTGTGACGATGGATGATTTCTTAAAAATATTCCTGTTCGCCCCACAAAAATACTTATTTAATAGCCACTTGTCATGTATTTAATATTACATCTGGAGGTCTGATATCCTCTTCTGCTAAATTTAGAAAAAGAATTAAAGCTTCATTTAAGTCTGGTATCGTACGTCACATTTCTTTAGATCAGTCAATTCTAAATCATCGTAAAACATGTGAAGCTAACAAAACATAATAAAACATAATGGAATAAAGCATAAAACAAGTTGACAGGATTTAGGTATAAATGTCATATGTTTAACGTATTTTCATGACAAATTAAATGTATATCCTGAATTTTATGAGAATAACCCAGGAAGTAGTCTTCATTTGGATGACTTTTGCATAGCTGGAAAATCTTAAGATATAGACCTAATTATACTGCACAGAAGTGAGATCTGGTTAAAGCCGGTTTTATGTCAAATTCATATTTTTTTTGAGGAATTGTTTCAAGGTATTATTTGTTATTTGTTTGAATTTTCCAACACTTATACTTTTCTCAAATGGGAAGTAATTTTTTCTCCTTATCATGAAAGGAATATCAAAACCATCAGAATAGGAAAATAATTTCAGTCTTATCATTAACAGTCATATACCTCTATTTTGGTCTCAATTAAATATGATAAATAAGGGTGTATTAAATACCTTTCTACGACCTTTCTGGCGACCAGTCTTTATTTGGCTGTCGCTTAGGCCTGTAGAGGACACCGTTGTGATATAGAAACTCTTTGGACTAATTAGTGATATCAGGAGGCAGTGAAAAATGTAGATAGTAAAAATTGAACAATTAAAACAAAAGAATAAGAAATATCTTGTGAACTTATTTTATTACGTATAATTTTGTGTTATATATTATATATAATTAATAAATATTAATACAAGAGAGCAACAAAATGGTGACCCCGACGTGATTCGCATGTGATTCGGGTGAGTAAAATTTCAAATAATAAACTGATCTGTGAAAACAAAGTTAAGTGCGTAATTATACAATGGAGGAACATAACCCAAACGAGGGAAAACATAAGAAAAGTGAGCTTGAAGACAAAACGTGTGATATCAATAAGGCCAGTAGTAAGGTTCCCCCATTCTGGTCGGAGAAACCAGATATATGGTTCTACCAGGTGGAGGCACAGTTTGCCATAAATAAAATATCTAAGGATGATACAAAATTCAACTACCTAATTACCCAACTAGAACCGAAGTATGTGGAGAATATTTGGGACATTATTATCAGTAATGAGATGAATAAGTATTCTACTGCAAAATCACGGCTTCTTGAGATTTTTAAAGAAAGTGAAGATAAAAGGATGAAGAGGTTAGTTACTGGTATCGAGATTACAAGCCAAGCCAGCTACTAAGGAAAATGAGGTCTTTGGTAGGTAAAAATGTCTCTGATAAAGTTCTTCCAACTCTTTGGCTCGAGAAACTTCCCGATTCGTTAAAAAGCATCCTGGTAGTAAGTGAGGAATATCTTGACAGAGTTGCCGTCATGGCAGATAAAATGCTAGAAATGAATCCTCGCAGTATGGCGTTTAGTGTCAGCGAAGAGTACATCAATTAATGAGTTAGTTGCTAAAATATCTCAGCTGGAGCAACAAATACCAACATTGTCGACAGGAAGATGCTGCAGCAGAGGCAGAAGCCCATACCGCAGATCTCCAAGCAGAGGGCGCAGTTCGAGTTGCAGTAGAAGATTCGATTCTAATGGTAAATTCTGCTACTATCACTTTAAATTTGGAAAGAAATGCATGCCTGAAAAATACAAGCAGCCTTGTCAGTGGAATGTACAGGGAAACTCCAATCGAGTAAATGTAGCGGCAAGTTCTGCTGCCGAGAATTAGGACAGGAGCCGTAAACAACGCTTATTCCCACGAGATAAAAAGTCCGGCTTGTGGTTTCTTGTCGACAGTGCTGCAGATGTTTCCGTCATTCCAGCATCGAAAGGTGATAAACTGAACAGCAGTTTTAAATTATATGCTGCGAATGAAACCTCAATTTAACTGGAGGCGTGAAAGTTTTGAACCTTGACCTTGGCTTACGCCGAATGTTTGGATGGCCATTCATTGTTGCTGAGTTAAAGAAGGGAATACTAGGAGCTGATTTTGTAAACGAATTCAATTTATTGGTCGATATCAATAAAAGAAGATTGGTTAATTGTGTTACCAAAATGTGTACTTCAGGTGAAATAATGACTGTATCAAACAGTGATTCGTTGATTTCAGTCTGAAGAAGCATTAAATTTTCAGAGTTGTTTCAGAAATATCCTGGCATTACAAAACAAACTTTAGTGCCTAGTGAAGTCAACCATAATATCAAGCATTACTTTTTGACGAAGGGACCACCAGTCTATATAAGACCGAGGCAATTATATCCACAACGACTGTCTCAGGCCAAAAAAAATTCCAGTGCATGTTAAACAACAACATCATTCGACCATCAAAGTCAGAATGGGCAAGTCCACTTCATATGGTCACGAAGAAGGATGGTTCCTTACGACCATGTGGAGATTACAGGCGTTTAAATGACAGCACCATTCCAGACAGATATCCTATTCCTAGGATAGATGACTTTCAACACATTATAGGAGATGCAAAATTCTTTTCCCAAATCGACTTATTTAAGGCATTCTTCTAGATTCCAGTGGCGGAAGAAGACAAACCTAAGACTGCCATAATCGCCCCATTTGTGTTGTTTGAATTCAATGTCATGAGTTTCGGTTTACGCAATGCCCCATCAACTTTTCAGCGCTTTATTAACGAAGTGTTACTAGGTCTGGAATGTGTATTCCCGTATCTTGACGATATTCTGGTGGCATTAAAGTCCGAGGAAGAACATTATGAACATCTGAAACTTGTGTTTGGTAGACTAGCTAAATTTGGTTTAAGAATAAAAGTTGCGAAGTCTGTAATTGGTATTGAGGACTTGAATTCATGGGTTACCTCATAACACCTCAAGGTTATAATCCAATTCCAGAGAAAGTTAAGGCTATAACAGATTCTAAAGTACCAGAAACAGTTCGTAAACTTTGTACATTTTGGGGTGTTATACATTTCTACCGCAAGTACATAAAGAATGCAGCACAGGTGCAAGCAATCCTCCATGATTACCTGAAAGGAGCCAAGAAGAATTATCAAACGAAGATCGAAGGGACAGAGGAGGCTAGAATCCAGTTCGAGAATGCAAAAGAAGTCTCGCAGATGCAGCCTTACTTACTTTTCCTAGTGCCAAATCTCAACTTGGACTGTTCACAGATGCGTCGGATCAAGCAATCGGTGCAGTACTCCAACAGAAAGAAGGAATGGTATGGAAACCCATCGCCTTTTATTCTAACAAGCTAAATCCAGCAGAGAAATCCTACAGCACATATGATAAAGAGCTATTGTCTACATACCTGGCAAAACCTTTTTACGTTTTCACGGATCATAAGCCATTGATCTATGCATTAAAACAGAAGAACGAGAAGGCTTCTCCTCGACAGCTTCGCCACCTTCAATAGATATCGCAGTATACTACAGACATTCGGCATGTTAGTGGGAAAAATAATATAATTGCTGATACGCTGTCACGACTAAACGAAATTACGGTGATTGATTATTAAGAACTAGCAAGAGCTCAGCGGAATGATGAAGAGCTGAGTAGCCTAAATCGATCACAAGACTCACTGAATTTCAAACATTGCCACTTGTCGTCCGGAGATACCCTCATTTGTGATACTTCAACACGTAACATCCAACCATACATACCGAAATCATTTCGCTTACAAGTTTTCGAGCAAATACACAATTTAGCCCAACAAGATGTTAAAAGTACAATCAAATAATTGACATCAAAATTTGTGTGGCCAAACATAAAAGATGATGTTCGCAAATGGACATAGTGTTGTATAGCTTGCCAGAAAAATAGGATAACGCGGCATACAAAGTCAACAGTAGGTCAACTGAAGGAACCTGATGAGAGATTCAGTATATTTCATGTGGATATCGTAGGTCCACTTGTACCATCTGAAGGATAGTATATATATATATATATATATATATATATATATATATATATATATATATATATATATATATATATTGTTTAACTTGTATCGACAATTTCAGTGGTTGGATGGAGGTTATACCAATGACAAACAGTACTACCGAAACAGTCGCAATATTATTTTATGCAAACTGGATAGGTTGATTTGGTGTACCTGCTACTACAATTACAGACCAGGGCAAGCAATTTGAATCAGAATTGTTTAGAAGTTTAGCTGCAATATGTGGAAATAAAGTACAGCATACCACTCCATATAACACACAATCTAATGACAAAATAGAGCGATTGCATAGAACTATAAAAGAGACAATCAGAGCCCATAACACCATAAGGTGGACAAAATCTCTTCCTTCAGTCCTCCTTGGTTTAAGATCTGCGTTGAGATAAGATACAAATGATATATGGAGCTACAATCTGCTTGCCTGGCGAATTCTTTGAAAAGACTTCAAATGTCAATCCAGTTACCTTTGTTGCTGATCAACATATGGACCTACTAAAATCTAACATACCCCGCAGCAACAATAAAAGAAATGTGTTCATTCATAAAGATCTGTTCAGTGCTCTCATGTGTAAATAAGGATTGATAGAGCAAAGAAATCACTCAAACCTCCTGATGGAACATTCGCCGTTGCTAAAAGTCAAGAGAAGTATTTCACCATAAGATTCAAGGTCAGAGAAGTTAACATCTCCATCGATAGTTTAAAATCTGCATTCATCTTGAAAATGACTCCTTCCCTCAGCTTCGGTAAAATTGGCTTCTCCTTACTATGCGTATCTCATGGTACATCTCTACCAGACAACCAGGAAGTTGCAACTGTCTACTCAATGGATATGTTCCATTAGATATAGCCTGTTGTGCCCAAGATGTTCATAAACTCTTGTATGGCAGACATTTACATATCCTTGAGAACACCCACTTTATCAGCAAGTCGGTTTTGAATGATTTGGGATGCAAAGGTTTTATCCCTAAGTCTTACTCTAAGTTCAACGTACACTTCATGCAACTTGGAATGTCATTACATACCTGATGTTCAGAGCAACAAGGTCTTTGTAGGCTGGATGCTGTTTATCGGGATCTGCGGAAGAGAAGTCTGAGCAGATCTGGTACCGCTCTGTCATATTGTTTGTAATCCACTGAACAGGATCTACAGGTGCTTGAGAAGAGATTTCTTTCTCGCATTTTGCACATGATTCCTCAGATGCAGACCCATCAATATACATAATGAAATCAATCTTCGTATTTTTAAATTTGTGAATTCTGGCCTAACTCCTTCATAGAGTGAAAGTCTGAAAGTCTCATATTCTTCATTTATAAACTCCATTTTGTGTTATATGTTTTACTGTATCCACGTCTGACATACGTTGGGCTGTATCTTAGCCCGCCAACTGCTTCGTTCTAATAATATGCCTTTTTATTTTCAGAAAACGCTGTTTCTCAAAGGTCGACGTCCTGTTTTCTTTATTTCGATTCCAGCACTAAATTAGGCCTGGAAATTAATTTTCTTCCGTATATATTCACCTGAAATTTCACAAAGCACCAAAACAGAGCAACTAACTGGCCACACTTTCACGATTTCACTGCAACGCCCAACGTGTGTCTTGACCAAATGGACACAGAATGTGTTCATTGATATAGATAAATCTGTTCAGTTGCTCTCATGTGTTCATAAGGATTGTTATAGTGAAGAAATCACTCGAACCTCCTTACGATGGACCATTCGCCTTTGTTAAACGCCAAGGGAAGTTTTTGACTGTAAGAGTCAAGGGCGGAAAAGTTAACATCTTCATCGATAGGTTAAAACCCGCATTTCTTTTGAAAATGACTCTCCCTATGCTTTGGTAAAATTGGCTTTTTCTTACTATGACGTATTTCATGGTGTATCTCCACCAGACAAGCAGGACGTTGTACCTTTCTACTCAATGGATATGTTCCATTAGATATATAGCTTGTTGAGCCCAAGATGTCCTTAAACTCTTGTATGGCAGACATGTGCATATCCTTGAGAACATAAACTTCATCAGCAAGTCGGTTTGGAATGATTTGGGCTGCAAATATCTTATCCTGAAGTCTTAATTTGAGTGAGTTCAACGTAATCTTCATGCCACTTGGAATGTCATTAGCATACCTGCTGTTCAGAGTAACAAGGTCTTTGTAGGCTGGTTGCTGCTTATCGGGATCTGCGGAAGAGAAGTCTGTGCAGATCTAGTACCACTGTGACATATTGTTTCTAATCCAATGAACAGCATCTACCGGTGCTTGAGAAGAAACTTCTTTCTCGCATTTTGCACATGGTTCCTCAGATGCGGTCCCATGAATATACATAATCAAATCCAACTTCGTATTTTTTAAATCGATGAATTCTGGCCTAACTCCTTCATAGAGTGAAAGTCTCACATTCTTCATTTATAAACTCCATTTTGTGTTTTATATTTTACCGTATCCACGTCTGACATACGTTGGGCTGTATCTTAGCCCGCCAACTGCTTCGTTCTCATAATATGCCTTTTTATTTTCAGAAAGCGCTGTTTCTCAAAGGTCGACGTCCTGTTTTCTTTATTTCGATTCCAGCACTAAATTAGGCGTGGAAATTAATTTTCTTCCGTATATATTCACCTGAAATTTCACAAAGCACCAAAACAGAGCAACTAACTGGCCACATTTTCACGATTTCACTGCAGCGCCCAACGTGTGTCTTGACCAAATGGACACAGAATGTGTTCATTGATATAGATAAATTGTTCAGTTGCTCTCATGTGTTCATAAGGATTGTTATATTGAAGAAATCACTCGAACCTCCTTACGATGGACCATTCGCCTATGTTAAACGCCAAGGGAAGTTTTTGACTGTAAGAGTCAAAGGCAGAGAAGTTAGCATCTTCATCGATAGGTTAAAACCTGCATTTCTTTTGAAAATGACTGTCCCTCTGCTTTGGTAAAATTGGCTTTTTCTTGCTATGACGTACCTCATGGTCTATCTCTACCACACAAGCAGGACGTTGTACCTTTCTACTCAATGGATATGTTCCATTAGATATATAGCTTGTTGAGCCCAAGATGTCCTTAAACTCTTGTATGGCAGACATGTGCATATCCTTGAGAACATCAACTTCATCAGCAAGTCGGTTTTGAATGATTTGGGCTGCAAATATCTTATCCTGAAGTCTTAATTTGAGTAAGTTCAACGTACTCTTTATGCCACTTGGAATGTCATTAGCATACCTGCTGTTCAGAGTAACAAGGTCTTTGTAGGCTGGTTGCTGCTTATCGGGATCTGCGGAAGAGAAGTCTGTGCAGATCTAGTACCACTGTGACATATTGTTTCTAATCCAATGAACAGCATCTACCGGTGCTTGAGAAGAAATTTCTTTCTCGCATTTTGCACATGGTTCCTCAGATGCGGTCCCATGAATATACATAATCAAATCCAACTTCGTATTTTTTAAATCGATGAATTCTGACATAACTCCTTCATAGAGTGAAACTCTCAAAGTCTCATATTCTTCATTTATAAACTCCATTTTGTGCTTTATGTTTTACTCTATCCACGTCTGACTTACTTTGGGCTGTAACTTAGCCCGCCAACTGCTGCGTCCTCGTAATATGCCTTTTTATTTTCAGAAAACACTGTTTCTCAAAGGTCGCCGTCCTGTTTTTTTATTTCGATTCCAGCACTAAAGTAGGCGTGGAAATTATTTTTCTTCCGTATAGGTTCACCTGGAAATTCACAAAGCACCAAAAAAGAGAGCAACCAACTGGCCATACTTTTACGATTTCACTGCAACGCCCAACGCGTGTCGTGACCAAATGGACACAGAATGTGTTCATGCATATAGATAAATCTGTTCTGTTGCTCTCATGAGCTGATAAGGATTGATATAGTGAAGAAATCACTCGAAACTCCTTACGATGAACCATTCGCCGTTGTTAAACGCCAAGAGAGGTTTTTTACTCTAAGAGTCAAGGGCAGAGAAGTTAACATGTTCATCTATAGTTTAAATCCTGCATTTATTTTGTACCTACACAATGATTCCCTCATCTTTGGTAAAATGGGCTTCTTCTCACTATGACGTATCTCATGGTATATCTGTACCAGACAATCAGGAAGCTGCAACTTTCTACTCAATGGATATGTTCCATTAGATATAGCCTGTTGTGCCCAAGGTGTTCAGAAACTCTTGTATGGCAGACTTTTACATATCCTTGAGAACACCCACTTTATCAGCAAGTCAGTTTTGAATGATTTGGGATGCAAAGGTTTTATCCCTAAGTCTTACTCTGAGTAAATTCAACGTACACTTCATGCCACTTGGAATGTCATTACATACCTGATGTTCAGAGCAACAAGGTCTTTGTAGGCTGGTTGCTGTTTATCGGGATCTGCGGAAGAGAAGTCTGAGCAGATCTGGTACCACTGTGACATATTGTTTGTAATCCACTGAACAGGATCTACAGGTGCTTGAGAAGAGATTTCTTTCTCGCATTTTGCACATGATTCCTCAGATGCAGACCCATCAATATACATAATCAAATCCAACTTCGTATTTTTAAATTTGTGAATTCTGGCCTAACTCCTTCATAGAGTGAAAGTCTCACATTCTTCATTTATAAACTCCATTTTGTGTTTTATATTTTACCGTATCCACGTCTGACATACGTTGGGCTGTATCTTAGCCCGCCAACTGCTTCGTTCTCATAATATGCCTTTTTATTTTCAGAAAGCGCTGTTTCTCAAAGGTCGACGTCCTGTTTTCTTTATTTCGATTCCAGCACTAAATTAGGCGTGGAAATTAATTTTCATCCGTATATATTCACCTGAAATTTCACAAAGCACCAAAACAGAGCAACTAACTGGCCACATTTTCACGATTTCACTGCAGCGCCCAACGTGTGTCTTGACCAAATGGACACAGAATGTGTTCATTGATATAGATAAATTGTTCAGTTGCTCTCATGTGTTCATAAGGATTGTTATAGTGAAGAAATCACTCGAACCTCCTTACGATGGACCATTCGCCTATGTTAAACGCCAAGGGAAGTTTTTGACTGTAAGAGTCAAAGGCAGAGAAGTTAGCATCTTCATCGATAGATTAAAACCTGCATTTCTTTTGAAAATGACTCTCCCTCTGCTTTGGTAAAATTGGCTTTTTCTTGCTATGACGTACCTCATGGTCTATCTCTACCAGACAAGCAGGACGTTGTACCTTTCTACTCAATGGATATGTTCCATTAGATATATAGCTTGTTGAGCCCAAGATGTCCTTAAACGCTTGTATGGCAGACATGTGCATATCCTTGAGAACATCAACTTCATCAGCAAGTCGGTTTTGAATGATTTGGGCTGCAAATATCTTATCCTGAAGTCTTAATTTGAGTGAGTTCAACGTAATCTTCATGCCACTTGGAATGTCATTAGCATACCTGCTGTTCAGAGTAACAAGGTCTTTGTAGGCTGGTTGCTGCTTATCGGGATCTGCGGAAGAGAAGTCTGTGCAGATCTAGTACCACTGTGACATATTGTTTCTAATCCAATGAACAGCATCTACCGGTGCTTGAGAAGAAATTTCTTTCTCGCATTTTGCACATGGTTCCTCAGATGCGGTCCCATGAATATACATAATCAAATCCAACTTCGTATTTTTTAAATCGATGAATTCTGACATAACTCCTTCATAGAGTGAAACTCTCAAAGTCTCATATTCTTCATTTATAAACTCCATTTTGTGCTTTATGTTTTACTCTATCCACGTCTGACTTACTTTGGGCTGTAACTTAGCCCGCCAACTGCTGCGTAATCGTAATATGCTTTTTATTTTCAGAAAACACTGTTTCTCAAAGGTCGCCGTCCTGTTTTCTTTATTTCGATTCCAGCACTAAAGTAGGCGTGGAAATTATTTTTCTTCCGTATAGGTTCACCTGGAAATTCACAAAGCACCAAAACAGAGCAACTAACTGGCCTCACTTTTACGATTTCACTGCAACGCCCAACGTGTGTCGTGACCAAATGGACACAGAATGTGTTCATTCATATAGATAGATCTGTTCAGTTGCTCTCATGTATTCATAAGGATTGATATAGTGAAGAAATCACTCGAAACTCCTTACGGTGCACCATTCGCCGTTGTTAAACGCCAAGAGAGGTTTTTCACTCTAAGAGTCAAGGGCAGAGAAGCTAACATGTTCATCGATAGGTTAAATCCTTCATTTATTTTGTACCTACACAATGATTCCCTCATCTTTGGTAAAATGGGCTTCTTCTCACTATGACGTATCTCATGGTATATCTGTACAAGACGGTCAGGAAGTTGCAACTTTCTACTCAATGGATATGTTCCATTAGATATAGCTTGTTGAGCTCAAGATGTCCATAAACTCTTGAATGGCAGACTTTTACATATCCTTGAGAACACCCACTTTATCAACAAGTCGGTTTTGAATGATTTGGGATGCAAAGGTTTTATCCCTAAGTCTTACTCTGAGTAAGTTCAGCGTACACTTCATGCCACTTGGAATGTCATTACATACCTGATGTTTAAAGGAACAAGTTCTTTGTAGGCTGGTTGCTGCTTATCGGGATCTGCGGAAGAGAAGTCTGTGCAGATCTTGTACCACTGTGACATATTGTTTGTAATCCATTGAACAGGATCTACAGGTGCTTGAGAAGAGATTTCTTTCTCGCATTTTGCATATGGTTCCTCAGATGCAGACCCATCAATATACATAATCAAATCCTCTTCGTATTTTTAAATCTGTGAATTCTGGCCTAACTCTTTCATAGAGTGAAAGTCTGAAAGTCTCACATTCTTCGTTTATAAACTCCATTTTGTGTTATATGTTTTACTGTATCCACGTCTGACATACGTTGGGCTGTATCTTATCCTGCCAACTGCTTCGTTCTCGTAATATGCCTTCTTATTTTCAGAAAACGCTGTTTCTCAAAGGTCGTCGTCCTGTGTTTTATTTCGATTTCAGCACTAAAGTAGGCGTGGAAATTATTTTTCTTCCGTATATGTTCACCTGGAAATTCACAAAGCACCAAAACAGAGCAACTAACTGGCCACACTTTCACGATTTCACTGCAACGCCCAACGTGTCTTGACCAAATGGACACGGAATGTGTTCATTCATATAGATAGATCTGATCAGTTGCTCTCATGTATTCATAAGGATTGACAGGGTGAAGAAATCACTCGCACCTCCTTGCGATGGACCTTTCGCCGTTGTTAACCGTCAAGTGAAGTTTTTCACTGTAAGAGTCAAGAGCAGGGAAGTTAACATCTCCATCGATAGGTTAAAACTTGCATTTATTTTGTACCCAGACAATGACTCTTTACACCCGCTTCCAACAGTGCTGACTAGCAATGACTAGCCTGGTACTTCTACCCAAGATACGTGAACAAGGATAGGTCGAGTGGTGTGTTTTCCTACGCGATGTCTGAACTTTGCAAAACAGTGTGAGAAGTGTGCATATTGCAATTATTGTTTATTTGGAGTGTCAGATTTGACAGTGTCCCCAGAGTTATTTATCTAACTTCGTTACTGGCAGGGGAGAAGCTGTAGAGGGCACTGTTGTGATATAAAAACTATTTGAACTAATTAGTGATATCAGGAGGCAGTGAAAAATGCAGATAGCAAAAAAATGAACAGTGAAAAAAAGTTTTGGAAATATCTTGTAAAATATTTTATTATAATTTGATGTTGTATATTATATATAATTAATAAATAATAATACAGAGGAGCAACCGTCCCACTGTATTATTCTATTGACGTTGCATCTATTAGTTATGTAATGAAAATATTTCTATCAAGATTAATATGAAGTAGAGACAGAAGTAACCATTTGTAAGAATAATTTGTTGAAGAATGAAAGAGAAACGAATCTTAAACAACTCGTAATTTTTCTTATCCAACGCCAAACATAACCTTGTATTTCAGGAATTTTACTCGTATGGTGGCATCTTCCCGAATGTCTGGAATATAAAGAAGGAAATGGATATAGGAAGAGGTGTCGGAGAAGGCGTTTAGAGAGCTTAGCTAAAACTTAAAGAAATAATTTTAAACCGGTACAAGTTTCCTTGGCCTATGACCGGTATTTGCACTCAGGATACTTAAAGTGAAGATCATCAAGCTTAATGTTTATCTATTTTCATCTGTTCAGAATTGTGTCTCAGAAGGAATGTTAATGGGTTAAATACACCACTGTGACAAAGTGAGGTACCACCAAACTTAGTTTATTCGTCACGAGAAACGTTAGTTCTGAGCTAACTTACAATAACTTTCATTTCTTACAAATACCCAGAGCAAGCATGTCAGTATAAGGTTTCTTTATGTATGTACCCATTGCACGCACCAAGTTCCGCTGCTTGAAACTTCACAAGGTTCACTTATTTGAAACTTAACAGCATTTGCTGCTCGCAGACCAATATTCACTTTTACAGTGCTCTGCTTGCTGATTCTGACAGATTTCAACAAAATTTGCTGTTCATTCTATTCCCAAGGTACACACAAATTCACTACTCCGATATATTCACTGGTCAACTCATAACTAGCAGCAGCTCGAGGTTTGTCGTTATCTTCGAAAGGCTGAGGGAGAGCTCGAGTTGGGTTAAACGTGTAGATACCCTGGAAAGAGCATAAACAGGATGTGGAGTTTGCTCTGCTTTAGGAGCAGGCGAAAGTACTCCTTGGTTATCGCAAATACCCACAGGTCATGCCGATATCGCCTTAAGCGACGTTCTCTTGGTCTGTAATCCCCAAGAGAATGAATCAGGGTGCTCTGATGGATTGGAAATTTTAGGTTAAGTTTTACAACCCGGCGCCTAATTTCATCCTCCTTATATGGGAGGAATGAGGTTTCGTGAAGCAACACCCCCGGGAAATAGATTGTGGTAGAGGGAGCTACTGCTCCCTTATTGATTGCATAGTATCAGTGATTGATGCTGGTGATGGGGAAATGCAGCGGTCGTATCACCGAGCTTCTTGGCTGTTGCTGCCGTGGCACCCAGCTTCTCTCTCCGCGCTGTGGTGGCCTTCCTTTTTTTTGGGAAGCTGCTGCGGTTTACCTGTAGGCTGTAGTTTCAGTCCGAGGAGCAACTTCAGTTCATCGACGACTAACAGAACTTCATAAACTTGTTCGTCCCAGCATCAATAATGTATAACCTCCCAAAAAAAGAACTTTACTCCCTCCACTTCCCGAAGGGCTGCTGTGAGGGCCTCGGTCATGGCTGCATCCTCGGCCATCCCTCACACTCCCCGTAGTAAGACTGCGGGGTAAACACTCTCGTCTGTACTTTCGCGGTTGCTTAGTGGAACCACGCAATTGCATACTATTAAAGGAAGTACATTGATGCTTCCTCCCTAACAGATGCAACTTTCTTTACCCGTTAATCCTTCCTGCATTAAACAAAAGGCGGTCGTATCAGAACTATTCGCTTGATTTGTTGTGGGGTTCAGAGTCGCCTGGGTCTTGCAGTACTTGTTCGTGCCTTGACAGTGCCTGGGTAAACCTGACTCCTGGATGTACCTGTCCTATATCCCTCTTAGGGACTTTGCGCTGTTTTGCGTATAGCATGCGCAGTGTAGCTGGACAATCTTCGTAAGTACCAATATGGGCTTCCTGGCATTTGGAGCATTTTTGCTCTTTTTATATATAGCCTGCCAGTCACTAAAGGAATATTCTGGAAAACAAAAACTCTCGAATCTAAAGAAAGGAACATTGTTGAAGTAGAATCATCTTGATATGCCGAAATCTAACGGTCTGATTCACTTCAGCGCGGTATAACGTAAGGCACGTGACATCACCTAATGGCTGTCATTCAGTGCTTCACTTTTCTCACTCCTCTCGCGGCAAACAAATAAATCGGTGAAGTAGGGTGACTCACACTTAATTCCTTTATTATAGATTTTCGCAACTGCCATGACATTACAACATTACCTCTCGGTTACCCTTTTTAAGGGATCAGGGAATAGAGGAGTAAATGAGTGGAAAGTGTAAATCTGTTGCATGGGTAAAACTGCCTGGAGAATGTCAATGCTTTCCAATTACACATTGTTAATATTGTAGAGTGTTTTGTTCCGATGCCTGGTATTTATTTGAAATATACAATGTAAATTAATTGCTCATTCTAGATACTCTTTGTGATTCAACTTTTCACTGGCTAGTAGAACAGCAGTTAAATACTGTCTAATAATTTCATTGTGTTAATTTGGAATTACCTAAGATGCAATAAATACTATTTCTCTGCATTTAACATTTAAATTTTCATTATTATGTAGTATAGTAATAACAACGTGAATGAGATTTTATACCAGAATGAAAAAAATTACTTCTTCATTTTAAAATGGATATCTTCTATTTGTCTTTCAGGTTCATAGAGATATTTCAAATTATTTTCACCCCCCTACGCAACAGATGATGAATATTTATTCAAGATTTCTACCGCTGCACATGCCTCAGCACGCTGGTAGGCATCACGTAACTGTTGATGGATTTGATGAACTCCTCCACATCTCTCTTCAGTAGTGATTATGGCATTATCCACTTAATAATGATTCATTGCGTCTACTGTTGCCATGGAAACGCCTTAACACTAATTGGCCCTCCTCGTTCGTTGTGTCGACCGCTGTGACGTATCCATTCTCTATCATTCATTTCTGCTGCGCATTTTAGCAAATTGTCAATTTCTTTTGTTGGCACCGATTAACGCATTGACGTGGGAAGTTAAAGTAAATCTGTGTTCATCGCGCTAAAATGTTTCGCTTACTGATTCTGTTTCTGCAGTTGAAGTTATTTATTGATGTTCCATTAATTGATTTGTTACGGGTTTCTTCTTGATTTTACACATATTGGTATGCGTATCGAGTGCCAGTCGCGATCTCTTTGTTGTGTGATATTATTTATTTTTATGGTTATTTCACTTGTATCTTTGTGTTTCTGAGCATGTTTATAAGTATTTGCAACTGAAGGGTTCAGGGAAAGAACCAGGCAAGTCATTTTTTGCAAGTAAGCCAGAAATCGAATATTTAATTATAAAACACAATGGGTGATTCTCAAACAACACACTTCTTTCTAACATAGTGGAATATTGATGCGTCACATGTAGTGAATCAAGTAAAGTGGTGGTTTCTGTCCGTTATGTGAATAACATTGCACAATATAAAAAAAATTCATTCCAATAGCATTTTTTCAGGAAAAAAAAACCCAGGTAAGTCACCTGAAACAGAAAGAAAACCAGGAATGTCAGCCACTAGAGATTTTGTATGCAATTACAATAATTATATTATTATCATATTTGTAATATTGTTACAAAACTGTAACATTTTTATTGTTATTATTAATGTTACATTTATTTCAGAGATTAATATTCATGTTCCAATTCCTGGAAAAAGTTCACTGCTAGTTCACCACAGAACTTTATGAGGCTCATTATATTCTGTTACTTAGCTTTCGAGATGTGTAGAGCACCTCAGGACAATGCAGAAATTTGTTACGTAGGTATATTGCATAATATAAGCAGTGTTATAAGAAAAGTTTAAGGGTTGATTAATATTTCTACTACAATTACCTGAATAAGCCAAAGAAGGTAGCTCAAATTCTTCTGGCCTCTGTGTTGAAGAATCTTTCTCAGGCTTTCTTATAATACTAGATACCATGCCTCCATGTAGCTCTCTAGTTCAACAGACGTGAGTGGTCGGATGAGGCGCAAATTTCCTTGAAGGGATGGGTATTAAATGAACATTTCGTCACATACAATTTTTATTTCCAGTCATACACCATTTGCTGACAGACATTCACAACAATAAAAGGTGAAGTTTATATTGCTCGCCAATCTAGAAAGTGATTGACATTTCGTATGGAGAGAGAGGCGACGTTGCCGCTTATTGCTGCCACATGGAGAGCACGATAGGATTAAGTGGGTGAAGGTGATTCAGTTACGACTGCAATTGGTATTTTATTATTATTAATTATTTATAATGCTGTACACAAAGTAGTACACAAGTGCAGTCGTGGATATACATGCAAACGCTAGAACATGTAAGAATATCGTAACAAAAGAGGCATACCTGTGACATTTTGATGCTTATTGAAGTGGAAAAATGCCGCTTACATAATTTTTTCCGGGAGTTTCTAATTTATACCCCAACGTCTAACTTTCTTTATTAAAATACTTTTCTTTCCCAATCTTAAACTTAATGCCCTTACTGATACCTACAGCACGGGAAGTCCTATCAAGCACCTTAGAGAATGGAATACTAGACTCCCCTTTCAATTTCTCCTCACCGAAATATTCTCTCACAGAGCATATTATTTCCCGTGTATGTCCTTTAATTGGAATACCTTTACCAAATATAGTTTTATTTGGTTCCCGAGCACGTTCAGGTTTTCGCTTGTCACTATATTTAGACATAATTAAACATTCATTAAACACAATTGCAAACGATCACAACACGCACACAGATACACGAACTCACACACACGTAAACCAAGGCAAATTGCCACAAATAAAATGCAATGTAACTTGCCAGTACAGGATCTCTAACTGTGAGGGCATTCTGTTTATGCAGCGTTATCAGAAGAGAAATAAAAACCTAGGTATAGTATTTACTGCAGCGTTTGCGTAACTCGCTTTCCCGCAAGTCATGCTAAGCACGCGTTAGAATATCGGCAACCAAGGTTTAGCGTCTAACATTGTCATGGAAACGTCTCGACTCTATCGTTACCATGACAACCGTTATGACGTACTCATCCCCTCCCATTTATTTAGAGCGTTATTCCATGTGGTTACTGTAAATCACATTCTAGTTTGGCGACCAGTATAGGTTCTTGAATTTTGTAATCATGCTTATGAACTCCTCTGGGGGTTTCTATTCTTTGTTTCAAATTCCAAAGACAAACATTCTTATCACATTCCATGTAAGAATAGCTGTCTCTGAAGCGCAACGAAGAGTAAATGGTGGGATACGTCGCTATCGCACTGCCTCTATTGGCAGAAAGATGACTTGTCTGGTTCTTTCGCGGGGAAAAGTGACATACCTGGTTCTTTTCTTGCATGCCAAAATTTAACGTAAAAAACACGACTAACTAGGTTTTCCCCTGTTTCATTCATCTAAAAGATGGTACTTCCCATGGAATATGCAATGACATATCAAACCCATTTTGAGACAAAAAGTGACTTACCTGGTTTTTTTCTCTGATCCCTTCAACTGTGTTAACCCTTTTAATAAATACTCATACTTAGCGATGTATGTTCAAAACTAGTGGCATATGGCCATTTTACTTCGAATTTTTTCGCCGCTCCACTTGCCCAACACGACTTTAACTGTGAGAAATACAGGGTGTCCCTAAAGTCACTATCCATTTCAATGAAAACGCAATATTTTGTTTCTTTTCTTTTCAGATACTGGTATCTTAGTGCAAGATGTTTAGCACAGAAGAATGGGTTGCCATTGTTTGTGCACGGGTACGCGGATTGTCATATGAAGACGCCAGAGCGGATTTTACCCGTAAATTACACAAACCAGCCCCATCAAGGGCACACATTCGTCTGCTTGTTAACAAATTTAAGCGTACCGGCAATGTGTGTGATGAGACATGTCCTGGTCGACCACACATCTTGGCAGGAACAGTGCAGTAGGTTGAAGTAGCCAGTGATAGGAGCCCGAAGGCATCAATTCGACGCCTCAGCATGGAACTGAACGTCCTTCGCAACACAGTGTGGAAAATTCTACGTTTCACTCTACGAAAACGTCCGTATCACATTCAAGTTCTGCACCATCTTGAGGACGAGGATTTGGCCTGTCCTCGGGCAATGAGTTATGACCTCCTGGAATGTGTAGAGAATGAGAATTTAATGGACAACATTTTATTCTCCGATGAAGCCACTTTCCATGTTTGTGGGAAAGTGCACAGACACAACAGCCGAATATGAACATATGAAGAACCACATGAGGTATCGGAGTGGGAACGTCATACACCGAAAGTCAATGTTTGTTTGGATATGACAAACGCAAAACTGTATGGCCCATTTTTCTTTGCCGAAAGGTCAATAACAGGTAACATTTTACCTCAACACGTTAGAACTGTTCCTTGAACCGCAGCTTCAAGAGGATGGCATATTGGATAGAGTTGTGATTCAGCAAGGTGGTGCACCTCCACATTTTGCAAACATCGTCTGTGATTACCTGAACGGAACCTTTCCAGGGAAATGGATAGGCAGAGGTTCACCTCGGCTGTGGGCTTCCCGTTCACCGGACCTTACTCCTTTAGACTTTTTAATGGGGGTACATCAATCTAAAGTGTGCACTAGCAAAGTGAATGGTCTGCCTGAGTTACGGAATCGTATCAGGGAAGCAGCAGGTCGAATTACGGTTGACATGTTACAGTCTACATTTCGTTCCACTACTGAAAGATGACGTATGTGTTTTGAGCTAGATGGAGATCATGTAGAAGGGCATATGTGTAACACTGCAAAATAATATTGATTTTTCAATCACTGTTTTCCTTCATTGAAATGGATAGTGACTTTAGAGACATCCTGTATAATATCTCAAAACCGTAAACCTGGGATTGTAATACATTGTGAACACAGGAAATATCACGGGACAACAAAAAGTGTAAATGACGGAAAAACGCACATACGGGAACGTAAATGCGTTGAATACTCTATTTGCGATTTTTCATGAATCAGACTGTTGGCGGTTTATTAGGCACTTGAATAATTTAATGTTGCAACTGTGTCTAAAACTAAAACCTAAAGTTAAAATAAGATCTGAAGCTTTTCTGGCGACGAATATGTTCGAGATTTCGGGAAGCCTAAGTTAGTGATAATGGAGAGATGCAAATAAACAAATGATAATAAATATTAGCGACTAGAACTAAACCTAATCTTATATTTTACAACAGCACTAGTATCGCAAAACAATCATTTGCATCACCTTCTTGACTGTTTCGCTGTTACTTACTACCGCTGGGTGACAGATTATTTCTTATATTGCCAACTTAATAGCTGTACTGGAAGTATAACAAATTTATTGACAGAATCAACTGGTATTATTTCAAAAGTAGTTTCTGTTTATTTTTCAAAATAAATATTTTCCCCGAATCATTGAATCTAGGCAATGAGTTTATTTAGTTCCGTTAATAACGTAAGAAATTGATCTTCTTAAGAAATTAGAGAAAACTGTAACATTATGGATATTACAACATTTATCAAAGAACGACGGAAAAAATGAAAGGAGCACATAGAATGAAAGAAGATGTGTTGGAAAAGAGAGAAAATTCCCATTGAAAGGTAAAAGAGACAGAGGAAGGCCTCCGTAAAGATGAATAGAGAACGAAAATTTATTCATTGAGAAAGTGGCTTGAACTTCCGGAAGAAACAGGAATTTATCTTACTCTAGAAGAAGAGGAACTTAAAATCTGTGTTTATTTCATATGTTATTCCCAGTGTAAACAGTATCATAATGTAAAAGCTAAATTGATGAGTGTCAGAGTTTTTATTATTTGAAATGCTATCTGGTTTCAGAAAAATCATAACACAATTTTACATCATATTTATTTATGAAACTAAAATTATCACACATTACTTCCACTTTTTAAAATTTTGTATTAGACTAAGAATAAGTATACCTTTAAAATTATATTTTATTTTCTTGAGAGTAGAAACATCTTTTACAGTTTTTATTTGAATTTTTCCACGTTTTGTGTATAATCTGTATGAAAGTTTTTAATTAACGCAGTATTGCTATTGCACTTATATTCTCTATTATATTCATTTTATTCTAAGGGGTATATTTATTATCCTATAAATCTCCTCCCTTACATCACCGATACCGGTGACACAGGACGCAGGTTCCACTAGCCCGGAAACTGAAACACTGAACCTGATAGAGGAACCAGACCAACGCCTGGGATGAGAGTGAGAGAAGTGGATAGTTAGGGCGTGAAGTGAATGATAGGAAAGATGGATGATGGAACAATTGGTGGAATGATGGCAGGAAAATTCGGAGGACCCGAGGAAACTCGCTCTTGCAGCGTATTGTCCACCACAAATCTTTACCTTGCAGTCTCCTGGGATCGAACCAGGGCCACCTTGGTGACAGCAAGCGGTCTAGCCACTCGGCTAGCAAAATAGCAAATTTCTGTGTTAAAGGAAAGAACTTTTATTTTTTATGTGATTATGAGGATGAGATTGTTTCACTAATTACCAGAATTAAATTTATTGTTATGTTTTATCATGTTTTGGTGTGCTGTCTCTCACATTGTATGATAAATGTATTGGCAATATTAGCAGGGATAATTATACTTTTCATACCATATATTTAAATTGTAGAGGCATAGAGAAGCTCTCACTTCTGACTGCAGACAGAATTAAGGGCAAAATTCCTGTTAGGTGTGCTCTTTAATGAATACAAATCCCGATTCTCAAGGTAAATTTAAATATTCAGCCGGATTACTTAGCATTCTCAATTAATTCAAGTAAAAATACTCCCCATAGGAACAATGATGATGATGATGATGAAGATGAAGGGCTGCGACATTAAATATTTGTACAAGGCTTTGGATCCTAAAGAATGATTTTTGTTAAGAATCTAAAGCCACATTTTGGCTATTACGTATGATAATTGTAATAATGCTATGAGGAATTATCATATTTATACAATTTTAAGCATTTTACTATACTAATAAAAACTCTTACAACTGTACGAGTAGCCTGTAAACTGTTTACAAATGTATACAGAAACAAAATCAAACAGCTTTATTCACAAAGTTAATCAGAATTTACCTTCAACATATTCCAAGTCCTATGGAGACACTACACTTTTCCATTCCAGTATAGCTTCCTCTTCATACTCAAAATTTTGTCTTCAAGATTTTCTTCTAAGCTGTAGCTCCATATTTATCTTTTTAGAGACCAACAGCAATCAGCCATCATCCCTCCATCCCACTTGCGTGGATAGAGTGATTCTATTTCTTTCCTGTCATGATGAGCCCCTTGTCCAGGTTTGTTGCTAAAATCTATAGATTGTCATGAAAGGAGTCAAGATGACAATGAAGAAAAGGGATTTTAAGGCTCATATTGCATCCTAGATTAGATTAGATTGATTTGCGTTCAGTAGGTTCACTTGTAGCCAGAAAAGGCTGTGAACATTGAACATGTCCAGAGGTACAAATTTTAATAGTTAGCATAAGACACATTATAGTATACAGGCAATATGAACAACATTATGGAAAACAAAGCAGGGATAATTATATATGATACAAAATCAAACACTTTTTAATTCAGCTTTCACTTGGCTTATGGCAGTACGTCTCAACGTTTTTGCAATGGATACCATTCTTTTTATTTCTTAAATAAATATACATTAAAAATAAACTTTCAACATGCATCAAAGATTTATTGGTAACGATTTGTCATTGGAACAGTTAGATACTACTTACAGAGCTACAGAAGCATTATCAGGATAATTTGTCATTCAGACAATCTTGTACAGAATAAAAAGATTTTGAGCAAAGGTGCTCTCTAACAGCATTTTTAAAAGCACCGAAATTATCAATGTTTTCTTTAAGAACATTAGGAAGTGCACAAAATATTTCATAAGACACCCTTTCTGGAAGCAAGAAAGTTTAGCACTGGTATAATGGATATTATACTTTTGTCTAGTGTTTATCCTGTAAATTACATTATTTGTTGCAAATAAGGCACGATTGCATACAAAGCATTTTAGGATCGAGAATATATACATGCAAGGAAGCGTTAATATCTTCAATCTTCTAAAAAGGTCTTTACAGGAGC